>OY759266.1:36285860-36885860 GCA_963662155.1 Lamellibrachia columna | reverse complement strand
CTAGGTGCTATGAAGGCAAAGGATTCATGTGGCAAGTGGACATGCAACCAACCGGCTTATCAGGAGTCCACAGGTGTCTTGGCACATTCATAGATTAACCTTTGTACTACCAGTAGAACATTAGAACATTTCTTCAGTTCATTTGTTTGTGAAAACGAACACCTTCTTTCGAATCGACGCCCGTCGTTTTACCAATGTTACCAGCGGTACACTTTTCTGGCATGATAATAAAATTAGTTTTAATTATTTTCGGACTAGAACCGATACGTGGATAGACCTACGCGATTTCTCTGCAAATAGACCTGTTGTCACGTGGATTCGCATATCTTACATAAATGCTTATTCATAATTTAAATACAAGCGTTCATTGAGTGACAGTTAAAACCATTGCAACTGTCAAAGCTGTCCACAACAAGATACATTTCCGTTTAGCAGTGACGAAAATGAATATAATATACGTGCACGTAAGCACTTGTGCACATATACGGCTGTAAGTACGGCGTTCAATATAACGCCTCCAAATCCCTGATCATGTACTTTTACTCTAGAAACGCAAATCTTCCTAGACAAATGACATTAGGGGGAACGAAGTGAAACTTCGCCACCTCGTGTACATACCGTGGACGTGTTATTTGTAATGATTTATCTGATGAGGGTGACATTCAAGCCAATGTGACAACATGTTGCGTCAACAATTTCGCTTTTGTTCATCTGCTGTAAAGAACAAGCTGTTCACCGCATATTTCAGCAATTTTATATGTGCGCCTTTCTGGGTTCTTAGCAGGCTGCCTGTGAGCTGTAGCGCTAGCCACATGTTTATTTCTGGGTTCTTAGCAGGCTGCCTGTGAGCTGTAGCGCTAGCCACATGTTTATTTCTGGGTTCTTAGCAGGCTGCCTGTGAGCTGTAGCGCTAGCCACATGTTTATTTCTGGGTTCTTAGTAGGCTGCCTGTGAGCTGTAGCGCTAGCCACATGTTTATTTCTGGGTTCTTAGCAGGCTGCCTGTGAGCTGTAGCGCTAGCCACATGTTTATTATAGCTTCTGTCAACTCTTGCAAAGGCGTCACCCGAAAGGGTATTCATAGCTTAATGACCAGGATTGAGTCGTCGAATCCTATTATTCAGAACATTGCAATTAACGACATGTACTGTACGTCGAATTTGCGGATTCAGTGGATTGTATTTTTGTATATTTTTTAAATATACTGTTTTTTTATTAATTTTCTATGGACACAACGCTTATTGTCTTAAATAAAACTTTATTATTATTATTATTATTATCATCATTATTATTTCTACTGCAGTTGATGTTGCAGCGGCTATAATGGATTCACGTGATCCAAATGGACGCGCCGAGGGCGGTGAAGCGGCCATGTTAAACGCTCATTACGGTTAGCTATAATTTGTAGTTTGTAGTAGAACTGGCAGGCTGTGTGATAATTTCGTCCATGAACATTCTGTGAATTGTCATTGCAGTAACGGCTAAGTGCAAGTGCGTGCATGCAGTTGCGAATTTAGACGTGAGGCCATTGGGCTACGCCCCTTTGGCTTATTGTTTATATTTTCCCTTGCGCCGCTACATGTATGAGTAACTAAGCTTCCCCTTTTGGCCTCTCCGGTTGCGAAATCCTAGATACGCCACTGCGTGTGTGCGTGCGTGCGTGCGTGCGTGCATGCGTGCGTGCATGCGTGCGTGCTTGTGCTTTTTATTCTCTTCCTTCTAATATGTGATTGCTTTTATAAGTACAATTGCTTCGATGCACATCTGCTGCCCTGGTGAACTAAATGGCGCACTAATATATAAAACGCTGGGACATTCCTGGAACTAGAACAACGCCCACTCGTCACATTCACACATTCACTCGCGCGAGCTTGTCAGTGATCTCCCAATGGCATCTAAGCGTGCCGAGAAACTCACACCACGCCTTGTTGTTGTCGATTAACCGTCGAACGGTTACGTGACAGATGGCGGCGTTATCACTCGTCAGGTCTTCACCTTTTTGGCTTGCACACTCGGAGACTATGGGACCTGCATAATTATAATTGTTGTTGTTATGGTTTGTATTAGTAACGTATTTTTCCCATATCGTGGATATGTAACAATGCACCAAATAAAGAGCCATGCTGTTTTACATTCTGACACTTTTAATTCCCAGAAGGCAATCTGTGCGTTAACCGATCCGCTGAAGTCATTGTGGCGTCACAATCGTTGATGGGATAGCAGCATGTTGTACGAAGTGGCGTTGTGAAAGTTAGCTTTCAACCGTTTTTACCCTTGGTGGTTTCTACTGGTTCGAATTAAGTGTATCATTCGCTTCGATAAGTTTCATTCGATACGCTTAACTGCCATTATGTTGGAAACAGTTCCTTGACACCACCTTGTCCGGAATGGCAGAAGGTGTTCCTGCGCTCAAATAAGCGTTCTCAGGCTAACAAGGCTTACTCGATATTTGCTATTCACGAACAAGATTGTGTTATGCTCAGATGTGTTCACGTGTTCATGGCTTAGCGCATTTAATGTGCCATTAATTAAACTAGCGAAAATGCCCATCCCCGGACTGGAAAACGTGGTAGTTCGTACGTCACTGTAAAGTGTGAAATCTATATCAATGCCTTGGTACGTGGTGCTGCCAGTCAATGTATTAATGGCTTCTTGAATTTGCTATGTCAACGCGTAGCGACGCGTTGCCTTGTGTGACGTAACTTTGGACAATCGAAGAAAAAACGCATGACGTTGTCGACAAGTGTACGTAATTGTTCGCACAGCGTTGCGGACAGGTGTACGTAATAACAACATAGAGTACGCTTTGTGTGTTTTACTTGTCTCGTATATTAATCATTTGTCTTATTGTTTATACCTTAACAGTGTGAGCCCATAGGAAAATTTCAATTCTATGTGAAACATTTAATGGAAAATAAAGGTTTTTCAATTCAATTCATTTTAATTTCAATTCAGTTCAGTTCGACTTTTCGTAGAAAGGGTAACAGCGTGTGAATTTCGAACAAAATAAACTGAGACGACCCGACCGTGGGTCGTAGATGGACCCCTGAAAGTTTGACGCTCGAGATACAAAGCTCCCAGGAGGAGTAGGGTAACATACAAACAAACATACGTACTCACGGTGGACTATAAGATTTTCGAGTGTACTCGTATTTACCGTGAATACGTGAATTCACGACTGGTAAATAGCGTTCGACGCGCCATACAAGTAATATTTACAAGTTGCGAACTCGAAAATAAAAAGGTTGCCCGAATTCGCGACCTTCACCTTGATAATATTGTATTCAAGCATGGAGGCCATATCGTAAAAAGGACATAGACAAGCTAGACAGAATACAACGAAGAGCAACTAAAATGATTCAAGAATTGAGAGACCTTAGTTACGAAAAGTCGCTTATTACAATGTGGTTTGACAACACTAGATACAAGGAGACTAAGAGGAGACCAAATAGAAGTGTTTAAAATAGTGAATGGTTATGAGGATGTTGACAGGAATATGTTCTTCAAACTTAAAGAAGGCAGTAGAACCAGAGGACACAAAGCAGCGTTTGTTAAGGAGCAGTGTAGGTTGGACATGAGAAAGTACTCTTTCTCACAGAGGGTGATAAATTAATAGAACAAACTGCCAAATGATTGTGTTAATGCTAGTAGTGTGAATATGTTTAAAAATAGAATTAACAGATATTTGATAAGGGCGGGCTACACATAGATGATAAAATTGTTGGACTCTCGATAAGCCAATGGCTTCCTTCCACTTGCCATCTGGAACTTGTTATTTGGGATGGCAATCTTGTTAAATCTTGTTAAACCTTGTCATTTTCATGGCGGCTACCATTGCTTCAATGTTGAGGGAAATCTATTTATGTATTTTACAATTTAACAAGTTGAAAAATAATAACAACATTATCACAGTGTCATGGTAAATAGACCCAATGATAAGTAGAATGCGGGTAACAATAAATGTGTGATGATTGTTTTATCTACTTCCGGTTGGACAAACAAGTCATGCACACGAATTCGCGACTCGTATTAGCGGTAACTACGAGCACGCTGAAACGCTGCATATATGTTTCTAAACTAGATATCAGACTGAGAATCGTTCACTATGCAGGCTTATTGTAGTTCCTTGATTTTACCAGACTTAATAAGATTGCCATCCAAGAAACAACACCCAGATGGCAAGTAGCAAAGGAAGCCATTGGGTTATCGAGAGTCCAAACATTTTTCTTTTATGTGTAATCCGCCCTTCTGGGTATTTGTCAATTTAATGTTTAAACATATTCACGCTGCTAGCATTTACACAAACTGTAGATAATGTGTTCCATTAATTTATAGTGCTATGGGAGAAACAGTACTTTCTGGCATCCACATTGATCCCTAACTAATGTTATGTCATGTCCTCTATGGGAGAAACAGTACTTTCTGGCATCCACATTGATCCCTAACTAATGTTATGTCATGTCCTCTATGGGAGAAACAGTACTTTCTGACATCCACACGGATCCCTAACTAATGTTATGTCGTGTCCTCTATGGGAGAAACAGTACTTTCTGACATCCACACTGATCCCTAACTAATGTTATGTCATGTCCTCTATGGGAGAAACAGTACTTTCTGACATCCACACTGATCCCTAACTAATGTTATGTCGTGTCCTCTATGGGAGAAACAGTACTTTCTGACATCCACACGGATCCCTGACTAATGTTATGTCGTGTCCTCTATGGGAGAAACAGTACTTTCTGACATCCACACTGATCCCTAACTAATGTTATGTCGTGTCCTCTATGGGAGAAACAGTACTTTCTGACATCCACACTGATCCCTAACTAATGTTATGTCGTGTCCTCTATGGGAGAAACAGTACTTTCTGACATCCACACGGATCCCTGACTAATGTTATGTCATGTCCTCTATGGGAGAAACAGTACTTTCTGACATCCACACTGATCCCTAACTAATGTTATGTCGTGTCCTCTATGGGAGAAACAGTACTTTCTGACATCCACACGGATCCCTGACTAATGTTATGTCGTGTCCTCTACTGTATTTCTTAATATAAGTGAGAAACAAATAGTTTATCTCATCTTAACCTCATTGTCTCTGGGGTTGCTAAACCACATTCTGGATGAAACAATAGACAGAGGTATGTAAATAGCCCTACATGAGGAAACCATCAGCCTTCGTTCGGACTACATTTCCAGTATAATATAGCCGGCTCATCTCCAGCACCAGCAGTTTCCAACATTCTTACGGATCCGTACAATTGCAGCATCACTTATTCCGTTTATCGCTATTTGTGGACGCCATTAGGTCAATCCATCCTGACAGTTCCCGCTGATATATTGCTTCGCCAGTACCTACTCACTGCTGCGCGAACGTGTGCATGTATAGGAACTGGTCAATTAACTTATCAATAACGAAGTCGGTGAGTTCTAGAGGTACCGTGTACTATATCTGAATGCGTAATATTGTGGATGGTCTTTGATATTGTCTCATTGAAGACGCAGAACAGCATCTGCTAAACAGGACAGTAGCACAGTTCGCGTTCCTCACTGTCCCCCAAGATGGACCCTGAAAGATTTCTCATCGTTGTTGGCTTGTTGTTCCTCTCCTCTGTGCCCCTGAAGTCCGGGGTGAGGCTGGCACCGATACCTCTTTCTCCCTGAAGTCCGGGGTGAGGCTGGCACCGATACCTCTTTCTCCCTGAAGTCCGGGGTGAGGCTGGCACCGATACCTCTTTCTCCCTGAAGTCCGGGGTGAGGCTGGCACCGATACCTCTTTATCCCTGAAGTCCGGGGTGAGGCTGGCACCGATACCTCTTTCTCCCTGAAGTCCGGGGTGAGGCTGGCACCGATACCTCTTTATCCCTGAAGTCCGGGGTTAGGCTGGCACCGATACCTCTTTCTCCCTGAAGTCCGGGGTGAGACTGGCACCGATTCCGGTCGTCGATTTTTGATTTCCCTTCTTCTTCGTCACTGATTCCGTTTCATTGCCGTCTCCACCACCCGTCTCCACTCCCCTCATCCCTCGCTCTCATTCTCCACTCCCCTCTCACTCCCGTCAAATCTCTCTTCACGCAGTCCTCCCATCTCTGTATCGGTCTTCCTCTTCTCCTATCCTCCACTCTAAATGCGTCCGCTTTCTTCGTCAACCGTTCTGCTTCCATTCCATCCACGTGTTCTGTCCACTTTAGCAGGCTCCTGTCCAGCTTTCTCTTGTTGCAAATAAAGTACATCTCACTTAGGGTAAGGCATGTTTTTATGTTGTTCTGCGCCATACCTAGTAGAAAGGAAGATGTTAGTTTCCTTTACTGCGGCATTCTTCAGTATTACGGAGACCACATTCGTAAGCGATCTTGGGAAGATGTATGGTACACGGTCGACCCAAACTAATGGGGTAGGGTTGTGCAAGGAGCCCCCCATAATGGAAAATGGCAGTAGTTATTCATGAGCATTATTATGTCGAGGTTCATATTCCGTCATAACATTGCTGTATGTAACTCACCACACATGACTCCTCACTGCTGGCGCTGACGCGTCTTCTCTTCTTCACTGTGTCTTTGATTCCGTGTTGTGTTCCCCGTCTAGCCGTCAGTGACTTCCCTTGAGCTTTTCAACTTGCGTGTGATGAATTTCAGTTTATTGGGAAACAATGCAAATCTAAATAAATGGATATGCATGGATGTAGTTTCTACGGTGCGGAACGTTGGCAACCGAGGATAACGAGTATAGGTTACTACGCAGTTACTAATTTAGTAATATCATGTACTCCGAATTGTCATGTACCGTTTAATATGAAATGATGGATCGTACGTTTGAAAACACGAAGCAAACCATTTTCACTACCCAGTCACGATTATCAGTTGAGTCGTGTGGGTACAAGACGCCCCGTGTGTTTCGGTGCGCGCACACACGCACGCACGCACGCACGCACGCACGTACGCATGCAACGTTTTAATGCTGATATGTCAATAACATTAATTATAACAACTAGCTCGAAAGAAACCGTTTGTGTTCAGTTACAAACACGTTCTGTAATGCATTCGACGCTGCCTCGACATCTACATGGCTGCACATCAACAAGGCTGCACATCAACATGTGGCATCGAGGCAACGGTGCAGAAGAGAAGGTCATCGTATAGACACTGTAGATGATTGTGCGTGCCGAGTAACCGAGTGGAACTGCTGTGGTTCGATTACTTCAATGGGAACGTCGCAGGAGGTGTTTCCTTCAGACCGCCTTTGTGCAGGATTTACGTCGGCATTGTTTTTGCTAACTCGATGTGCTTTATCTGTGAGTGTCGTATTATCCGGCTTTGGACACACGCACGCCCTCAACACCTGTCGCCTTTCTGCGTAGTGTGTGGTTTTGACGTGGGCTTCTGTGTCGTATTTAGTCTTCTGTTTGTAATTCTAATCAAACGTTTTATTTGTCGCATTCGGCTTTGAAACGCTGCATACAAATTGCTTCATTTAAGCTGTTTACGTCGGATTTCTGGAATTGTCTTTGCCACTTTCATTAATGCGCCATCTCGTTTGTGGATTTTAAGTCGGCTTCGGAGGCCACGTTTCTAGGTTATGTTCCTTTCAACGTGTTGAATCAAGTAGGCGGCAACGACGATGGATGTGTGTGGGTTGTGGCGTCTGGGGGAAGGTTGCAACCTATGAGCCACTTTTCAATTTTTTAGCTATAGAACCAAAACTTGTGTATGTTTTAACATGATAACTGCTCTGTCGTACACATATGAATATCCTTTAAGAGGGCCTAGAAATTAACCGGGCTGGGATTTGTCAAATTCAAAGAATATGCAAATTAGTGGAAGCATGTGTAGAGGCTCATGGGACCTCATTTGTAGGGTCCCTTGAGCCACCACGTGGGGTCCTTTGAGCCACCACGTGGGCTCCCTTGAGCCACCACGTGGGCTCTCTTGAGCCACCACGTGGGGTCCCTTGAGCCACCACGTCGGCTCCCTTGAGCCACCACGTGGGGTCCCTTGAGCCACCACATCGGCTCCCTTGTGCCACAACGTGGGCTCCCTTGAGCCACCACGTGGGTTCCCTTGAGCCGACACGTGGGGTCCCTTGAGTCACCATGTGGGGTCCCTTTAGCCAGAATACCAATTTTACATTCAAAACAGAACAATGAGTTGAACATGTACTTGTTATTACCATAAATAGACCATTCCAGGTCTACAAGAAACCGCTTAATTCCTGTAGTTCTTTTGGTAGGACATTGCTCATCTACCGGCCAGGACGCACTATCTTTACTGATGTTACAGGCACAGCATGGATGTCCTCGAACACCCGGTTCTACATAAGCATTGTCTATCTTGTGTGCCTTCCGTAAGAAGCGAACTTCAGTGTCTCCGTCCTCATCTTTCTTATCTAACACCAAGCCGATGTAATGAACGACTGTTTTGTTTTCAGCGTATGACACAACTACACAGTCGTCTTTGTGGATGTGGAGATCCGCATGATGTTCATTTTGCTTGTCATCTTCCACGTCCGTGTCTCGTACGTCCCGTTCATCTCGCCTGCCGTTGTCGATGTCTGTGTGACCTGTTCCTGCTCACGTCCGGGTCGATATGTTTGTCCTGTGCAAAAGGTAGACATGTTTTCTTCGCCCACTTTGGTTTTGTGACAATGTTTACCTTTCTTCAGTTTGGTAACTCTTCCTTCTCGGGGGTGTCGGTGATGATGGCAGATTTGTTTGTTCTCCGTTTTGTTGCAGTTGCTTTTCGAGGAGCTGCCTTCGGGTATGATCCTCAGGCGTGTGCCTCTCAGATGATCCTTTACGGGTTGACGCTACTGGTGATCCTGGACTGTCGCAGGTGTATTCACATCAACGCATATATCAGTGACAGCCGCCGACAGGAACGCATCATCGGGGAATATATTCTTGTTCATGAGATAGATGCCGGTTGCTTTGAATGGCGACGTTATGTTGTAGTCTGAGAACGCTTTACCAAACGCTTGCCCACTCAGTTCTGCAACATCATAAATGGCGATTGTCTTAGCTGGATGTCAGAGCATCCAAGAGTTGCATGCTGTGTTTAAGTATCGTTTAAAGGGCCCTTATACTCCTACATCTAAGGTCTGTATCAATTACTGCAGTGTGGGAAGAACGTGACAATAGACAACCCCTTTTCTGGCGCCATTTCCAACACCTCTACAGAAATGCGACTTTTATGGTTATCCATGACAAGAACCCCACGTTTCGTTACAGATACACCCATGTGCTCAATGAAGCACTCTATAACCTTAGGGAACAATTTAGAATTCATCCATCCAGACTGTGTGGCCCAGACTTCCATTTGGAGCCCCATTTATCATGTGATCGCGGAAGTTGACACGTGGAAAAATATACGCAGGGGGCAACGCATGACCAACAGCATTTATGCAGCAACAAAGGGTGAGAAGGATGCCGCGTTCAGCGGAAGTTATCTGACCAACCTGTTTCTGTCCCTTTTGGATCAACACTTTGCCAGGTTTCTGAACGGTTGTCAAACCAGTTTCATCCAAGTTTTATATCTGGCGCGGTTCACATGCATGCCTACAGATAACGGTTTCAAAATTATCGAAGAGCTTATACACATTTGTTATGTTGAAGCTAGTAGCACGCGACAAACTAGTTGCCTATGGCTTTCGCAAACCGAGTTCGTTTCTGCGCTTAAGGAAACCATGCAACCAATCAACTCCCGCCTTTTTATTGACATGCCATGAAGATGGGCACGTCATTCCATATCGCTCTGCGTCCTCGTATACTAGTCGTCTAGTAGCACACTGAGTTACACCATGAAACATCTTCGATGATGTGATCAGGTACGTCAACAAGGCTTCCTCCTCAGCATCGGTAAACACCTCGAAGCAAGCAGTAGACATGCAGAATATTAAATCAACGGATAGACGAAGAGACATGCGTACGTTTGTACGTACACGTGTACGTACACACAGGGTTATATAAATATCCAAACACAACATTTATTCACTCTAAATATATAATTTATACCTAGACATACCTGTTTAGTAACAAACGACTTCTTGTAGCATCGGTCTTCAGTATCTACACTCCTCGTGGCGTCTTTCACATAACGACCAAATGTATATCGTTGGCCGATTACGCATGATTATAGTCAAGCCGATGACCTGTAAGCACTGATACAAATAAATCCAAGACTAATTGTTAAACATAAAAAAATGACTTCAAATAATTCACCAGGGTAGGTGTGACGAATAATCAGGAGTGGGTTCAGCTTTTCAGTGCACTGAATATTTTAATTTCCTCTGCACATATGTTTGCCAATAGTAATATTTTACGGTTGAGCGTGATAAATAAAGACCGCTCCCATACTGGCCCTAAACTAAATACCAACCCTAAATTCATAATGGATAATATATAAATACTCAGACAATTTCAGAATCCCATATTGAACACAAACACATATGAGAGAATGTTGCGCCAGTCAATACGGGGACCCATGAGCCGGCTCATCGGACCCCATGAGCCGGTTCATCGGACCCCATGCATTCCGGCTCACAATTATACACGCAAAATGAGTTTTAAAGATAGACCAGCAATGGATTTCAGGCATTGACACAACTGTTATCCTTTATTGTCATATGTTAGTATTGATAACATTGCACTACGTATAGTAGATGTAGAACGAAAACAACAAAACATACAAGATTTACACAACGATATTTTATAGGTAAAAACACATACCGTCGTGATTTTGTGCGCCTTTTTTCATCCGCCATTAGTCAAAAGGCCGTGATGTCGTAGGTAGCATGACGTGCATCTATGGAACTCGTCAGATGGAGCGACTGATCGTTATTAACGCACGCATACACACACGCGCGCGCGTGCGCATACACGCGCACATACAAGACTCACGCATGCACACACGCATGCACATGAACACGCACACAAACACACGTGCACGCACGTACACACACTCAATCACGCGCATACACGCACACAAGCACGCGCACACACAAACACATGCGAACGCACGCGCACGCACACGCACTATCACACGGACGTACCATCATACACACACGCACGCACGCACACACCACAGGTCAACTTGACATTAGTCACACGTACACCTATGGCCTGGATATGGCGGTAGATACAGAATGATTAAATGCAACAGAAGAAGAAGACAATTATTTAATGCCTAGACATACAGCTTATGTTTCGCAATATATTTGCCAACAGGACATAGTACAGTTCACAGATAGATCTGAACTCAGCGATCATGATAACCACGGGGCTTCTTCATTTTCAACGGACGTTTGTGTGTATGCGTGCGTGCGTGCGTGCGTGCGTGTGAATCTTGTTGAGTCTGTATTTGTGTGTATATGTGTGTATGTGTGGCTGACTGTGTGGTTGTGAGTGAACCATTGAGTGTATGTTCGTTTCTGTATTAATACATATACATCGGGAAACTTGTGCCATTTTCACCGATTTCTGACCGGACACTGTCACAAATAAAGTATTAGTTTATCCGAAGATTTCATCAAAGCTAAATAATAATGTTCCACAATTGAGCTTAAATGTCGTAGTAGGTGCCTGGATATGTTCATTTTGTTTGCGAAATGAGTCTGAAACGAGATGCGACGAGCAAAAAAAATCTGACTGAAGAGAGATCTTTAAGAACAATTCGTAACAGCTCGTGTGACGTGGCTCGCCTAGAAGACATAAATCATCATTCACTTACCTATCTAGTGACGTAATAGTCGTCTTAACATCGGTGAATTAATGGAATGTGTTTCCTGCTGTACAGTCGCGAATCTCCTGTCACGTTTGCTTGTTTATATGGGCGGCTCGCTGCTAAATCTCCTGTCACGTTTGCTTGTTTATATGGGCGGCTCACTGCTAAATCTCCTGTCACGTTTGCTTGTTTATATGGGCGGCTCGCTGCTAAATCTCCCGTCACGTTTGCTTGTTTATATGGGCGGCTCGCTGCTAAATCTCCTGTCACGTTTGCTTGTTTATATGGGCGACTCACTGCTAAATCTCCTGTCACGTTTGCTTGTTTATATGGGCGGCTTGCTGCTAAATCTCCTGTCACGTTTGCTTGTTTATATGGGCGGCTCGCTGCTAAAATCGCACCGCGTCAAATGAATGCGATTGTACCTTCGCATAACTAGCAGTGCTGGAAATAACAACAACAACGATAACGACAACAACAACAGCAACAACAACAACAATACCACACATCACTATACATATAATAAACATATGTGTTCGGTACTTTATAGGGTGCAGGTTTGATTAGATATTTATAGTGATAAACTGTCCGTCCAAATTTGATAGTCATATTCTATGTTTTGAGAAATGCACATTAAATAAAACCTCGCGAGACCCTCCCCAAGACATTCCTAACCACGTATAATTGGACGATACACGCTAGAAGTCTGACATACACTCGAATGATCGCCATTCTACTAAAAAATCCGAAAGCCAGAGGCCAACGTGCACTCTTGACATTCGACAACAAATGAGCAAACGGATGGAAAAAGAATGGAAACTGCAGAAACGGGAGAAATGTTCATGCTGATTCCGCGTTGCACCGCTGGTGGGAAATGAGATTTGTGGAATGTCAAAAGTGCACGTCCGCTTTCGACTTTCGGATTTTGGAGTAGAATATCGAAAACGCGAGTGACCTAGATTTCGAAAGGTTACCAGAGACGGTAGATAGGTAGGAGGGCATTTTAGGTTTCGACTTCCGACTTCGCTGTTTACACGGACCAAACATGTTTATCATGTCGATACGTTAACTAGGAACCTCTTGGCATCTGAAATGTCACGGAATGATATACTCCAGTGCAAAGGTGAATTAAATGTGCTTTCCATCGTTCCAATGTGCTGCTCTGAATGACAGAAACGCTGGAGACTATGTAAAGAGTCCATGGTCGTGTCACTTAAAGGTGCCTACGCACAAACCAATTACTTAAGTTATTCATGCACTACATATTTGAATATTAACAAACCCGATTCGCGATGTGTTAACATAATTTAAGAGTTACTTAATCAACGAGGTAGAATATCACTATATTATAAAGCGTCAACGATCACACCATTTAAAGGTGCCTACGCAATTAAACTTTTCGCTCGTTTCGTTTTAGAATAATTTGGCTGACAATCAAACCTATCTAGTATCCACTACGAGATGCTAACTCGTTTGTGTAAGTTTTTTTGCATGAATAGTCGAAATTCTGCGGATAATCGGCTAGATGATTCGTGACGAAACAGGTGTTACGTAAAGCGATGCCTTAGCGCAGCAGCTTGATTTTTTTGGCAATGGCGTGGCGTAAATGCATAAATATTAGAGAATGGCTTTGTTTACAACCAGTCTACCAACGCGCCGATACGTCCTCACATACGCGTCGTTATCTAGCGATTTTGTTTCTTCTTCTATGCTTGTACGTATTTGTCTCTATGTCTGTCTTTTGTTATGTTAGGTTATGTTTGTGTAGGAATATGGTTAATATACATTTGTCAGTGGATTTGTTAGGAAAACAACACGTTTAATGAACTGAAAACCACTGACTGCTTGAAACAAGAAACTCATTTCCTTAGTAACATTTTGTAGTAGTTACACGAAATGTCGACTAATATTGATGGAGTCGTTGCGATATCCCGTTGATTGTTTAGTTACGCGTGATATTTTGGTTGTATCACATTCGACGCTTTCTACACAATTCTCCAGAAGTCACTGTGCCACTGGGACATAGCTGATTATCGACGATGAAGTTCACTTTCGTCTCAACCACGTCTATGTAGGATTGGAGACAGCATTGTTGATAGCTTCCTTCACATTCATCCGATCTTGTGCTAGCTGCGTCGTCTCCTGGTCAAGGTCTCTCGCAAGTTTTTTCGAATTTTCGAATCCACTCTGCGTTCAAGTCCATCCATGGCATTTGGCATAATCAGTTCCACGGCACCCCGCGAACCACACGACAAGTGTAACGTCTTGTTAAGCACGCCACACACGCACACACGCACGCACACACGCACGCACGCACGCGCACGCACACACACACACACACACACACACACACACACACGCACGCACGCACGCACGCACGCACGCACGCACACGCCACACACACACACACACACACACACACACACACACACACACACACACACACACACACACACACACACACACACACACCACACACACACACACACACACACACACACACACACACACACACACACACACACACACACACACACACACACACACACACACACACACACACACACACACACACACACACACACACACACACACACACACACACACACACACACACACACACACACACACACACACACACACACACACACACACCACACACACACACACACCACACACACACACACACACACACACACACACACACACACACACACACACCCGCACGCACGCACGCACACACACACACACACACACACACACACACACACACACACACACACACGCCACACACACACACGCACGCACACACACACACACCACACACACACACACACACACACACACCTACACGCACGCACGCACACACACACACACGCACGCACGCACGCACGCACGCACGCACGCACGCACGCACGCACGCACGCACGCACACACACACACACACACACACACACACACACCGATTCTTCACTTGCCAACATGTTGGCGACTACTTTTTCAGTTGACTCAAGTGTGGTCGTTATATGTATGTTCTCCACCAACAGTTGGCAAATATTTTTATGGACATCTGGCATCTAAAAATCGGTCGGCCGACGGTCGATCGATGGGTAGTTGCAAACTTTTTGTCGGCAGACAAACTGTTGGCGACTAAAAGTCGGTATGTGTATCATACATTACCACGCTGACGGTCAGCTCCGTCTTCGTTCTCAACGGATATAGGGTTCTCCCGACTCTTGTGTGTTGTCTCCGAATTACTTGTCATGCACCACACACCAAGACATCCACTTCAAGTCTTAGCTGAAGACAGTTCGTTTTTATTAACTCGTGTCCATACCTACAAGTCGTAGTTATGTTTGTGGTCTTTGTACTGGTCGTCCCTGTGGTGTGTTTTGTTGTGTTCATTCTGCTCTGGTAATCCAACATTACTAGAAGCCCATTTAGACAGCTGCGTTATCTGCTGTTTCGTTTTAATGACAATTTTAGTCTCACTCTCAGAATAATTTATTTGATCTATGATATTCACGCACAAACAAAATATAAGACTCAGGATGCGTTGAGGGAGACTCCCGTTAAGACGCTTTAGGTAACTATCGTGAGAGCCACCCGATTAATGCAGGAAAACAATAATGACGAGGTCTTAATATTGTGACTAGTTCATCATGTTTACCTAATAACTAGTAATGGTAGTTGAAAACTAGTAATGGTAGTAATAGACTAGTAATTGTAGGGGTAAACTAGTAATTGTAGTAGTAAACTAGTAATTGTAGTAATAGACTAGTAATGGCAATAGTAAACATTTTATTTCAAGATGGCGACCACATCGCGTTTGTCACGTGATCTTCGACGGGTGGGCAATCACTGATACATAATTCTGTCTTCAATTGACGTATCCTGTTCTAAACGTCGCTACCAAAATCTGTCTGCGAAATCGATGTCTTTCTCCAGCTATTCGAACAGCCGCCGCTGCAGGTCTGAAGACGTCACGTCCTTCACCCATCTTAGTCGTAAATGTGGCAAACATATATAAGGTTTTTTTTATTTACAAGATACACTCTTCCACATCACTACTAACTATGCTATATGCACACGGAATGGCTGAACTGAATAAAAATACGCTAAATAATATTATATATTCCATGTAATGCATAAATAATAGGTTCGGTTAGAGAAACTTGACTTCTGTTGCAGAATATATGCGCCAAGATTAGGCGTTGCTACATGACAGTGCTTCGGCCGTCATGTCAGTGGTGCGTGTTATTAAAAAAACGCCTTGTCGCACCGGGACTGAATCGATATCTATGCTAATGAAATCGCAGTAATGCGCCTGCTGACGACGTGTGCCGAGCTTTTGATAGGTGTTCATGGGTGTAGAACAATATATTTTCTTTGATAAATAGTTGTTCCGTCTTGCGTCTTACTTTCCTCTCTGCGCTCGCTGTAATCACATCACACTCACGGACCGTCTCCTTCGTTAATAGCTGACGAAGTCGCTACTTATCTAAAGTCGAGATATATGCTCGTTGTTCTGAGCGAAGAAAGCGACGATATTGCATTTACATCGTGTAAACGTGATGTGGGTATTTGATGTCCCGATTCGTGTAAAGAATCCTGGTTGAATTCGATTCCGTCGAACACGTGGCTGTAATTATTGTGTTGTCATGCACTAATCCTGCAGCAGACGATACGGCAAGACGACACAGGGCGGGGTATATATATATATATATATATATATATATATATATATATATATATATATATATATATATATATATATATATATATATATATATATATATATATATATATATGTCAGGAGTGGGGCGGGAAAAGTTGCAATTTGCTTTTTCCAAGATGGCGGAAAATAATGCAAAGTAAGCTTAGATGCATGAAATTTAAAAAATATATATATATCATCTGACATAAGTACATTTGAGCAGGCATATTGTCAGGTTTGTTGGTAGAAGTTGGTGAGAGTGAAATTGGGGGTAGTATAAAATACTATTTAAATATAAACACACATGTGTAAACACTGAATAAATAAATAAAATTACTTTAGAAATAAATAAATAAAATTATTTAGAAAACCTTAAAATCTGGTGAGAAAGCTAATGCAAAATTAGTGTCCATCACATAATATTCTCTTCATTTACATATATTTGAAGTGACTAATAAAAAGGTGAGTCTTTAAAGACTTCCTAAACAAATTTAGCTCTTGGAATTACGAATGTCTGCGGGCAATTAATTCCAAAGTTGAGGCGCTGTTGTTCCAAATGCAGGTTCACCAATGCTCTTCTTAGTGATGCATTGGTGCAGTGTTGGCGCATAGTCCTTGCGTAGAGGCCCACCAGGAGTTCGTATGTGTAAAAGTTCGGCCAAGTAAGTCGGCGCCAAACCATTGACGCATCGGTACGCCAACACTAGCACCTTGAAATGTATTCGACTTGCTACCGGCAGCCAGTGTAAGCCCCTTAAGACTGGTGTTATGTCTTCTACTGGTGCGCGTAATTAGTCTAGCAGCATTGTTCTGTACTCGTTGCAGTCGAAGTATCTGTGATGCCGGAAGGTTAACCAAGAGCGAATTACAGTAATCTAGGCGAGAGGTCACAAGTGGTTTACAGCACTTTTGGTGGCTTCTGTTGTGAGATAGTGACGTATTGATGATAGTCTGTATAGGTGATAATTACAAACAGCACACACAGCTGTCACATGATGTGTCATCGTCAGATGTTGATCCATATGAACTCCCAAATTTCGTACGCAGTCTACTGGTGAAATGATGTCAGTTCCAATGGTCATAGAGCAAACTCCATATAACTTGAGATGATGTTTTGATATAAAAATAATCATCTCAGTTTTGTCATCATTTAACTTTAGCATACGAAGAGTCATCCATCGTCTAACTTCCCTAATATAGTATGTGAGTCGCCTCACTATTTCCACTTGGTCGCCCGGCACAGCTGGATTGTAGGATGCATATAGTTGAATGTTATCCGCATATTTGTGGTAGTGTACTCCATGTCTTCTGAATGTGCGCTGCATTGGCGTGGTGTACAGAGTAAACATAACTGGCCCAATGACCGAGCCCTGTGGTACACCACACTGTAGAGGAATATGCTCTGATGTTGTTGAGTCAATCTGGACGCGATAGGTGCGGTCTTCCATGTTTGTCCGGAACCAAGCTAGTGGCGTTCCACGCACACCGTATTCATCTTACGGAAGCTGATGTCGTTTTATTATTGCGTATGTTGCAACATTAATGTCATTTTATTATTGAGTATGTTGCAACATTGATGTCATTTTATTATTGTGTATGTTGCAACAATAATATCATTTTATTATTGAGTATGTTGCAACATTAATGTCATTTTATTATTGAGTATGTTGCAACATTAATGTCATTTTATTACTGTGTATGTTGCAACATTGATGTCATTTTATTATTGAGTATGTTGCAACATTAATGTCATTTTATTACTGTGTATGTTGCAACATTGATGTCATTTTATTATTGAGTATGTTGCAACATTAATGTCATTTTATTATTGAGTATGTTGCAACATTAATGTCATTTTATTATTGTGTATGTTGCAACATTAATGTAATTTTATTATTGTGTATGTTGCAACATTGATGTCATTTTATTATTGCGTATATTGCAACATTGATGTCATTTTATTATTGCGTATGTTGCAACATTAATGTCATTTTATTACTGTGTATGTTGCAACATTGATGTCATTTTATTATTGAGTATGTTGCAACATTAATGTCATTTTATTATTGAGTATGTTGCAACATTAATGTCATTTTATTATTGTGTATGTTGCAACATTAATGTAATTTTATTATTGTGTATGTTGCAACATTGATGTCATTTTATTATTGCGTATGTTGCAACATTGATGTCATTTTATTATTGCGTATGTTGCAACATTAATGTCATTTTATTATTGCGTATGTTGCAACATTGATGTCATTTTATTACTGCGTATGTTGCAACATTGTCATCGTTTTATTATTGAGTATGTTGCAACATTGATGTCATTTTATTATTGCGTATGTTGAAACATTGTCATCGTTTTATTATTGAGTATGTTGCAACATTGATGTCATTTTATTATTGCATATATTACAACAGATGGCGGCACTAGACTAGGGACGTGTGTTGAGAGGGGCGCTCCAGAGTTTACGGTTCGTAGACGTTCGTTTAAAAAAACAATTGAGTTTACTTGTACTCGTCTACTAATGTTCACAGTAGGCAGGTCTAAGAGAGGTACACGGAGAGGCTCGGTGACGTAGAGCAGTGACATTCAGGGACTTGTGAGCGGCGAAAATGTGGCCGACGGTTGTCCGGGGCAACATGGCGGCGGAGTGACAATCGAAGAACTGGATACCCTTATACAAACGGACGTTGTCGCTCAACTGAACGACATACGACAACAGTGCGCTGCGATTGCCCAAAGAATGTACGCTATTGAGGCGTCATGCGAATTCAATGCGGGCTCCATCAACGAAAACAAGAAAAACATAGATGAGTTGCACAAGTCACTAAAGGAAACTATGAAACACGAGAAGGGTACGCAGGCGAGGATGGTTGTCTGTGATGAGAGACTAAACGCTATGGGACGAAGAAGTCGTGAATGGGGAATTAGACTGTTAGGCGTTGGCGAAACTCACGGTGAGGATGTCAAGAAAATCCTACCAAAATATGTGTTCCTCAAACGCAACCTCGGTGGCACCGTCACACTAGAACAGGCTCTGGAGAGCGTGGAACATTACCACAGGATCGGCTCGATCGTTAACAATGGATCTACTACCAGACCAATAATTAGGACAATTGTGACGAGACCACTCCGAAATGCAATCATATTGTTTGCCAAAGCCAACCTAAGCGGATCGACGGCGGGTGAGGACATGATAAAGGAGGATTACGAGAGAAAGAAAACAGTGTTCCGCAGAGGAAAATTAATAATAGACGGCGTTGTCGTGCCTGTTGCGTAATCACTTAAGTGACGTTTGTTGGCACACTTGTCTTCTTGAGCGCTTAGACTGTTGACATCCCCTGACAGCGGTGATCATCTGATTTGTGTTGTGTATCAGTTTCTCCAAACTATGATGACATTCTTTAGTATGAAAGGTTATATTATTGTTTTACATGTGTGGTATTCAGGGTTACGATATGTTCTAGCAAAGCTGAGAGAATATTTACTAAATTATATTAAAAAATTAACAGTAATGAGTGAAAACAAGAAACTAATTAATATTTTTCCATTCTGTACGTTGTCCAGTCTACAGTTAACCGAGAAATATCAACACCCAAGGACAACATTTTCAGAATTTCTAAAAACACTAAATTTGCAGCCTTGTCTTGATTAAAGATTACCTGAAGAGGTGACAAAATCGTTAAATTGCAAATATTATGATTTGATAGAATTTAATTAAACAAGATACATAACAAATGGATTAATAACTATTATTCATATTAATTTACATACAAAGTTCTTTTAAAAACTATAATTTACTTAAAGCACATCTTGACAAAATAAGTGTCAAATTCGATCTAATTGCGATAACTGAGGCAGGGATATGAATAACTCGGACAGATGTGCGAATAAATTCAAAGAGTATAATTTCTATTATCACGGACCATTAAATGATAATAAAGGCGGAGTTGCTGTATATATTAATTAAGAAGCACTTTTATGTCCACGAAAAACATGACTTAATGCTTAATGTAGGTTGGACAATATTTGGCTTGAAATAATTAAAGATGGTGTAGGTTTTGTGTTTGGGAATGTGTATAGACACCCCAATTATAACGCACGTGTTAGATCTGATCTTATTGGCACAAACATGTATATTACTAAACAGGAGGGAAACTTGGTATCATGTGTAGTGATGTTAATATAGACCTATTACAACAGGACTCGTGTCAAACGAAGGTATACATGAACATGAACGTTAATTAGGGAAAACCTACTACCGGGCATCACACTGTCAACAAGAATATCAGATCACTCTGCAACGCTTATTGATCATATTAATATATACCGACCATTAAAATACATAACAAATTATATAATTTCAAGAAACCTGAAATATATCAGACCACTTACCTAATTTTATTATTATGAAAAGTACATATAAAATTAATAATATTAGAAACCGACCTAAACTGAGAAATTTTAGTGTACGTAATATATTAAGTTTTACCCGTGAACTGGAGAATATAAGCTGGGAAAATGTGATGACTTGTAAGGACACTGATGAATGCTTTGATATTTTTGCAAACAAATATGACCAAACATTTAATAAATGTTTCCCATTAACTAGGATGTCAATTAAGCGTTGCAATGACAAACAGTGGATGACTAAAAGCATAAGAAATAAAATTATAATGAAAACTAGACTGTATAAGAAAAATGTTACAGACCAAATGATAATAATAAAACAGTATACGGACAGAATAAAAATAAGCTCACAGTTATTGTACAGAAGGCGGAGAAATTATATTATAGTAATTTACATTTACATGCAAAGCATTCTACCAGGGAGTTATGATAAAATTACGCAGAACTTGTTAATAAGGGTAAACGGAATTTTACCAATGTAAAAAGTTGGTTGTCAATGACATTGACTTAAATGACAATGAACGTATTGCTAACGAAATGAATCTATACTTCGTGACAGTTGGTAAATAAATGTCAAAGTCATAATATTATCAGGGAAATGAATATAGGCAATTTTTAAGTGACCCGATAAACAATACTGTTTCTTTCACCAGTTTGTCAACAAGAAGTGATTAACGAAATAAACAAGCTAGCTAATTCTAATGTGTCAGGTATTGACAATTTTCCTTCAAACATTGTTAAGCTGTCATGCAACTTCATTTATAAGCTTCTGACTTACATATGTAAATTGTCGTTCTTCGAGGCTATTGTTCCACGAGCATTAAAGGTGTCAAAAGTAATACCTGTATTTAAGAAAGGATCAAGGACTATACAAGGTAACTATCGACCAACTAGTGTAATGAATGTCTTTAATAAAATCCTAGAAAAATTAATGTTGAAGAGGTTACTAGACTTTCTGGATAGAAATGGTGTTTTGCTAAATACCAATGTGGATTTCGCAAAGATTATTCGACTACATTAGCGACTATTGAAATAATAGAAAATCTCTTGAAAATGGCGATTTAGTTGCAGGAGTTGACCTTGGTCTAAGTAAGGCTTTTGACACCGTTGATCATGAAATACTCTGGATTACTATGGAATAAAAGGCCATGTATGTAAATGGTTCAGTCATTACTTAAGCGATAGACAACAATGTGTTAATGCATTAAAAGTGTCAAAAGTAATACCTGTATTTAAGAAATTAATGGCACAGTTTCAGAATACGCTCATGTTTAAAGTGGCGTCCCGCAGGGCTCCATTTTGTGGCCACTGTTATTTCTATTGTACATTATTTATATCTCTAATGTTGTACAATGCATCTTTGTGTTTGTTTGCTGAGGACACTAACTTATTCATTAGTGGAAAAGGAAGGATAAATTAAGGTCGCTTGGTGGCCGGTTCCGACATAATCAACTAATTCTGAATCTGAATAAAACTTGCTACACAATATTCAATAGACAGCTGGATTGCGCCGTCGTGCCATTATTGCTGCAAGGCAAACACATTGAACTGGTTTACTCAGCTAAATATCTGGGTATTTATTTGGAATGTAAATTATCATGGTCTGAGCATGTTAAGGACATTTGTATAAAGGTGTCTAAGCTATCCGGTGTATTTCATCATATTGCCTCGTTCATAAACGCTGATATTGTAAGGCAATTATATTGTACCTTGTATTTGCACATATTAATTACGGGAACGAATTATACGGGTCAGCGTGTAAGACCAGCGTAGCTAAAATACAAGTTGTCCAAAATATATTACTTAAAACATTAGCAAAGCGTAATCATTGTGATAGTGCCACCGCCTTGCACCGGGAACTTAAAGTTCAAGACTTATTTACTCTTAATGTCCTATAAGCAGCGTAGGAATCAACCTCCTGGTCTATTCCACCAATATTACAAACTTAACAGAGAGATCACGACGAGAAGCTCAAGACAGGGGCATATTTATATATACCAAGATCTAAAAATGAAATTGGAGAGAACTCCAATATTAAAAACTCGAATTCATTAAATATTTTTAAGCATTGTTGAGTATTACTTCAACATCATATATATATATATATATATATATATATATATATATATATATATATATATATATATATATATATATATATATATATATATATATATTAATATGGGCTTATACTATGTTTAGTTTGATTAAATAGCCACCTCATCTGTGTTGCTTTTGTCTTGAATTTATTGTTATGAATGTTGGAAGCGGTTCGCAGTGTTATTGTGTAACATCCATCTATTGTTTCTGTGAGCGTTGTTTACAGAAAGACAAATGTTGTGTTAAATCCTGTATTTAACAGAGATTCGTTTATGCAAGTTTATGACCGTATGATACAAAACGACGTAACGATGTGTTGGCGTGCACATATCCGACCCAGACCGGCCATTGCTGCTGCTATCATGGCTGAAAGCCTGACCTGCAGCATGACGTTCATGACATCTAAATATGTTCACGTAGTGTTGCGGACGGTTGCACGCAAGAAGTACCAAGGGTAATTCGATTGTTTGTAGAAAGGGTAACAGCGGGGAGAATTTTGAAGAAAAAAAATTATCCGACCCGACCGTGGGTAGTAGATGAGCCCCTGAAAGTTTGACGCCTGAAATACAAAGTGTCTAGGAGGAAAAGCATAGCATACATAGAGACATACATACACACATACATACATACATACATACATACATACATACATACATACATACATACATACATACATACATACATATAAACTTACATACATACATGCATAGAAACATACATGCATGCATGCATGCATGCATGCATGCATGCATGCATGCATACATACATACATACATACATACATACATACATACATACATACATACATACATACATACATACATACATACATACATACATACATACACACACATACATAGAAACATGCATAGAAACATACATACATGCATACATACATACATACATACATACATACATACATACATACATACATACATACATACATACATACACACACATACATACATACATACATACATACATACATACATACATACATACATACATACATACATACATACTTATATACATACATACATACATACATACATACATACATACGTACATACATACATAGCAACATATGAGCATGCATGCATACATACATTCATACATACATACATACATACATACATACATACATACATACATACATACATACATACATACATACATAAAACATACATAGAAACATACATACATACATACATACATACATACATACATACATACATACATACATACATACATACGGTGGATTATAGGATGTTCCATTGTACTCATATATAGTAAATAGCGTTCGACACGCCATAAGAGTTGGGAACTCGAAAATATAAAGGGTGTCCTAGTTGGCGACCTTCACCTTGCTCGTCAACATGTCGCCTACGATTGGTTCACTGTTGGGTAAAATATATTTATGTATTTTACAAGTTAACAAGTTCAAAAATAATAACAACATTATCACAGCGTCGTGATAAGTAGACCCAATGATAAGTAGAATGCGGGTCACAATAAATGTGTGATAACTTTCTGATACCCAATATACACTGATCCTTAACTAATATTAGTTCATGCCCTCAAGTTCTTCTGTCTTTCTTAATGTAAGTGAGAAACAAAGTCCTGTCAATATTTTCGTACCCAATCAGTAACATGAAATCTTCAATTTCGTCTCATCTTAACCTCCTTGTCTGTAGGATTGCTAAACCACAATCTGGATTAAGCAATAAACAGAGGTAGGTGACTATTTCTGCGTGGACAAGACGCATGATTGGATGAAACCCGCCTACGTTTGGATCACATTTCCAATATAATATAGCCGGTTCATCTCCAGCAGTAGCAGTTTTCAACATTCTTACGTATTCGTCCAATTGCAGCATTACTTATTCTGTTTATCGGTATTTGTGGACGCCATTAGGTCAATCCATCCTGACAGTTCCCGTTGATATATTGCTTCGCCTGTACCTACTCACGTCGGCAGGAAGGAGGGGGCGAGTATACACCGCATGAGCTTAGCGGGCGCGAACGTGTACATGTATAGGAACTGGTCAATTAATTTATTAATAACGAAGTCGGTGAGTTATAGAGGTACCGCGTACTCCGTCTGAATGCGTTATATTGTGGACGGTTTTTATATTGTCTCAATGGAGACGCAGAATAGCATCTGCTAAATAGGACAGTAGTAAAGTTCGCGTTCCTCACTGTCCACTAAATTGGATCCTGAAAGATTTATCTTCGTTGTTGGCTTTTTGTTGCTCTCCTCTTTATCCCTGTAGTCCGGGGTGAGGCTGGCACCGAAGCCGGTCGTCGATTTTTCCCCTTCTTCTTCGTCACTAGTCCCCACCTAGTCTCCACAAACCGTCTCCACTCCCTCTATACCTCGCTCTCGTTCTCCACCCCTCCCACTCTCGCCAAATCTCTCTTCACGCAGTCCTCCCATCTCAGTCTCGGTCTTCCACTTCTCCTTCTATCCTCCACTTTGAATGCGTCAGTTCTCTACGTCAACCGTTCTCCTTCCATTCTGTCCACGTGTCCTGTCCACTTTAGCCGGCTCCTCTCCAGCTTTCTCTTGTTGCAACTAAGTACGTCTCACTTCGTGTCATCTCACTTAGGACAAGGCATGTTTAGTTTTATGTTGTTCTGCGCCATACCTACTAGAAAGGAAGAAGTTAGTTTCCTCTACTGTGGTAATCTTCAAAGTAAAGGAGACCACATTAGCTAAGCGATCTTGACACGATGTAAGATTATATGGTCAGTACCCCCCCAATGAAAATAGCTATAGTTATTCACGAACATATCATGTTGAGGTACATATTCCGTCATAAGATTGCCGTGTGTGACTCGCCACATATGACATGCGGCCATGTTTCCTCCTCGCTGCTGGTGCTGACGCGTCTTCTCTTTGGCTTCTCCACCGTGTCTTTGGTTCCGTTTTGCGTTCATCGTCAATGACTTCCATTGAGCTTTTCAACTTTAGTGTGATGAATTTCAGTTTATTATGAAGCCAGTAAATGAGTAGCCGAGCGGAACCGCGGTCTTGTTTCAGGGCGACAACTTTCGTTAGCCCTCTCCCGTTGATTCGACGAGCGTCGTGGGTGGTGTTTCCTGAGACCGCCTTTGTGCATGGATTTATGTCGGCATTTCTTTGTTTTCTTACTCAGTGTGCTTTATCTGCGAGTGTCGCGTTATCCGGCTTTCAAGTGCTACGACTGTAATGGACTGTAGCGTCAACTGTCTTACAGTTACATAGTGAGTATGGTGAACACTTTAGTTCTCGGCGGTTGATCGTCGTTTGAATATTCGTCTGTAATACGTATCGCCTTTCTGTGTAGTGTGCGGTTTTGACGTGGGCTTCTATCTCGTGTTTAGTCTTCTGTTTGTAACTCCGATTGCAACTCCGATTGCATTTTGTTTGTCGCATTCGGCTTTGAAACGCTGCAT
Organism: Lamellibrachia columna; assembly: GCA_963662155.1. Taxonomy (NCBI): domain Eukaryota; kingdom Metazoa; phylum Annelida; class Polychaeta; order Sabellida; family Siboglinidae; genus Lamellibrachia; species Lamellibrachia columna. The sequence continues at coordinate 36,859,470 of OY759266.1, read as the reverse complement.
ACTAATTGTTTCACTGAGGCTCTGTACGTCGGTTTTTCTGTAATTGTCTTTGCCACTTTCATTAATGAGCCATCTCGTTTGTTGATCTTCAGTAAGCTTCGAAGGTTATGTCTCTACGATTGTGTTCCTTTCAACGTGTTGAATCAAGTACGCGGCAACGACGATGGATGTTTGTGGGTTGTGGCGTCTACATAATACACCACAAAATGCGATTTTTATGATAATATCATCTGTTAACTCCGGAAGTGACAATGGCAGCGTCTCATTTGGAAAACGTGACAAAACAGTATTGACATACACTGCAATAATTGTTATGAATTTATTGACAATGTGGGCAAGTTTTTGGATCACTTACTGCCCACGAGGCAGAGGCCAACATTTTGACCATCAGTGCCATCTTGGGGATAATGATTTTGGCAGTGCCTACACCACTAGAGATGGGATAGGGTGCCAGCATTGCAGCACTAGTAGCTTTGTGCGTGTAGCCTTATAATGGACATATTCTCGGAATTCGATGACACATTTAATATCCATTCGTGCCTTGGTACTTGGTGCTGCCTGTCAATATCTTTCGAGATTGCAACGTAATACTGGCAATTATAATGACGTTTAGTGACGCCTTGCCTTGTATATGACGTAATACTAGCAGTTATAATGGCGTTTAGTGACGCCTTGCCTTGTATATGACATAATATTGGCAGTTATAATGACGTTTAGTGACGCCTTGCCTTGAATATGACGTAATACTAGCAGTTATAATGGCGTTTAGTGACGCCTTGCCTTGTATATGACGTAATACTAGCAGTTATAATGGCGTTTAGTGACGCCTTGCCTTGTATATGACATAATATTGGCAGTTATAATGACGTTTAGTGACGCCTTGCCTTGAATATGACGTAATACTAGCAGTTATAATGGCGTTTAGTGACGCCTTGCCTTGTATATGACATAATATTGGCAGTTATAATGACGTTTAGTGACGCCTTGCCTTGAATATGACGTAATACTAGCAGTTATAATGGCGTTTATTGACGCCTTGCCTTGTATATGACGCAACTTTGGACAATCGAAGAAAACACGCATGACGTTGTCAACAATTGTACGTGATTGTTCACACAGGGTTGCGAACAGTTGCACGTAACAACTACAAAGGGTAATTCGATTGTTCGTAGAAAGGTTAATAGCGAGGTGAACTTCGAAAAAATTTAACTGAGACGACCCGACCGTGGGTCGTAGATGAACCCCTGAAAGTTTGACGTCCGAGATGCAAAGCTCCCAGGAGGAGTAGCATTACGTATACATATACAAACATACGTACTCATGGTGGACTATATTAAGATGTCGTCAAAGGTGATACGTCATTTTTAGCTACCATTTTGGGAGATACAATTAACTGCCCTGTGTGATACGATTGCCACCAAAGCAACACACTCCAGATGGCAAATGGACAACGAAGTATTTGGCTTCTCGAGAGTCCAACATTGTTTCGTCTTTGTGACACGCCCTTGCAATATATCTATTATATACTCATTTTGGTATTTAAAAGACGATGTACAAACAATTCAGATCTTTATTTTTAGCATTCGACGCACAGACAGACGTTGTCCCCCACTAGCCAGGAAGGCACCACTGCTTATTTCTTTCTAAGCATCATGCATACACTACAATCTCCTCCTCACCAGTTTTTAAAGTCCATAGTCAGTCCAGGATAGAACTTCTACCTAAATAAAAAAACTAAGGCACAGGGTAGACTGTGCTGTCCTTCTTTGTGATACAGGAGATTATTATGCCCCACAGCTACTGTGTAGTGCTACTCTGACTACAGAGTTAATCTGTCCGGAGCTTTCCTGAGTCTCTCCGATCTGCCAACAGAAGTAGGCGTCCCATCTTTATATGGCACTGTAGGAGATGGTTGCGTTACATGTGTTTTGTTGCCCATAGCTCCATCAGGTGATCACTATGACGTCTCAAGTAGCGACCATCTGATATCATGACGTTGTATACATACGTCTCTGACGTCATATACATGACGTCTCTGATATCGTGACGTTGTTCTTATGTTCTCGCAGAACAGCTGGAATCTACTTAGGTGCGCTCTGTGTGTGGTTCTTGACGTAGATCGTATCGCCTGGGTTGAAGCATCGCTCATTTGACTTCTTGTTGTGGTACTTGGTAATTTTTTCTTGACGTTGGAAAACTTTACTGCTGATACTAGTACCGCGTCCAACAGCGTTCGCAGTTTGCGGCCCAACAAACAGTTCCCTCGTCGAGCTTCCTGTAGTGCTGTGAGGGGTCACTCTGTAGGTCATCGGGTAGCTTCCCGTGGTGCTGTGAGGAGTCACTCTGTAGGTCATCGGGAAGCTTCCCGTGGTGCTGTGAGGAGTCACCCTGTAGGTCATCGGGTAGCTTCCCGTGGTGCTGTGAGGAGTCACCCTGTAGGTCATCGGGTAGCTTCCCGTGGTGCTGTGAGGAGTCACCCTGTAGGTCATCGGGTAGCTTCCCGTGGTGCTGTGAGGAGTCACCCTGTAGGTCATCGGGTAGCTTCCCGTGGTGCTGTGAGGAGTCACCCTGTAGGTCATCGGGTAGCTTCCCGTGGTGCTGTGAGGAGTCACCCTGTAGGTCATCGGGTAGCTTCCCGTGGTGCTGTGAGGAGTCACCCTGTAGGTCATCGGGTAGCTTCCCGAGGTGCTGTGAGGAGTCACCCTGTAGGTCATCGGGTAGCTTCCCGTGGTGCTGTGAGGAGTCACCCTGTAGGTCATCGGGTAGCTTCCCGTGGTGCTGTGAGGAGTCACCCTGTAGGTCATCGGGTAGCTTCCCGTGGTGCTGTGAGGAGTCACCCTGTAGGTCATCGGGTAGCTTCCCGTGGTGCTGTGAGGAGTCACCCTGTAGGTCATCGGGTAGCTTCCCGTGGTGCTGTGAGGAGTCACCCTGTAGGTCATCGGGTAGCTTCCCGTGGTGCTGTGAGGAGTCACCCTGTAGGTCATCGGGTAGCTTCCCGTGGTGCTGTGAGGAGTCACCCTGTAGGTCATCGGGTAGCTTCCCGTGGTGCTGTGAGGAGTCACCCTGTAGGTCATCGGGTAGCTTCCCGTGGTGATGTGAGGAGTCACCCTGTAGGTCATCGGGTAGCTTCCCGTGGTGATGTGAGGAGTCACCCTGTAGGTCATCCGGTAGCTTCCCGTGGTGATGTGAGGAGTCACCCTGTAGGTCATCCGGTAGCTTCCCGTGGTGATGTGAGGAGTCACCCTGTAGGTCATCCGGTAGCTTCCCGTGGTGATGTGAGGAGTCACCCTGTAGGTCGTCCGGTAGCTTCCCGTGGTGCTGTGAGGAGTCACCCTGTAGGTCATCCGGTAGCTTCCCGTGGTGCTGTGAGGAGTCACCCTGTAGGTCGTCCGGTAGCTTCCCGTGGTGCTGTGAGGAGTCACCCTGTAGGTCATCGGGTAGCTTCCCGTGGTGCTGTGAGGAGTCACCCTGTAGGTCATCGGGTAGCTTCCCGTGGTGCTGTGAGGAGTCACCCTGTAGGTCATCGGGTAGCTTCCCGTAGTGCTGTGAGGAGTCACCCTGTAGGTCATCGGGTAGCTTCCCGTAGTGCTGTGAGGAGTCACCCTGTAGGTCATCAGGTAGCTTCCCGTAGTGCTGTGAGGAGTCACCCTGTAGGTCTTCAGGTAGCTTCCCGTAGTGCTGTGAGGAGTCACCCTGTAGGTCATCAGGTAGCGAGACAATCTATTCTCCATTGTTCCATCCTTCAACTTCACCAATCCCCTCTTCACCAGCTGCACCGCCTTTCCGCGAGACCGTTAGAAGATGGATGATAGGCTGGTGACGTGATGTGTTGGATGTTGTTTCTCTCGACAAACTGCTGGAATTCGGCACTGGTGAAGCAAGTGCCATTATCCGTATCAATAGTATCTGGCAAACCATGTGTTGCGAACAATCCACGCAGTTGTTCAATAGTCACCTGAGTTGTTGATGAAAGCACGACTTTTGCTTCGATCCATTTTGAGTAAGCATCGACTGCTACTAAGATCATCTTGTTCTCAATTGGACCCGCATAGTCCAAATGAAACCGCGACCAAGGCTTCTGCGGAAATAACCAAGGTCGAAGTGGTGCTCTAGTCGGATTTCGCGCATTTTCTTCGCACTGCCCGCATTGTTGGGCTATGTTTTCAATCTGTTGGTCAATACCGGGCCACCAGATGTAAGAGCGTGCCAGTGCTTTCATCTTCACCACACCGCTGTGGCTGCTGTGGAGAGGCTGCAACATTATAGCTTGACCTGGTGGAGGTACAACTACTCTGGCACCACACATCACACACCCTTCGTGGATGCTCAACTCTTAACGCACTCTGTTGAATTGGTTCGTTAGTGGATCACTTTCCGTCCAGCCTGTTAGCACGTACCGTTGAACTCGCGAAAGTATTGGATCACGTCGTGTCCAATTCCTAATGTGTTCCGATGTCACAGGTAAATCATCCAACTGCTGGATTAGTTGGACGTATTCCCCCGGTGCAGTTGTCTTTGTTTGTTGAGCTGGCAAAGGCAGACGTGATAACGCATCGCAGTTCCCATGTGCCTCGCCACTGCGGTAACGAATGATGTAGTCATAACTTGCCAACGTGAGAGCCCAGCGTTGAAGCCGACTCGACGCTTGATGAGGTATAGGTCGCTGCTCGCTAAACAACCCGATTAAAGGCCGGTGATCTGTGATTAACACAAATCTCATTCCATATATATATATACTGATGGAATTTGGTTACACCAAATACTAAGCTCAGTCCTTATTTGTCCAACTGAGAGTAATTCCGGTCAGCTGACGACAAACTCCTTGATGCGAATGCAATCTGTCGCTCCGATCCGTCTGGCATTTGGTGTGACAACACCGGTCCGACGCCATACGGTGATGCATCGCATGCGAGCAGGAGTAGCTTGTCCTGATCAAAATGCACCAACAGTGTATCTGACTGCAGAAGATCCTTTGCTGTTTGGCCTCGTCTTGGTCTTTCCCCCATCGCCACTTGGTCTCCTTCCCGAGAAGCACATGCAAGGGTGCCAGGGTTGTCGACAAGTTGCACAAGAACCGACCATAGTAGTGACCGCAGTTCTTTCACATTCTTCGGTTTAGGCGCATCTTATATTGCCCTGACCTTCACATTTGTAGGGTGCAGACCATCACGATCAATTTTATGGCCCAGATACTCTACTGACGGTTTGAAGAACTGACACTTTTCATTGTTTAGTTCCAGTCCTGCCTCATCCAAACGCTTCAACACCAACTGGAGATTCGCTACGTGTTCATCTTGAGTCCTTCATGTTACAAGAATGTTGTCCATGAAAATGCAAACCCGTGGTATGCCAGCAAGCACACACTCCAGCGTTCTTTGGAAGATAGATGGCGCCACTGCCAAACCGTATGGTAATCTGGTGTAGCGAAACAGTCCCTTGTGCGTGTTGATAGTGACGTAGTCGCGTGAATCTTCGTCAAGCGTCAGCTGCAGATAGGCTTGACTCAAATCTAGCTTTGAGAAAGTTTCTCCTCCATTCAGACCTGCATATAGGTCATTGACCCTGGGTATCGGATATTTATCCTCAACCACGGCTTGGTTGATCGTCACTTTATAGTCACCGCATATCCTGATATGTCCATTTGACTTGCAGACAAGAACGATAGGCGCTGCCCACTCTGAAAATTGGACCTGTTCGATGATACCAGTTTCTTGCAGTCGTGTTAACTCTTTTCAGACTTTCTCTTTCAACGTATAAAGAACTGGTCTTGGCTTATGAAAACGAGGGGTGGCATCGTCTTTCACTTGAATCTTAACTTTCATGCCCTTCAGTTCTCCGAGACCTTCACTGAAAACGTCTGGAACTTCGGCCATAAGTTGAGAATGATCTGGATGTAGATTCCTGACGTTCATTATCTCACCCCAATCCAACTTCAACTCGGTTAAGATATTTCTGCCAAGAAGGTTCTGTCTTTCTCCAGACACCACCACTATTGGCACTTGGGCTAACTGTCCTTTGTATTCTTTTACCACATTTAATTGACCCAGCACGGATATAGTTTGTCCGGTGTAGCTGGTCAATTTCATGTGGTCAGCCGGTTGTAGAACTGGAGGGTTATCAGGCCACAATGCACACATAGTTCTCTCATTAATGATGGAGACTCCTGCCCCAGTATCAACCACCATAGCAACATCTTTTCCGTTCATTTTAACTCTGACCGTGATAGGCTGTTTGTAAGATGACTCATCGGTATTCAGACTGTAGAGCGAGTACTCCTCTTGCTCGACAGCAGCTGCTTCCACAATATGTGTCTCATTGTAAGTTGAAACTTTCTTTCTGCATGCTGCCATAATGTGTCCTGTTTTCTTACAATAGTGGCAGGTAGCGTCTTTAAATTTGCAGTCCATGGGTGCAAGGTTCCCATTGCAACGATAGCACTTCCGGTTTGTCTGCTTTTTTTTCTGTGCGTTTATGTGAAGTAAACTTGCTTGCACTACCCTTCCTCTGATCCACTACCACACTAACTGTAGTGTTGCCCGTGTTGCCATATGCGTGTAGCTGCTGAGCCTCTGTGTCCGCTGCCTCGTCAGCTAGAGCTATCTGCATTGCTTGTACGAATGAACGTTCTTCACTGAGCAATTTTCGTTGTGTATTGCAGTTTTTAATGCCACACACCAACTGGTCACGAAGAGCCTCATCCAAGAAATCCCCGAAATTGCAAGTGGGCGCCAAACGCCTTAATTCCGCTGCAAATGTGGTGACATCCTCGCCTTCCTTTTGATTACGCTGATGAAACCTGTATCTTTCTGCCACTGTCAACCGTCGTGGTTTCAGATGGTCTTTCAACTTTGCATCTATTTCAACAAACGTGAATGCTGATGGCAATTTTGGACTCAACAAACTCTTCAAAAGCAGATACGTTTCGGACCCCACCAACGTTAGGAATGTTGCAACTTTCTTACTGTCAGCTTCATCGTGGTTTCACTAGCATCGCTACTCACCGAGCCGATGTTATTCGCGATAAAGTACAGTTCTACACGTTCTAAGTACGCGTCTAAGTCGCTGTTTCCGTCGTACGGTTCTATGCGACCAAGTGATGCCATTTGTATCCTCGTCGCCAATTGTTATATACTCATTTTGGCATTTAAAAGACGACGTACAAACAAATCAGATATTTATTTTTAGCATTCGACACACAGACAGACGTTGTCCCCCACTAGCCAGGAAAGCACCACTGCTTATTTCTTTCTAAGCATTATGCATACACTACAATATCTTTAAGTTTTGTTTTTAAGCATATTCAGACTGCTAGTATTTAAACAATAAGTAGATAATGTGTCCATTAAGGTACTGTTCAAAATTAACCTTCTCATACCCTAACATCGCCGTTCTTTCACTGACGCTACTCCGGCCTCTTTACGGCGTCTTTGTTGGCGTCATTAAAGCGATCGACACCGTGGGAAAATGTGAACTGTGTGATTGCCCTGAAGGATATATAGAAATGATCGAGACACTGCATTCGGGATGATGGCTCAATTATGCTGTGAATGTAGCAGTTCACAAGTGTTGAAGTCAACAACGGCATTACGCAAGGATGTGTTCACGCAACAACTCATTATTTTTATGTATCTAATAGCCCTGCTCAATGAAGCCTTCCGAGACGGTCCAAAAAGAATCAATATACTAACTCGTCCAGTGGAAGATCGAGGCAAAATATTTCCATACGCATATTTTCTTTTCTCATTTGATGATACATTCAACAATGGGACAAATTTATATGGGTAATATCCATTACAAAATGATATAGAAATCGTAGACTACCTGGAATTACAACCAAGTATAATGATATTTGACCAACTTTGATTATTATAATTTATAGGTGTATTAAATGTCAGAACCAAACTAAATACATTTGTAGCGTCACAGAAACGCCACTTTGTTGTATGTTGACATGGAGTAGTATACATATATATAGGTTGCTTTGCTGTTTACATTGATAGTCAATATCATGGCTGATTCTATTGAAGTAGATACTGGTTTTTTTCGCAACGGAGATGGCAGAAATGTCACTGTAAAAGAAATATTAATATTTGCTATTTCCTGATACAATTTTAAGATATAGTTTATTCTCCAGAGAGCCTGTAAATAAATGTATGGATGAGTCCACGATCCTTTATTTGTAACCAATGTTACCAGAATTAAATATATTTGGAATATTAAATAAGTCGAACTTTTCAGTTATATTTTCGTAGTTATGTTAAATAAATACAACAACACGGTATTCGGGGCTTAGCTCTCATTTTCCATTTAATTACCGTTATGACAAATATTTACTCTATAGTGTGCAACTGTTTACTTACTGCCTCGTTTAAATGCTTGTAAACTATACGAGTTACTGGTTATATGAAATCCATCTGAATGGTCAGGTGGTTTAGTAGTACATTCTGCTTTAAGAGATGCACCTTGGTTCATACTTGGTCTTAACCCTCGCACGGAAGTCAACCGTAGCGGCGAACAGCCGGTCCTCTGTCAGGCCCTCGCACGGAAGTCAACCGGAGCGGCGAACAGCCGGTCCACTGTCAGGCCCTCGCACGGAAGTCAACCGGAGCGGCGAACAGCCGGTCCTCTGTCAGGCCCTCGCACGGAAGTCAACCGGAGCGGCGAACAGCCGGTCCTCTGTCAAGCCCTCGCACGGAAGTCAACCGGAGCGGCGACCAGCCGGTCCTCTGTCAGGCTCTCGCACGGAAGTCAACCGGAGCGGCGACCAGCCGGTCCTCTGTCAGGCTCTCGCATGGAAGTCAACCGGAGCGGCGAACAACCGGTCCTCTGTCAGGCTCTCGCGCGGAAGTCAACCGGAGCGGCGAACAACCGGTCCTCTGTCAGGCTCTCGCACGGAAATCAACCGGAGCGGCGAACAGCCGGTCCTCTGTCAGGCTCTCGCATGGAAGTCAACCGGAGCGGCGAACAGCCGGTCCTCTGTCAGGTCCTCGCACGGAAGTGAACTGGAGCGGCGAACAGCCGGTCCTCTGTCAGGCCCTGCACGGCTCCAGAGCACACAATCTCTCAGAAACAAGTGCCACTTTCTTACAGGTCTGCTCATAGAGCAGGATGTATGAGAGCTAATCAGGTTAAATGCCGGTTCACTCACTTATTAGCAGTCGTACTCATGCACAAATATTAATTAATTTAAAGAAGATGATGCATTGCATACCCTCCGTGAAGTTGACGATGCCTCAGTGTTAGCATACAATTATGTGTTGATTGTTAATGCCAATTTATTGAAATATGCTTAATTGACTGGTATTTGAGAAAGCAACATAAATAATCCAATTTTGAGATATTCTACAGAGTCTTGTGGACATAAAGAACGTTACTTTCATAAAGTATAACACAATCATCAGTAATTTAGAAAGAAAAATTATTTTTTATGTTAAGACATCCACCTTGTTGGTAACAATGATTATTACACACTGAAGCGGTCGACGGCGCTACCGACCTTCTGATTATCCTGTTAAAAAAGCGAGGCTTGACGCCAATGTAGAGATAGGAAATCAATTAAGACACTAATCAAGCAAAACCCTGTTTTACCTGGGCGGTTTTATCGCGGGAAAACCCGTTTTTACCACATGGTGGCAAAAAAACTGCGCCTGCAATAGACTGCGATACGGGAATGACACAGTAGAGGAACTGTATGTGCTGCTTACGCGTTGTGTGCTTAGTCTCGAGTAATTGGGGAACAGTATCGATTTACCACTCAGACGAAGTTCGACAAGGACGCTTAGTGGCAGGTTCTGGTGACTCAAAACAAGGTCGAACCAACGAATGGATATGGGCGTACTCCACACGCGCGCGCATAAACACACACACACACACACACACACACACACACGCGCGCATAAACACGCACGCACGCACGCACACACGCACGCACGAACGCACGCACGCACACACACACACACACACACACACACACACTCAAACATGGACGTTTAGTGGCAGCCTATAGTGACTCAAAACAAGGTCGATCCAATGAAGATATATGGGTGTACTCCACACGCGCACTCATACACGCACGCACGCACGCACGCACGCACGCACGCACACACGACTAGTCAACTTGACCATCACACGTACACCTATGGCCAAAATATGGCACTAGATACAGAATGATTAACTGCAACAGAAGAAGAAGACAACTATTTAACGCCTCGACGTGCCGTTTTTATTTCGCAATATATGTGTTAATCGGACAAAGTACAGTTCACAAGCACATCCGAACCCAGCGAACATCATAACTTCTTCTTTAGCTACTTCACATCATTGTATACACGGGGCTTATTCATTTCCAACGGAAGTTTTTTTTCATGGAAGTATATGTATTTGAGTGAGTGTGCGTGCGCGTGCGTGCGTGCGCGTGCGTGCGCGCACGTGAATTTGTAAGTGTGTATGTGTGGCTGACGATGTGTTAGTGATTGAGTCTTTGAGAGTATTTATGTTTCTGTGTCAATACATATACAAGTAATATGCGCAGTTGGTTTAAAATCATCGAAAGAATTGAATTTGTTCGTTAGATCGGGTACCTTGCGAAAACATGGATGCCTTTATGTCATAGTAAATAGAGGCGGAGTTGCCATTTTCAAAGGTTTCTTACCGGACATGGTTACAAATAATGTATTAGTGAGTCCGAAGATTAAAACTAAGTAACACTGTTGCACAATCGAGCTTAAATGTCTTAGTCGGTACCTGGATATGTTCCGTTTTTCTCGAGAAATGATTCTGAAACGAGACGAGACGAAACGAGCGAAAAAAATCAAATTGACTAGAGACCGTTAAGAACATTTCGCAATAACTCGTGTGACGTGGCTCGCCTAGACGACCTAAATCAGCATTCATTTACATGTCTAGTGACGCAACAGTCGTCTTAACAACGGTGTTAATGGCAGTTGTCCAATCGCGAATTGCCTTCTTTGACGTTTGTATATATGGGCGACTGGCTGTTAAAATTGCACTGCGTCAAAGGAATGTGATTTAAAAGTGATAATTAGGCATCGTTCCTTGTACCAGGTACCTTCGTGTAACTAGCAGAACAGGATGTAACTGGGATTGAAGGTAACATTTACGACGCTTGCGCAGTGTCGTACACACAAGTAACGTTGATACAACGTCAACACTAAACCTTCATAGCACACGTGATGGAATGTTTATATTTGCCTACTGGCTTGTGTGTACACGTATTGGTACTATCCGTGGTACTTCCTCCTGCCTGTGCACACTGTAACGCAGGAATTGTATACACATCTCAGTGTGCGCTACAGAAATTCTTGTTAGGCCGTTTACCGGCCTACGTAGCAGTGAGGTTGATCACACAGAACTGGGGCGGCGCGACCTCTTGGAGCGTCATACTGTCAACACAGATATATCGGGAAAACACGCAGGCGCACGAAACATTATTTTCACTCGTTAACCCATCGATAGCTCAAGCCATATTAAAGGGGTCAACTTATGTCAACATCTACTATAATTATGTTAAACCACGCAGTAGATAATAATAATAATAACAATAATAACAGTGACAACGACAACAACGATAACGACGATAACGACAATAACGACCATAACGACGATAACGACGACAAGACACCTGTTTTGGAAGGTCTTATGCTTGTGCTAGCTTGACTGGAAGTTTCGAGCACTCGGAGCCGTAGAGAAGTACACCGAGAACGTTACTGTTCTACAGTCTCGGTTTTGTTTTCAATCTCAGTTGCTTAGACTTCCAGATGGACTTCAGCATAGCGAAAGTCTGGCGTGCGTTTCTAATTCTAGCCATGGCATCTTTTGCAGAGTTTTCTTCCCATGTATGCAAAGTCATGAACCTCTTCCAATGCATCACTGTTGGTTGTGGTAATATCTGTCTTGACGTTTTTCCTCATCAGTTTGGTTTTTACTGTGTAGAGCTTTAGTCCGATCTGTGGTGCTGTTGTTGTGAGTTTGTCCGCCTTTTCTTGCATGTCCTTGTACCTGCTAGACAGCAGTCCGATGTCATCTGCATAGTCAAAGTCTTCCAGGATTGAGGTGAGTGTCCATCTACTGTCCTTATTTCCACCTTTGGTAATGTCTGTCATCAGCCAGTCAATGGCGAGGATGAACGGAACTGGTGAGAGAATGCATCCCTGCTTTATTCCGGATTTCATGCTGAAGCTCTCTGCCAGGTGGCTGTTAAAGGTGACTTGGTACTGGCTTTACTGAGTATCTTGATCACATTTACCATCTTCTGTGGGATCCCGTAGTGACGTAGTATTCTCCATAAGGATTCTCTTTGAAGGCTTTCACAGGCCTTTTCAAAGTCATTACATAAGATCTCGCGAGATCCTACCTGAGAGATTCCTAACCTTGTTTTCGCATTGTTACATGACAGAAACCGGGACATTACATTGTTAATTGTACACATATGAGGAAATGAACGCAAACAGGCTACACATTAGCATCAGTTTTCCGAACTATTGACGGTCAAAATAGCGTTGTGTGATATGCGGCATGTGTAAATTTTTTGTACGGGTGAAGTGATTTTGCTGTCGACAAACATCGTCAGTGTATAAACATATAATTGAGCGATACACGCTAAAAGTCTGACATACACTCGAACGATCGACATTCTACTACAAAATCCGAACGCCAGAAACCAACATACACCCTTGATATTCGACAACAAACTAGCAAACGCATGGAAAAAGTGTGAAAACTGCAATTGGGGGAAGTGTGTATGTTAGTTCTGCGTTGCACCGCTGGTCGGAAATGAGATTTGTCTGCCTTCAACTCTCGAGACGTAGACGGTAGATAGGTGGGAGTGCATTTTTTGGCTTCGACTTCCGACTTCGTTGTTTACACGGACCGAACATGTTTATCATGTCGATACGTTAAATAGGAACCTCCTGCCATCTGAAATGTCATGGGAATAATATACTCCCGTTCAAAGGTGAATTATATGTGCGTACAATCCAAGAAACGTGCTGCTGCGAATGACAGAAACGTTGGAGACTAAGTTATATAAAGCGTTCTCGATCACACCACTTAAAAGTGACTAAGCAATTCAGCTTTTTGTTCGTCTCGTTTTTTTTTCTTTTCGCAAAAAAGCAATGCTATCTAATTTGCACTACAAGATGGTAGCTCGTTTGTGCAATTTTTTTTTAGGTTTGATGCAATCATCGGCAGCTAAAATTCGGTTAAAAAAGACAAAAGCGGTCATAGGTACATATTACGTAAACTATTCGCGCACTACATATGTGAATATCAACGAACCCGATTCGAGATATGCAAAAGGAATTGAAGAGCTTCTTAATCAACGAGGTAGACTATCTCTATATAAAGCGTCCATCACATCACTTAGAGCTTGGCTGAAAGCTTCCCGGAGAAGTCGAGATAGCGTTGGAATGAACAGGTCTGCCAGGGGGTGAAGTGTAAAGTGCTTTGAGCAGTCCCAAGGGCTGGAGACTTCGCTACATATGAACGTACATTTTAATGTCAGGTGTAATATAATCTGCATATATCATCTGCGCTTACAGGTGCACGTTTAATGCATGATTGTTTATTGCCTATCCGTGTGCACTGCGACACGCAAGCGATGGTTGGCAGTTGCACGTCGTCTTGTGAAAGGTTTTGTAGCCGATGGCGACTGGATAATAAATTTAAGTAACACATCTTCCCACGTGGCTTAATTTCACACCAGGCCGCTGCTCAACCCATGAATGCGAACGACATAAGCCATACCTAAAATTAATTATTCATACAAAGAGACGTAAGTGTAATTGAAATACTCCTTCATTTTGGGCAGGAAACATTCACATATGAGTTCATCGAGAGATACACGGATTAAAGGGAATACACACCGATTTTCAGTTAACCGAACCACTGTTTTAACGGACAATACAATACTTAATATGTTATTATTTATAACATACATTGGTTGGTTATAAATAATATCCATACAAAACGTGTGACCATTCACTTTGTTAATATTTTTCGAAAATACACGATTTCGCGATTGGGGAACAGTATCGATTTACCACTCAGACGAAGTTCGACATGGACGCTTAGTGGCAGCTTCTGGTGACTCAAAACAAGGTCGAACCAACGAATGGATATGGGTGTACACACACACACACACACGCACGCACGCACGCACGCACGCGCGCGCGCACGCACGCACGCACGCACGCACGCACACACACACACACACACACGCACGCACGCACGCGCGCGCGCATAAACACACACGCACGCACGCACGAACGCACGCACGCACGCACACACGCACACACACACACACACACTCAAACATGGACGTTTAGTGGCAGCCTATAGTGACTCAAAACAAGGTCGATCCAATGAAGATATATGGGTGTACTCCACACGCGCACTCAAACACGCACGCACGCACGCACGCACGCACGCACGACTAGTGCTAGTTTTAATGTGCTAGTTTTAAGACGCAGGCACACACGCACGCACACACGCACGTTTGACAAATACTGTTTTGTACTAGTTCTGACTGTAAATAGACTGTAACAATAAAGATTGAAACACGAAGTACCACATTCTTAATTTATGTGTACTTTGAGAACCACGTATTCGGAGAATGTGTGCATTTTAATTATACGAACCCCTCAACTCGTTGCATAACAATTAATCAATGAAATCGTTTTATATTTCCTTTAAAGGTGCTTAATCAATTCAATTGTTTTGCTAATCTCATTTCAAATTAATTTTGCGAAAAACCAAACCAACCTAGTATCCACTGGAATTAGCTAGCTCGTTTGTGCAACTTTTCTATGTACTTTTTGTGGAATCATCAGACAAACTATTACATTAGTTAATGCTTCTTCAAGCATTAACTGAAGTGAAAATCACTATTTTCTTCCTTGGTGAAATTTCATAACTTTGTCATGTGCTCGGCGAGAGGATGGAGGTCTCGCCCATGATCAGTATTGACCCACACAGTGTTTACCATTTCGGATATCCACTAGTTTGATCCTTACAGATCCAACGACTAAATTCAATTCTTTCGACGATTTGAACAAAAATAGCCTTTTTTATTAAACCGACTGCGCACATTACTTAAACTAGTCACACACTACACATCTGGACATAAATGAACCGGATTCGCGACGGGCTGAACCGTTTGAGGAAGCAGCTTTAATATCCTTCATTAACTGTGTGCGGCCGCGATCTTCTCAGCTTCCCTCATGTCAGAAACACTTAATCGAATCTGGGAATATGAGACAATTGTATCACGAATATACCGTGTAACACTCTTTGTGTGAAAAGAATGTCTTCACCTGCAGATACCTAATCTTAACATGGACTGCAATTATAGTAATAATAATTCACGGCTTTGATTCGGCGCTCCCATCTTCTGATTGAAATATGCCCGGTAATACAATATCCTTATCTGACGAGCGCGCGCTTGCTGGCTGATCTGCAGGCGTACGATGTGTATAAATTTATGTAAATTTGTCTTGCGTTGCTACTGTCGCGTTTCTGTTTATAGTAACGGTAAAAAGTGAGGCAATAGAAAAGACCTCGCCCTGAAAAAAATCCTAAGTATGCGATAAAAAATCACAAAGGCATGAGTGTGTGCGATATCCGCTTAGCTATGACGTCACCTGCAATAACAACGGCCATTTTGACGGGTTATTAGGCAGCAAACAATGGACGCTTCAGGATATCGCTCATATGAAGCTATTTTGATCTCGTTACAGAGGCAATAACCGCCGGGCAAGTTACCATGCTTCGTGAATAATGCATACTTTCATTCTTCGCTCAAATTTCCGCAAATTATCGGGGCAATGGCAATAATTAATCGGAAGATTGCGTAGACGCATGACACTGTGAACCATAGAGACGACGAGACGGTTCATTTTGGGATTATTTTCTGCTTGCAATGCTGTGACGTCAGGGTGTGTGAACTTGGTTAGTAAACATAAGATTGTGGTGATGGTAGCAGCAGCAGCGGCGGCGGCGGCGGCGGCGGCGGCGGCGGCGGCGGCGGCGGCGGGCAGCAGCTGCATCAGAAGCTTTATTTGAAGACGGTGGCCATCGAGTGATTTTCAGTGAGCCGTCAAATACATTCCTATAGACGCAGTTAAAAATACACATTAAAAAACACAACACCTTTAATTACAATCCTAAAACATAAGTTTTAAAACAATGATTGCACAGTCAGCTAGAAGCATCTCTGTTATAGGCGTGTCGGGGTCACTCAGAATGTTTATTTGCCGTTCCTGTGCAAGTTAAGACATCACATGTTCAATATATCGCGCTCATGTGACGAGCGTAGCCAGAACGGCGGCTAGGTTTGTGATTACTGGATTTAATGATGTGACGGGTCTTACTTGTGCTTGTACTGTGTCTAAGGGAACCGGACGACTCAAAAGATTGATGTTCCTGCTGACGTCCAGACGTTATTTGCAGTTGCTTTGGATTAGACCGGCTTATGTCCGTTGAAATGTTAGAAGAAACATTTTTCACTAGCCATAACACCGGGGCGGGAGGTGACGTCTGAAGACGATGCTCTGCCGGTACAACGAACGTGGCCATGTAAAGAGAGATGAAATCTGGAGATGCAACTAGAGGAACACAGCGTGGGTGATATATATCGACATGCAAACATACACTAACATGAAGAGTTTGGCAGGCAGGCAGGCAGGCAGGCAAGCAGGCAGGCAAGCAGGCAGGCAGGCAGGCAGGCACGCACGCACGCACGCACGCACGCACGCACGCACACACACACGCATGCACACACGCACGCGCACTTGCAAAGCAACCTGTAAAACAAAGGCAGACGTAGAGCACCTCTACGTGTATACCAATAGAGGAAATGGAACGCGGGGAAAGGAGATATGCATAAAAAACAGGAAGAAGACAGAGAGGAAGAAAACGGGGCGAGGGAGATGGGCCAAACGCATAGCTACATTCACAATGACAATGGACATTGATATGCGCACGTACGCACGCACGCACATTGAGCGAACTGAGAGAACGTTGAATGGGAGAAGACGACAGGCGTGTGGTCCCCGGAATGAGGCCCCGGGGCGTGCAATCACTCCCAATCCGCCACCACGGGCACGACGCAAACACGTGATTGACATCACCTTGCTCTGCGTGCTGAACGCTCGGCACGAGTGGTCTAATGAACGAGACATCTGTCAACGAGGAAACGGCCATCGACGACCACATTAACCAAATTAACAGTTGACGGCGCGTGCGACGCGATCTGCTATTGACACCTCGCACGCCACCTCGGTCACTCCGGCTTCTCGCTGCACGAACTCGGCTTCAGTCGATGCGATATGTCGCGGTAGATCTCCTGTGCAGAGGATACGTTATCACGGTATTTTTCGGTTCATATGGGCAGTGCAAAGTTTCATACGGGCAACATTTTTTGACAACTGATTTATATTAAGATGGTCACCAGCTGTGCTCTATGTCGCAAATAGCTTGCAGCAAAATTAGTATATTCCAACAACCGTTGAATTTGTGAATAAAATAGGCTGTTAAAATTGCTCTGCAATTATTTGATTTTAAAATCATGACGCGAACTTTAGGGAAAATTTACCAAAAAACGAACGGCAATTTCACCATGCTATGAATAATTCCAATGTCATTACTACCAACCCATACAAGCAAATGTAGCCGTTTTTGTTATCCAATTCTGATGGTTAATTTTAGCTATTATGCACATTTCTGTCAACGTGCATGGAAACATAGAAATCTTAATTTTTAAGATGGCTACCAATTGTGTTTTGTGAATGGTGACTGGAATATTTTATTCCAATTCAAAATTATATAAACTGTTTTGAATTAACAAAGGCAATTTTAATCTGATGACAGACGATGTCAGAATCAACAACAGGGCAGGACACAAAAAAATACTATGCCAAAATGGCGACGGCACATGTTTGCCTCATTGTCGCATCTCGTTCTGTTCGAGATTTGAACCTAATTGGGTCATAAACAGCAGCATTGAAAAGCAACGGCCGGATGGTTGCTACGCACAAAAACGGGGTTGGACGTGTTTGGCCCGTAGAAGTTTTAAAACTAATTATGAGTATTTTTAGTGTACAGGTGAAGTTGCTCCATTCTTAGTTTAAATTAATACTATATATTAAAATTGAAGACTTAAAATAATCTCATGCGGGCAGAGCAGGTCTTTCATACGGATATTTTGCCCTTATGAGAGGCCTAAAAAACACACCTGTCTTCACTATCGAATACGTACCTGCATATACAGGCATGCCGGGACAGATCAGTAATTTGATTCAGTGCACACGAGCGTGCCAGTGATTTTGAGATTTTGGACATTTTGACCATGACAAAAATTATTGGGTAAAGATAATTTGACATATTTGCGGACTAAGACATCTTACATGTGCACACACAGATTTACACGTCTGGTGTCTGGTTGCCAGCTTATTTATGTGTCACAGACGGAAGTATCCCCTGCTTATCTATATGTCAGAGACGGAAGTATCCCTTGCTTATGTATGTGTCAGAGACGGAAGGATCCCCTGCGCATGAAGACATGATCTGCTTGATTCTGTCGACAAATGGCTGGGAGCATATATCATATTGATTTTCTCGAATTGTACAATTTCATAATAGCTGCACAACGGATAAGAGCAAATATCACTGGATAAACTGTCACGTGTATTGTTTTCGTAAAATCTTATTTGGAATAATGCAAACAACTCGGAATAGTTCCAATGGGAAATGAGTTTGCGTCATTTGTATCTGCGTAATCCGCCACAAGCCAAGTACTGTAAACCGGGGTTACTTTGAACAGTGCCAGTACCACTGTGCCAGTGGGGAAACTTTTACAATTTTCCAGAAAAGATTCAGTCAGCAATATCTCTAAATAAAAATAATTTGTGTGTGCGTGTGCGTGTGCGTGTGCGTGTGCGTGTGCGTGTGCGTGTGCGTGTGCGTGTGCGTGTGTGTATAGCAACAAATATCGTCAACTACGACGAAATGAACCTATCGGACGATCCAAGAACAAAGAAGTGTATATTTAGGCGAGGTGTTAACTACACGGAAAAGGTAAAAGACAGCACAAAAACGTCCACTTCAGTCATGTTCTCTGGTCCTGCAACAGGACAAGTGCTGCCTGTGTACACCATGTACAAGGTGGAGCACATACGGTCCACACGATACAACCGCAGCAAAAGTGGGAGGTTTGAAACGCGTTGTTTTGCTGATTGGCTTGAATCTGCGCTTGTACCATCTGCGAAGCATCTGTCTGGACGGAAGGTCATAATTGGGGACAACATAAGCAGCCACTTCACCGAAACCGTGTTAAACCCAGCAAAGCAACATGATAAAGATCTTACATGTATTGTGGCTAATTCCACACACATTTCGCAACCACTTGATGGGTCACTGAAGAGGTTTTGGAGGTCAATCCTGGATGATTGGAAAACTTGCTCCTGGAAAAAGTCCTGCAACCTTAACAAAGAGAACTTCCCAATACTATTGAAGAAGCTATATACTAAGCTATATCCAAATGAAACCGAGACGATTGATAACATTGTTGCAGGAGTCAAGAAATGCGGTATATATCCACTGAACCCTGATAAGGTGTTAAGACGCCTGCCAGATGCTGAGACGACAGATGAAACGAGCTGTGTTGACACCAGTGTTTCTGGTGCAGTCGTTTGTATGCTCCGTCCATGCGTGGAGTCGACGAACCCCAGAGAAAGCGCAGAAAGAACAGCTGAGGCAGACAGAAGCATCAGCTTGGAGCATATCAAGGTAACTCCCGGTAACGTTTGTATGCTCCGTCCATGCGTGGAGTCGACGAACCCCAGAGAAAGCGCAGAAAGAACAGTTGAGGCAGACAAAAGCATCAGCTTGGAGCATATCAAGGTAACTCCCGGTAACGTTTGTATGCTCCGTCCATGCGTGGAGTCGACGAACCCCAGAGAAAGCGCAGAAAGAACAGTTGAGGCAGACAAAAGCATCAGCTTGGAGCATATCAAGGTAACTCCCGGATATTCAATTAGCACTGATTCTCTAATTGGCCCGGAGTTTCCAGTTGGCCCACAGTCTCCAATTGGCCCCGAGTTTCCAGTTAGCACTGAATCTCTAGTTGGCCCTCAGTCTCCAATTGGCCCGCAATCTGTGGTAGGCCTTCAATCTGTGGTAGGCCCTGAACCTCTGGTAGGCCCGTAATCTGTGGTAGGCCTTCCGTGTCCAACACCTCGAGTTGTAATCCCTACCATACTCGATGGACGCTGTGTTTCCGCTGTGTAGTAATTGGCACGAATCATGCCCTTCAAACAGCTGTGAGAGATTCCACAGGCTTTCTTAACGATCCAATTCGACAGATCAATGAAAGGGATCAAGTCGATGCTTTGACGGCTACAACCATTCGGTTCATTTGTGAACACGTTGATGAATATATCGATTTTGAAGTGGAGGCACTACATGCTGACATGCCTCAAAGACACATGTTTAAATTCTCTTCACTAGCAGAACGCATCAAGTTGATGCTAAATTCAACCACTGTGGCAGGTGAAGTTGAAATTATGGCAACAAGCAAAGTCCTCAAAAGATCAGTCAGTGTTTCAAACACCCATCACGATACCGTCTTCAGGTATGGTGAAGACGTATTCCCAAATGAGTTCCATATTCTTGTCCAGTACACACAAATGGGAGAATATGCTGGGCACTACGAATCTATTGTTGCGAAATCTCCTAGTCATACGGACGGAGGAAAATTGGAAAATGTGCCTTGATAGCCCTCTCACAACAAGACGCCGTCTCATTCACGTGTGCAGGTTAATGAGATGTCTTAACCGTCCTCTCAGATCAAAGAAAGGGGAATAAGAAAATCAATCCGAGAGAACTTCCTGCAACCAGGCGAACCAGAAAACAGAATACGGCTGCAATCAGAGAAGAATTGTGAATGACAGTAGTGAAGCCTGGTGCTGTGTCATGTGCGATGACACTGTAAAGGGAGACTTGATTAAACGTCAACTGTGCCTCAAGTGGGCGCACTATGTTTGTGTGGGTGTGGGCAACATGTTGGAATATGTATGTGACCTATGTAACAGGTAAATCACTGTTTTTCGTACATTTTTGACGTCTAAATAGATATACATTAATTTTGTGCTGTATACTTTAGTGGTACTTTTGATAATATGTGAAGCCTGGTGCTGTTTCATGTCTAATTCGGCAACGGGTTGGAATATGCATGTGATCTATGTAACAATTAAGTAAGTCAATGTTTTTCGTTAATTTTTGACGTCTAGATAGATATACATTAATTTTGTGCCGCGTAATTTTGTTGTACTATTTATTCATCCATGCGGTACTTTTTCCCGACACGTCGGCAAAAAAGTACCATCTGACGTTTTTCGAAAAGTTGTCGTAAATTAAAAAAGCTTACTTTTGTTGGGCACGTTGACGATGTCAATTGGACACCTCTTTCTAATAAAACTTTCTGCAACGTTCTATAACGTTGAACTCCGATCTTACATACCTGTTTCTTTAGGGAGAAAGATACCCGAACTTCCCTATTTTTGCATCTGGAAATCGGAAGAAGAGCGGTAGGAATAAAAAAAAAAATACCTTTAATAAGGCTATATCATTGAACACTCAGTGAAAAGCAAGAAATCAGGTAGATGACGGTGTATATGTTCAAAGTATCCCCGACAATGAGGTAACTTTGAACACCCTATAAATAAAAGAAAACAACGAAAAGAGTTATTGTCTGCATATATGTAATGCATGCCATTAGAAGATCTTGCTGGAGCCTCGATATTGGTAGGTCGAAATCGCATTTCCATCTTCAGGTTTTTCAGGAATGTGAAAAAAGGCAAAAAAAATTTCAAAGTAACAAAGGTTTACGGTAATTATGATGACACTTAGCTTCGCCTGAATTCGTATCCGATTAGGAGTATAGGGCGTCGAATTTGACACACGTGATCTGTTTGCTATGTCGGAAATGGGCTGTCACACAGGGAATATTACACAATGACCTATGCTAGGGAGGTGACATTCATGTCACAATTATCATCTCGCCGGCTTGTCCGCTGGGAAGCATTTGGATTATATGACAACATCCGTCTAGATAATGTCCCCGGAGTTTCTTTTTACACCCAACAAAAAAATTGGAATCGATAAAATCGCAGCCTTAATGGTTGATATCGGTGTGCAACCTGCCAGAAGGACTAGAGTTGTTGTTGCTCTCCTCTTTATCCCTGACGTCTGGGGTGAGGCTGGCACCGAATCTGGTCGTCGATTTTTGCTTTCCCTTCTTCTTCGTCACTGATCCCATTTTTCTGTCGTCTCCACCACCCGTCTCTATTCCCCCCGCCCTCGCTAGCACTATCCACTCCCCTCCCAACCCCCCATATCTCTCTGCACATAGTCCTCCCATCTCAGTCTCGGTCTTCCAGTTCTCCGTCTACCCTCCAATCTGAGCACATCCGCTCTCTTCATCAACCGTTCCCCTTCCGTTCTTTCAACATGTCCAGCCCACTTTAACCGGCTCCTCACCAACTTCCTCCTGACACTCTCTCTCCCACCAACCTCCTCCATCAGCTCCTCCATTCTTCGCTTCTCTATGCTTTCCACTCCCGCAATTCTGCTCCCCTAGTTATTCTCGCAAAGTGGCAGTTTCTCTTGTTATGGGTCGTGTAGGTAGACTGGTGTTACGTGTAGGTAGACTGGTGTTACGTGTAGGTAGACTGGTGTTACGTGTAGGTAGACTGGTGTTACGTGTAGGTAGACTGGTGTTACGTGTAGGTAGACTGGTGTTACGCATAGACTAAGCACCTATTGTCGTAGCTTGTTATGTGTCGTGTAGGTAGACTGGTGTTACGTGTAGGTAGACTGGTGTTACGTGTAGGTAGACTGGTGTTACGTGTAGGTAGACTGGTGTTACACATAGGCTAAGCACCTATTGTCGTAGGTTGCGTGATGCGTAATGAAAAACAGCCGTTGCGCCGAAATTATTGCTAAATGCTTTACGCTTGTCCGATGTTGCCGGGAAGATTGCTATATATTTTACGCCTATTGTCATAGCAGTTTTGACCTCTTAGGACAATCTCCCTAAAATGTTGTTACTTGCTATTCCTTTAACGACAATTTTCTACTTGCTTACCCCGTGGCCTTTCGTTAAATTGTATGTATACCTGTGGTATATCTTCGTATCTTAAAGTAAAACCATTTGACATCGCTGAATGCCTATCAAGGTGCTTTTTTATCCAATCGTGTCTTCATACGAAGGACGTATAGTTGACATGGTTGAGTACGTGTACATGGTCGCTTGGATGGAGAATTAATATTAGATAACGTCTGCGCTTGTCCAACTAAGCAAAACACTATATATGGGGTATTTTACTTCCCTTACATACCAAGTAGGAGGGCTTTTAATTTTAAAGTGGTTTGGAATATTTGGAATATATCCAAATTTTTTTATGAATAACAGAGTAGAGGTCCATGTATTCGAACCAAGGACCTCTATAGAGGACCATGTATTCGAGCCAAGGACTTCCTGTTGAGGACCGGGTATTCGAACCAAGGACCTCTTCTGGAGGACCATGTATACGAACCAAGGACCTCATATGGAAATCATGTAATCCGACCACGGACCTCATATAGAGGACCATGTATGCGAATCAAGGACCTCCTATGGAGGACCATGTATACGAACCAAGGACCTCCTATAGCGAGACGGCTCATTACACGCTATCTGGGCCACTACGTCAGTGGAGAATGGTCCTACGTGACCTACAGACAATACGCAAAGTTTAGTCTTGCACGAGCGCTAACATCATTTGGACGTTCCTAGAAGTCATTACGAAGACGCCATTAAGACGTTTGCATTCACTACTCCGTCCAACTCACAATGGACAAAGGAATCGACCTCTAGAACGAGCGGAGGAAAGTGTCAGAAGCAACCTTAGATATGTACCAGGGAAATGCTCCATAGAGGCCCATAACAAACCAAACCAAAGACCCTGAACAAATACCCTTCCAAAATAATGTCTGTTCTTCCTCGTTAATCCCGTTATAAAGGACTGAGGTTAGTTCATGTACTGCTGCACCTCCCCAGCTGTTATCCATCCCCACTTCTCCCTTGGCAGGCTTGCCCCTCCACTTGTCATCCTCCTTCGTGACCCTCCCTCCGTCCACCCTCCCTCCCACACCACCCGGCGTCTTACTATTCATCCCTTTGAGCTGAGCTGCATCCCAAACGTATTGAAGATCAAATAATGAATTCAAAAGATGAACTTTGACGAGCATTAAATTACACACCTACATATAAACATGACATAAATTATTATCACAGCACGTACATTACGCCTCACAAATACCCTTAAGGCCCGTTTACACGAGCGATTAATTGTCCGATTAGTCGGGCGAAATGCACCGTGTCGCATGACAAATCGCAGCTAAGCTATGTGTGCTAGACAATGCGAGATGCGACTTTTGAGTCGAGGCAATCCCGACAAGAACTTCGATGAACTGTCACGACAAGCGCAACACCTCAGGAAGACGGAGCTGCGCGATAGCGCAACCCATCAATGGCGGTTTGGAATTGGTTTCCTGGCTATTCGCTATTCCGTGATACTATCCCCGATAGTCAGCCATACAAGGCACTGTATGTAACGGGACCGTTACGCCTTCCTCTTTCGTTGTGTTGCTCTCCCCGGGGCGGCCAAGTTTACGTGGCTCTCACCGGACTCATAATTTTACGGCGTGTCACAGTGCAATCCGCTACAACGTCATTTTCAATAGATTATCTGTCAAACGCTTTTACCTTAATAGCAAGTGGATTAATTTATACTCGCTCCCGCTCCTGCTAGAAAGCCTGTGCTGATTCAATAGTCTAGTTCTGATCGACCTTTGGTTCCACTGGAACTTCCTTTCTCTGGCCGTGTCGCGTCTGCGAAATACGCTTTGCAATGAACCAAAACGTGTTTCCGGCGTCTGCTGGAGACCACGCGTTTTGTCTTGCATTTCGCTTTTTCTTGTTGACGACTTGGGAATGAATATCGTCTTACCCGTCATACGACACGAGCTACGAGCACAAACCGAGAAGACACAGACCAGGGGCGGATCTAGGCTTGTTGGCGGGTGGGGGGTCTCAGTCAGTCGTAGTCATATGTCGTTCTACTTACAGAAGGGTTAATATAATTAGCCGACTGCTAATACTTAAGTCTTTACGTTGACACTAGTTCTGATGTAGGCCTACATACGTTGTCCTTTATCGTAATATTTGCCACGGACACAGGGGGTCCGTCAATGGCATAGGCCCGGGGGGGGTACTCCCTATACTTTTGTATTTGATGACACAATGACAATGGCGGCGCAGATACGCCGTGTCTGCCAGGTGGCATACTGTCACATTCGCGGCATTGCAACTATCAGAAAATGCCTTTCCACCATTGCTTGCAAAACAATTATTCATGCTTTAGTCATGTCGCGCTTGGACTTCGGCAACGCTATGTTTTATGGACTGCCCGAGACGCAGCTGCGGAAACTGCAGATGATTCAAAACTCCGCGGCACGGCTTATTACTGGAACCCGCAGACGAGATCACATAACGGAAATGTAAATGTCTGCATACACATAACACCAGTTTTGTTCAGTCTACATTGGTTGCCTGCTCGTCAGCGAATCGAATTCAAACTTCTTTTACTTGTGTATCGCGCTGTGTATTATCTCTGCCCAGTGTATCTGTCGTCGCTAGTGATTCCATACACACCCACCCGAACACTGAGATCCGTCGATCAACATCTATTGACTATACCGCGGTACCATCTCGAGCGGTACGGTCGTCGGGCCTTTTCTGTGGCAGGGCCGACACTGTGGAACGCCCTGCCTCCCGCAGTTAGGCAAGCCAACTCCATTGCGGTATTCAAGTCACTTCTAAAAACACATCTCTTTCGCGAAGCCTTTCGAACACTCTGTTGACATTTTAATCACTCGAACAGTTTACTTATTTAACTTATTATTTATTTAATTTGTTTATTTAACTTATCTGATTAATTTATATGTTTATCTAATGTATCAACTTAATTGTAGTTGTTTATTTTATCTTTTCATTTATTATTTATTTATTTTATTTTATGTATTTATTTAACTTCTTGATATAATTAATTCATTTAAATCATTTATTGAACTTTTTTATTTAACTTATGTTTACCTGTCTTTTAATCACATTTTATTTTAGCTCTTCAATTTATTGAAAATTATTTAGCATTACCTTGTTAGCGCCTTTGAGCAGGTTTTTAACCCGGATACATGGCGCATTATAAATGTATAATAATAATAAATAATATACTGAAGTATACATGTATGTGCCGCGCAAATGCCCCTGTTTTTGGCAATTTTTTTCTCTCTGTCCGTAGAAAAAAATGTAAATGTTCTCTCTTTGATAATTAAACCTGATAATTCTCTCTTTCATCGAAAAGGAAAAGTCCCAATGAAAACGTTCCGCCCGGGATCACCTTACACTTATAGATATCAGATAAATTGTTCAATAATTCTCTTGGTGACCATAAATTTCTTGATTTCTCTCTCTCTCTCTCTCTCTCTCTCTCTCTCTCTCTCTCTCTCTCTCTCTCTCTCTCTCTCTCTCTCTCTCTCTCTCTCTCTCTCTCTCTCTCTCTCTCTCTCTCTCTCTCTCTCTCTCTCTCTCTCTCTCTCTCTCTCTCTCTCTCTCTCTCTCTCTCTCTCTCTCTCTCTCCATCATGTGCTCCATGGGGCTCTGGTGGCACACCCCTACCGCCTACCGCTTTGGTATAGCAGTATCCCCCCGGGGGGGCCTAGGGGAGTCTTCAGATCCCTAAGACCCCCCTGGATCCGCTGCTGCTGCTGGCGCTATAAGAGCAAACAATGGCGGAATGAGACGAAGTGCCACTGGGGGGGGGGGGGGTTACAAGAGTACAAAATACCGCCCCCTACAAAGAGCGATAACAACAATAATAGTATAATAGTGGAATAGGTATATCTAGGTATAGCCTAATGCCTCATCATTGCTACGACACACAGTAACAATTAGCTACCATAATAGAGCAGTGACTCAGCCCAGCTCTGCGCCTCAACCCGATCAACACAACACCTTCAACAAAACCAAGAACACACTCAGTGGCTACGCATCAGTACACGCAGATCGGCAATGCTCTCGCCACAGTTTGTATGTGTTACAAGAAGAAGAATGAACAGGTTTTCTACGGATGGTGTTTAGTTCCTTTGATCATCACAACATTGGATATGTGGCTCATTGTTATTCCGACTGCTATGACAGTCGCATCCTTTGTGGCGACTGCGAGGCAGGTCAATTCGGACAGTCGATCATTCACCCTGGTCTTTATATCGCCCAACATTGGCAACACGTTCGCTTTAATGGTATAGAAACGTTGAAACAAATCAGATCGTCCTCGGACGAACGGTCATCAGCGCCGGTCATCAGCGCCGGTCATCAGCGACGCAGAAATTGATGACTGGCATTTGTAGATGGACGCGCCAGAGTGAGCCGCAGAAGACGAACAGGTCACTTGTGAATGCAGTGAGAAACATTGTCCTTCACCTTCTTGCAGCAGAGATGTTACGGAGTGTTACAACGTCTCGAAATCATACCAAAATACAGCTATTTTATACATGTTTGTATGTATCTTATGTATCTTATGTATCTTATGTATCTTATGTATCTTATGTATCTTATGTATCTTATGTTACTCTTCTTAGACGCTTTTATTTATCGGGCGCAAACTTTCAGGGGTTCATCTATGACCACAGGAAGGGGTCGCAACACACACTCGCACACACTGCCGTATGCACATATTATTTATTCCTTAAATCCTGTTGTTTCTGTCAGCCCTCGTTTCTGGCCTCTTATTAAATTCTTCATCCCTGGTCCATTCTTTAATCATTAATCCCAAACGTCGCCTGCTAACTTTCCGGTTACTTCCCCGATCACCAGTGATTCGACGGAAGTTCTGCGTAGGGTAAAATGGGGCAAGACGCCCCTATGCGAGTAATGGCTCCCCCTCCATCTAGTCATCAAGCTCGAAAATAAGAATCGTGAGGTAGCCAGACGGAACCGCACAACTACATGTCCATCTGATTACAATATGGCTGCAGCAGAAACAAAAACACGCCGTAAGTTATTCCCATTTACGAGAGCTTCATGATTACAAATCATCTTTCCCGACAGCTATGTAAATTGTGAAGTAACAACGGGAAACTAAGACATGCAGTGCACACATGCACACGTGCACACAAGGGTTTTTGAGGAGGAGTAAAGTTCATAAAAGCCGTTCAACTGTTGTGATGTAAATCCATTCAAGAGGGGTGTCCTCTTTGACGGGGCGCATAATGAAGCAGATTTGAAGACACGTCAATATTATGGCGTTGATTCACCCGAAACCAGGACAAGCGCATTAAGTGTTCAGGCTGTGTCAATAAGCATGCGGCTATAGCAGGAGTAAAAGTGTTAACGCACGGCATATTGGCGAGACGTGCCCTGCCTGCTGGTCAGACAATAACAGCTCATGGAAACGAATGGATTTCCATAGTTATGTTGGCCTATTTACACGACAATATAATGGTCTATTTATATGACAATATAATGGTCTACGGGGAAATAAAACGTGCCGGGTGGTCCGTGTATAGCGCTGTTGTGTGGAATAACTTCTGCTTATTCTGATGTTATGTCGCTGTGGTGTAAAGTGAATAAATGATACGAAATTATATTACTTTCGTTATGAAAACAAAAGTGAAAGTATTGTATTAATGAGTGCGGACCTGCGGACTGGCGGACCTGCTCATTCCAACGGACCTGCTCATTCCAACGGACCTGCTCATTCCAACTTATCTTCTCTGGGAAGTATTCAATGTGAAAGGCGTATATTTTCACCATCTCTGTGCTTCTCGAGTTTAATATACCATCACCCACCCCAAGTAAAACTTGTGTTTACAAAAATGCGATCTTTTAAAGAGAGAACTTGCCGATAAAAGAATCTTGTGCATTTTAAGTGTATTTAAGTTGCGGAGTTGGTGCATTAAGCGTGTAGTACAAATAACTATGTTACTGGGGGGAAGGGTGGGCATTACTAAAGGACTGCAATTTATACACGCGCGACAGAGTAATAACAGTGTGGACATCAAACGAAATGATAGTTAATTTATTTGATCAATGCAAGTTATACTATTATAACGCTTCACTGTGGCCTGAGGAGGAAATACAGTGCAGACCCAAACAGTGTTGAAAAGAGAACTTGTTATCAATATTCGGCTGTTCGAAAGTATGCAACTGCATCACCTTGTTCATTGTTCAGCTAATTCAATAAATAAAATAACGTTCGACTTTCCCATTGGGCATAACTTCCGAGTTCAATCTCAAAGCACTCAGGGGTCTGTAATAATAAATAATCCCATCTACTGATGACAGCTGTCGTAAGTATTCGTAAATCACCGAGCGTTTCCGAAGGTTCCCGATGACTGCCGAAGCGGCTAAACGGCGTCCGTCTCGAAGCGCGCGCGGCCGTTGGCGACGCTCTCCAGAAGGTCTGGCGGCGTCGTGCACGTGGCGCCCTCTTGCGGTCGCATACTCAGCAGTCGTGTGCAGACGGCGTATCGTGTGTCACAGGTATTGGTCATGGTCACTGTGGCGCTCATGCTGAGCGAGCGCGTGGAGCCGCGCGAGTGCAGTCCCTTGCACTTGGTGCAACCGCACAGCTTGCACAGCTCTGACTTGATGGCGTTCTTGAAGCTGCGACTCATGATACAGTAGCAGACGGGATTGATGGAAGAGTTGGCGTGGCCGAGCCACATGGCGTACGAGTGTAGATGACGCAGGAGTATGCCGTTGCTCGTGAGCTGCTTCGACCCGAGGAAGTCGAGCCCGACGCTAAGCGCGTGTATCGGCAGCCACGACACGGCGAACAGCAGCGCCATGACGAACAGCATGCGCGCCACCTTGCGGCGACCGGCCAGATTGGCGCGCACGTTCTCCGACAAGGCGGCGCCGGTGCTGGCGTACAGCGCCGAGTCGCAGCGCCAGAGGTTGGCGGCGATGCGCAGGTAGCCGACGCAGATGAACGCGACGGGCGCCGCATAGAGCAGCGCCAGCAGAACGAAGTTGTACGCGTGCTTCAGCGCCGGCGCCTGCCACTCCTCGACGCACGCCCGTATCGTCACCGTGACGATCGTCTCGACGACCTGTTCGCGCCTCACGAGCACGCTCGGCACGGCCGCCGCCGCCGCAGCCAGCCAGATGGCGCAGATCACCTTCCGGATGCGCGTGCGACTCACGAAGGCGCGCGCGCGCAGCGGCCGGTGGATGGCGTAGAAGCGTTCGGCGCTGATGACGGTCAGCGTGAGGATGCTAGCCGACACGGACAGACCCTGGCTGAAGTTGACAAGACGGCACATGACGTCACCGTAGATCCAGTTCTCGTAAATCTTGACGGCGACGCTGAACGGCATGCACACGAAGACGACCATCAAATCGCACACGGCCAGGTTTACCAGGAAGGCGTTCGTCACCGTGCGCATGTGGCGACACCTGGCGAAGATACAGATAACGAGGACGTTGCCGACGCAGCCGAGAAGAAACGTGACCCCGTAGAGAGCTATGAGCACGGCGGTAGTCGGGTCGCGGTACATAATGAAGTTCTCCCGGATTCGCTGTAGCACTTCCTCCGTGATCCACGATCCGTACAAGTCATCCGGATTGAATTCCTCCGACAAGTTGCCGTAGAAATCCATCGCCGATTCGTTGGCGTGGTGCGGTGACGTACTGCTGTACGCCCGGTCCGTGTTGTTCATTCTCATATGCCGTTAACAACGTAAGATGAACGCACCTCTTCACTAGACAGTATTCACCACTTTTGTTTCGTGTAACTTTGAAGCGTATGATTTATATCCCTATCCACATGATAACAGAACAATACTACTTGTAGTGTCTTGTGTTAACCATTGACAATCATGTTCCCGTTAGAATAAGGCTCCGCTGGGTGGCGTAAGCATATATCCGTCACCGAATGAACGCCATTAAAGGATAGCCGGCCAATAAATACCTCACCGCTGATAAACCGGACGCTGTGGAATCTCTCCCGCCGCAAAGCTTCGGTTTTGGTGCGATGTATAGCAATGGCACGATGCCGGCCCGACGTCGAACCGACGCAACACGTGTACAACAAGCACTCAGTCGGAGATAAATCAGCTACTCCAGGGTCCGTCAAACAACGGCTCGCTAGCGATGCATCACGCAGCGTTGAACTACATGAGCAATTGGCCGCATCTCTTGCGCGCGACAGACTCGCCGATGAGGTGAACGTACGATCAGCCAACGCCGGTTTTAAGCAGAGGAATAAGGTCAACGTTTGGCCTTGTTTTCTCACAATTATAGCCTATACGTCTAGCTGAAATTGTGTCACCGCACGTACATCGACGGATGTGCTTATAGTGCGTTATGCTTGTTCAGGAGATGCAATTAATAACGCGAGTTAATTTGTTGTACATAACGCAGTCGTGTTCGTTTGTTCGATGTGGTGCGCTTGCACGAATAAGCTGTGTTATGTCCACTGTTTAGACGGCGAAGCAATTAGCGAGGAATGTCTCGCTGCGAGAGTTTGCAGAGTAATTACACTCACCGGAGTCGGTACTGCAAATCCTTTGTGGACTAATCAATATGAACTCACTCAACATCTGGCCTTCTTCTGCTCACAGAAGCATGGTATGTGTCGGAATTACTCCAGTGGGTGATCCCAATTTGAATGTCAGTAGGCGCCAATGGTGAAATTTACGTCCGGCAGTCTTGCGACGGTCGACGCTGCAGATATTCGACTGTTCAACATCAATTCGTTCACCTGGAAGAACAAAATATGATTGTTATGCAACCGAATGGTATTATCAACTAATTTATGTTTAGCTGACCCATGTTTGGCAGTCAAGTAAATAAAATAGTTCAGCGAGTAGTGACCAGATATCCAATCTGGCCGGTCAATATACAGAGATACCGGTTTGTTTACTACTGTAAAACAAATATTTCAACTCTTTAGTAAGGCATTTCAGTTTTAGATGTGTTGCTGTCGTTATAACATAGTAACATGTGCCAGAAAATTGCAGCATGCAGAGGGTTCATAACATTTCTGACATATCCCTTCTTCAGGGTAGGGCGGATCAGTGACCCTGAAAGATGCGAATGCGGCCCCAATCAGCAAATCGTTGTCCACATTGTCAACCGCCACCGCATGTTCGCATTTATTGCAGGAATCTCCGACATCCACTCGGCTTCACCTAGAACAATCGAATGGATCGTCAACCCAACGATACAAATGTAGCCCTTCTAATTCACCCATACGAAAGAAGAAGAAGATGGGATGTATTAGTGTTAATCATCATCTTCTTACCACCGTTTATTCCCTACTGGGAGTGGGAGTGGCCGCCCGGATCTTCCTCCGCCACGATGTCCTGTCCATTGCATCCCCCTCCACGACCTCTGCCACCTCCGTGTCTCTCACCACCACGTCTCTCTTTCTTAAACTTTGCCGTCCCCTGCAGCGTCTTCCATCCACCGGCGACCTCCACGCCTCCTTTGTCACATTGTGATCCTTTCTACATACAACATGTCTGAATCGCCTCAGTCTGTTCTATCGTAATTCATGTGTTATGCATAACCTGTCTCCTTTCTGTTGTTTTTTTGGCGGTCACTGTAAATATACAAGCTCGTAAATTCGCCTATACACGCACCTCTGCCCTTTGCATCCTCCAAAACAACGTTGAGTTAATTAGACTAATACACTAGTGCGTGGCGTCGGTACATCTAGTGTTTTTATCTAGCAATGCAAGCGCAAACCCTTTGACATATGCTGTGCTTGTCATAAATTATTGGTCCACCGTAATGCACATTTATTGTGTGTGTGTGTGTGTGTGTGTGTGTGTGTGTGTGTGTGTGTGTGTGTGTGTGTGTGTGTGTGTGTGTGTGTGTGTGTGTGTGTGTGTGTGTGTGTGTGTGTGTGTGTGTGTGTGTGTGTGTGTGTGTGTGTGTGTGTGTGTGTGTGTGTGTGTGTGTGTGTGTGTGTGTGTGTGTGTGTGTGTGTGTGTGTGTGTGTGTGTGTGTTTGCGCACACGAAAAATATGACCATGATTTTTGTGACTGCAGAATACATCTTCACTGAACTTACGGTTGTGTTGAGGCTGATGGTAAATGTATGTTATGTCAGCTAAAAAACAAGGACATACCGGGCTGCATGACGTTGGGTCATTTCTAATCGATCTAAATCACAAATATTCTTTGTATACTTAATTTGTACATCTAATTTGTTTGATCTTTTGATTGATTGATTGATTGATGGGTGTGTCTGTGTACAGGGATCCTTGCATGCATGTATGCATGAACGCACGCACGCACGCACGCACGCACGCACGCACGCACGCACGCACGCACGCACGCACGCACGTACGTACGTATGTATGTATACGTGTATATGTATATGTTTAACAACCCTAGAAACAAGAGAGTAGAACAAGAGGACACTAGGTAACATTGATAAAGGATCAGTGTCGATTGGATATCAGGAAGTACTCGTTCTTACAAAGGACAATCTATGAATGGAACAAATTATTTTAAAAACAACGTTGACACATATCTCAGGAGGTCGGGTTACATACAGACAAAATTTGGACTCTCAATAAAAAATGTTGTACTCTCAATAAGCCAATGGCTTCCTTGTCCACTTGCAATCTGGGTCTTTGCCTTTGATTTTATTAAATCT
This sequence comes from Lamellibrachia columna, assembly GCA_963662155.1. Lineage (NCBI taxonomy): Eukaryota > Metazoa > Annelida > Polychaeta > Sabellida > Siboglinidae > Lamellibrachia > Lamellibrachia columna. The sequence goes on along the minus strand of OY759266.1, from coordinate 36,825,679 downwards.
TATTACAACTTGTTAAAACAGAATTATATTAGACTAAATTGTAATGGGTATTGTGTATTCGTAAACGGAATGAGCCATTCTAAATGGGCAAGTACTTTTCAGACACAAATGATGCATAATATATGCAACCATCACGACATTGCAGCTGTATATTTTATTATGGCCGTTGGTCGTTAGTTACTGCATTTTAAACAGCAATTGAAATGTATTTTAAGCAGAAATTAAACGGCACAACTTTTATGCTTGACAAACATATATAATATGATGACTTGTGTCGTCTCATAGGGAGGGAATCCACATAGACAAGGTGCTCAGTGAGTTTACTCAGTTATCATACCATATGTTTCGGCTGATGCAGCGCACGTATGGATTTTTTACAGATCGAGACCATTGGCTCTGTGAGTCAACGGCAGGTTTTTTCCATTTCCTCGTGTGGGATCTGTGACGTCCCCTGGCATAGACACCAGGTAGAAGGGACCAACGGCTGTTCGTGTCGCAAAAGGCGCAGGAAAGCGAGGTGAACCACATTTCCTAAGTTTTAAGACGGCAGCAGGCGGAATAAATAAGTAAGACAGTAGTCGCAGTCCACTGTTTATTAAAATATTATTTCATGTCGCAGACGGTTGATACATAATTCTGAAGATCCCGTCTAGCATCCACAGTGACAGGCTTGCTCATTTGTAAAAATATTTTTTTATTTAGTTTTGATAAATTCATCGGACAAACTATTAAATTATTTTTGACTGGATCCGGTTAAAATTCCGCGAAAAAGGGAGCAAATGTGGTCTTGCTCTATATGCTATGACAAAAGGCCATTTACACTTTTGCGACTTGTCCAATCTGGCGATCAAAGAAAATTCTTTTGAAGATTTTAAAGACAGTATACGCTGTTTTCCTTAAACCGACTGCGCATATTGCCTAAACTATTCACACACTACATATGTGAATATTTACTAACTTGATTAATTGTGGACTAAAACAATTGTGTAGGGCTTTTAATGTCGAATGAATCTAGCCCGAATTAAGAGTGCTTTCCAATTAGAATGATACTATGCTACTGCATCTAATCGAAATTGTACACCACTTCTAAAACCGCATTGTAAGCGGATACACTTCCCTGGCTTCGTGACGTCTAACGCATGCAGGTTACACTGGCATATCCTTTCACGAACTTGCGTCATTGGCTACCTCGTTTGCTGTTTTAATACAAGCAGCTGGTGTTAACGTATGTGTTAACTGGGTGTAATGTTCTATATACGCAACACGAAGTAGGGCAGTGATTACGACTCAGCACTCTCACGCGGAAAAAAAACTAGCATTTCTTACTACACTCTTCCTTTACACACACGTATGACTTTAGTTTAGTTCACACTGTGCCAGTTCACTGAACTATCAAATGAAGTGCCCGGTATCGCTGCACTTTGGTTATGGCGAGGAGCACTGAATTTGCGTGGCAATCCCATGGAGGTTGGTTCCCGACTTTCCCATCTTGTTAAGCCATCCAGTTGACCCATCTGGTCAGCCTACCTGGTTGAGCCATACACATCGTAGCACCGGGGTTATGGCCTAAATTTCTCTCAGAGGATTCACCTGAGCTGATTCCGAGAATGTCACTCGATGCGTCTACGTGTCACGTTAATGGAGTATTTGATGCCATATGTACAGAATATAGGGTGAACTTCCCGACAACAAGCGCTGTCTTTCAGACATACTTCTGAAGGAAGATACTCTCTGTATTCATGCATGGTGTTCATAAAGGGCATGTTCACTGACCTTGACCTTAGGTGCAGGTCATGCTTTCTCACTAATTATTTATCGCCTTCGCGCCCCAGCTGGTGCACACGGCCATTTAATAACTTCCGCCATTTTGTCTCTGGCTGCGTTGTCCGCCATCTTTCAAGAACTCCAACCCAGTTGGTTTCTCTGTGCTTCTACAGAGAAACAATCTACCTAATACTGTAAACAATACACCAGCCCTGGTAATAGAAAACATCATCACACATAGTCTAAGTGGGTTTGCGAACTACACCAAACATCAATACATACAAAACTATCAAACCTCGTGCAATACAGCAAATTGTTACACATGTAGGCAGAACCAATAATGACAAAACATGCACTAAACACACGCACGCACTCAACGAACGCACATATTCACAACTTCACAAAGAGAATACACACTTTAAAGGCATACACGCACGCACGCATACGTGCATGACATTTCGTTTTCCTTCTATCTGCAAGATTTGCACTTGTTGGACGAACTCTATTAATTTTATTTATTTTTATTTTTTCTCTTTATAAAAGATTATAACTTGTTAGGCCAACTAATTTAAGTTACTAAATTATAAATGTTTCAATTTATAGGTGGCTCCTCGATAGCGACTAGTTAGTCTTAGAGGAGTCTCCTCACCCTATTACCATTACCTTAAACATCTTAATACACACCACGTTCATAGTAAAATTACAAACTTATACTAGGTATTATTGTTTTGTCAACATGAATGTATGTGTGTATCTTTTGGAATGTTACATTGGTCAAATAAACACAAATCTTCTTCTTCTTCTTCTATTTTTGTGTTGTTATTTCCATCTCTCCCAAGTCTGTGGCCATCTCCATCGTCTGACCCTGATGTCTTCTGAGACTGGTGACATACAAGTGCCGTGGTATAGATCTTCATTTGACACTTTCATCGGCCAGTGTATACTTATCGTATTTCATCGGCCAGTGTATACTTATCGTATTTCATCGGCCAGTGTATACTTATCGTATTTCATCGGCCAGTGTATACTTATCGTATTTCGTAGGCGTGCTCCCTGAAAAACGTTCCATTTATTTCGTCTGCTCGTGTCATTCTCCACATTTCGGCTGCACACGATAGCACTGCTACAGCATTTATCTTGAAGATGTTCAGTTTTTCAGTCCCATGATAAGTAGCGTATGATCTCTTACATTTCATGCCGACATAACTAACATGACATTTGTTTTCTATGCAAACAGCTGGACAAGTTGTGGTTATATTTAGTGCTGCTTTATTTATGTGTATATATGCTCGGAGCATTAGTGGTACTTGGCCTGGCAATAAAATGTGTCCTCCACAAACCTCTACACCTCGGTTGAATTGTGCCATATCTTCTAGCACCCACCAGCATTAAAACGAAGCAGTATTCACGTTACTTTGTCGAAGTTATGATAGAAGACACCAAAGCTGCAGCGATATTTTCTTACCGTCTACTTTCCTGGTTCGGATACTCACAAGCCGTGTAAAAGATACGGTATTACTACAGTTGCCTAACGAGGCAAAGGGCCGATCAGCCAACAATTAGTGAATAAATAGTTGTCAAAACTAATAAATGTTGACATAACTTGATTCACTGCGAGCTCGTCGCGCCACCGTCAATACACTCGGGCGCGGAAGCACCTTCGTATTTTCTGAATGAATGCGAGAACAGACTAATGTCAGGGACTTCGGGAGTCGAAGTCCCTGACATTAGTCTGTTCTCGCTCGATCGATAGGAGCGCCAGACTACTCAATCGCTCTTGTCCCGAAGAAAGAAAGAAAGAAATAAGTTTATGTGTATATATATATATATATATATATATATATATATATATATATATATATATATATATATATATATATATATATATATATATATATATATATATATATATATATATATGTATATATGTACATATATACATATATATATATATATATATATGTATATATATATATATATACATATATATATATATATATATATATATATATATATATATATATATATATATATATATATATATATATATATATATATATACGTATATGTATATATATATATATACATATATATATATATATATATATATATATATATATATATATATATATATATATATAAAACATACATACACATATAATACATTATACGTACATAAATCAATAATTTATAATTTGCCACTAAGAAGAAGTAATTTATCCAAATTGGGGTCGGTGACTCCTATTAAGACAAAAATGTCGTTGTCATAGGAGCCACCTCATTTACGTTAATAATTACTTTGGTCCTTTCAACAATATATATATATATATATATATATCTCATTTGTGCGTGTGTGTTGTATGTTGTTTTTATGTGCATGTATATGTACGTGAGCGAATGCGTGTATTGCTACATTCTAATCGTTTGTACATTAGCATCAGATCTTATATTATTTATTTGTTTTGCTGATATGTGTAACAATTTGATATTGTGCACATATAATTTCATTTTTGTAAGAAATAATTTTTCACATAAAATGTGAAGCGTCGTAAAATATGGGTGTATATTTTTCTTTGACTAGATCAGGAGTGTCATTTACACACACACACACACACACACACACACACACACACACACACACACACACACACACACACACACACACACACACACACACACACACACACACACACACACACACACACACACACACACACACACACACACACACACACACACACACACACACACACACACACACACACATATATATAAATATATATATATATAAATATATATATGAGGTTTTTCTTGGTTTTATATATATATATATATATATATATATATATATATATATATATATATATATATATATATATATATATATATATATATATATATATATATATATATATATATATAAAATAAATAATAGAAGTATTGATCTTTGAGGAACACCGATTGTTATGGGTAAAATGTCTGACTTTATTTCTTCTATTTCAATATACTGCTTTCTGTTTTTGTAAATAACTTTTAAATATTTGCGAGCGAAGAGTTGAAGAGTTGAAGAGTTGAAGAGTTGAAGAGTTGAAGAGTTGAAGAGTACACCGCACGGATATGCAATGTGCTTTTCGCTGCATACAAAAACCGGGTTCTCTCAAAACCTGGCTCGCACGCACGCACGCACGCACGCACGCACGCACGCACGCACACTACATATATTATATAATACAGTCTGAATGTGTGAAACGTCGGCGGAATTTGTGGATTTGTGTATTTAATCGCAGAATGCGCGTACAATCCAACTGGAAAGTTGCCGACAATAAACTGATTATGAATCTGGAACTGGTGGCCCAGCTTTAGTGCCTGTTAGAGTGTTATTAGGCAATGATTGTGGCCGTTCAACGCACTTTGCAATGAACGGAAGAACGTCAATGTTCGGCTGAATGTATAGTAATGGCTGCTGAACGCGTGGCTGCAGCACGTGTGTGCAGTCAATTTCCTTCTTGGTATGTGTGTATGAACGTATGTGTACATGTACGTATGTGCGTACGTGCGTGTGTATGTGCTTGTGTGCGTGCGTGCGTGCGTGCGTGCGTGCGTGCGTGTGTGTGTCTATGCAAGCGTGCATGTCCTGTAGAGAGAACAGCTCAATATATCGCAGAGACACGTTTGGCCATTTATTTAAGATTTAAGAGATAAAACAAGATTGACACCCGAAAACAACAATCATACGGCAAGTGAACCAGGAACCGATTGACTTATTTAGAGTCCAACACATTCCACCCATGTGTGGTCCATTCTTGTCAGATGCCTGCCTCTTCATCTTCTTTACGGTTTTCTTAAACGTACAATGTTATCATTTTGTACATGCTCTCGTCATATAATTTATTTCGGTTATGTAGTATCCTCTAATTAATATACCTCCTTTATTTTGAAAAAAACTTATTTTACGAATACCGTTATAACCATTTAATGTTTAAAAAACTTCAATTTGGCTTCCTCTCTTTCTGGTTTCTGGGAAATCAACTGACACATATGTTTTTCAACTCTTGCGCTCTATCTCGCTGCTCAGAAAACACTCCGATGTTCGGACTACGATCTAGTCCCCTGGGATATCATCGCTTTATGGAAAGGATATTGAAAGTGACAATACTGGACACAGCCGGGAACGAGGATAAGCAAATAATCGGTGTAGACAAAAGTGCATGGTATGATCTGATGTCGCTCAGTTCCTACGGAAATAACCACACGTGTTATTGTGTCTAGCGTGTCTGGCTACACATGTGAATTACTGATGAACTTAGTTTATGATGAACTAATTGGGGAGGTGGTACGATTGGCTGATAGCAAATACGCACGCAAATGGCAAGACTGTACATTTCGCCGGCATACGAAGACCTATTTCTTTAATCGTGTTTATCTTTCTAGAAGATAAAGAAAAGCCGACAATGATCGACACGAGTGAAGGCAGCGGAAAAGAGGAAGACCACACACGAGATGGATGGATGGATGGATGGATGGATGGATGGATGGATGGATGGATGGATGGATGGATGAGATCAGGGGTACCAGAAAACTGACGATGGATGACCTCAGAGAAGCAACAAGAAACGTGATTGGTTGGAGACAGCTCATCGTGGACGTCACCAGAAGTCGTACGACTTGACGGGACGTCACGTCACACATCCCCATTAGCTCTTGAGCGTATTCATCCTTCTGTTGGCAACTTTTATATTGTATACCGATTTGAGACTTTGCAACATTTTGGTTTTAACGCGCCTCAGAACTCATTTTCCAGAGTACGCCCTATTTTGGAACAGTAGAAGTTTTCGTATTATATTACACCAAATTGGAAAGCATGAAAATAAAACAAACACTCTGGACATACCTGCTGACGTTGTCTTTCGTACGGGCACCAAACGGATTTAACACGAGAACCGTAGCCACACGCCAGCGAGCCAAATGCAACTTGTGTAAAGCTCACGTCAACGTGAAAACGCGAGAGTGCGACACCTAGCGGTCGACTCTGACACCGCTGGAGGACAGACAGTGCGGTAGCGTCCGCCGTGGTAACTTCGGTCTCGGGTATGCGCAAGCGACGTCCGGTTCAACACAGTTTTATGTGGTCAAGTCGCCGGGGTAATCACGAGGCAGCAATGATGTCCACTACACCATAAAGTTGTTTTGATTTGCCCCAAACTACATCAATATTTATGGCCATAAATTCGCGAGGTCACTGGCGGTTTGTCTCTCGCCGAATCAGCCTATTGGTCAAGGCGTTCGCACATCGACTGACCGTCGACTTTGCATGTCTCTTCCGATGCCGATGTTACTTTGCCAAATCGCGGCTCGTCCCGTCGGCGTCCGCGGCAAAATGTGGCGATGGTCCCAGACCTCGAATGCCGACTGAAGCGAAGCAGTCTGTGGCGGCCGCGCGTCTGACGTTGCGCCCGTCAACGTCAGCCGATAGCGTCGGCCCGCAGCGGTGTTTTCATCGATCGCCGATCGTTCGTCTCGTCGCCGCTAGTGGCGCCACCGTCGTCGAAGGGCTTACGCCATTGCTATTTGGGGACGGATCGTTATTTTGCTTCCGGCTTGATGCCATACCAATTCGTCGAGAAGCGATATCGTTGTTTCACGAAAGGAAAATGTGGCGAGAACACTTTAGTGCCAGTTATGTGAATGTTTCCGTGATAGTGTGCGTGTTCTCTGTTTTTCGTATTTCAAAATGGCGTGATCTCCAAGAACTGGTGACGTCACCCCAGAAACATTACTGCCACAGGCGGCACACTTTCTATTAACTTATCAGATATTTAGCACAGTTTGACAATAGAAAACAGAGCCGACTTTGTTAGAATGAAAATAGCAGCAAATTGTTTTTTTATTTGTGTGGAACGTCTTTAGCCATATGGATCACTACAAATCAAAATTAGCCTCTTTTCAGCACCATCGTCAGCAACTTGAAGGATCTATGTTCTGGGAAATGGCGTCCTGTCCATGATTTGCGCTGCCCAGTGATGTCAATTACGCGTGCACCATATAAATCACTGACGATACGGAAGGAACGTCACGCTAATACATAACAATGGTCTCTCCATTTCTGCTGAGCTCAGTTGCTCTCCTTTGTATTGTTTCCAGCCAGTCGGTATCTTTACGATATGGCCTCAATGCATGTAAGTAGCATTCTAAACGAGGCATAACTGTTGCGTTGCATAGTAAAATAATTAGTTTTTTTCCATTTATGTTATAAAGCGAAATCCGGAAAACTCTTTGAAACGAATAGATTGAAACCCTCTAACACCATGGTGTCTATACAGCTGTCTGTACATACTCTAGGAAATTGAAACTCTCTAACACCATGGGGTCTATACAGCTGTCTGTACATACTCTAGGAAATTGAAACTCTCTAACACCATGGGGTCTATACAGCTGTCTGTACATACTCTAGGAAATTGAAACTCTCTAACACCATTGGGTCTATACAGCTGTCTGTACATACTCTAGGAAATTGAAACTCTCTAACACCATGGGGTCTATACAGCTGTCTGTACATACTCTAGGAAATTGAAACTCTCTAACACCATGGGGTCTATACAGCTGTCTGTACATACTCTAGGAAATTGAAACTCTCTAACACCATGGGGTCTATACAGCTGTCTGTACATACTCTAGGAAATTGAAACTCTCTAACACCATGGGGTCTATACAGCTGTCTGTACATACTCTAGGAAATTGAAACTCTCTAACACCATGGGGTTTATACAGCTGTCTGTACATACTCTAGGAAATTGAAACTCTCTAACACCATGGGGTTTATACAGCAGTCTGTACATACTCTAGGAAATTGAAACTCTCTAACACCATGGGGTCTATACAGCTGTCTGTACATACTCTAGGAAATTGAAACTCTCTAACACCATGGGGTCTATACAGCTGTCTGTACATACTCTAGGAAATTGAAACTCTCTAACACCATGGGGTTTATACAGCTGTCTGTACATACTCTAGGAAATTGAAACTCTCTAACACCATGGGGTCTATACAGCTGTCTGTACATACTCTAGGCAATCGAAACTCTCTAACACCATGGGGTCTATACAGCTGTCTGTACATACTCTAGGAAATTGAAACTCTCTAACACCATGGGGTTTATACAGCTGTCTGTACATACTCTAGGAAATCGAAACTCTCTAACACCATGGGGTCTATACAGCTGTCTGTACATACTCTAGGAAATTGAAACTCTCTAACACCATGGGGTCTATACAGCTGTCTGTACATACTCTAGGAAATTGAAACTCTCTAACACCATGGGGTTTATAAAGCTGTCTGTACATACTCTAGGAAATTGAAACTCTCTAACACCATGGGGTCTATACAGCTGTCTGTACATACTCTAGGAAATTGAAACTCTCTAACACCATGGGGTTTATAAAGCTGTCTGTACATACTCTAGGAAATTGAAACTCTCTAACACCATGGGGTAAATTATATTATATCTGCTGCGCCATATATATTGGCAGGGATGGTATGATCATTGTACGACTTTTACACGTATTACTTTACGGACTGTGAATCAATCTCAGTTGAGTATCTTTATCTTATTTATCTTTGTAACCATCATTTCTTGTTATGGTTACACCTTGTAAAATATGCCCCAGTATACATTGTGTGTTTATGTTTCTTGTTTATTATATTATGCATAATTACATAATTGTGTAGAGAGGCACGTCGGACAATATCACCAGACACGGCACCTTATGATCGGCTACATGTTCAGGTAACGTTTGTAACTTAACTACCACACAGTATCCGGCATGTTTATATTGCTAAACAATGTAGATTAACATATCCGGCATGTTTATATTGCTAAACAATGTCGATTAACATATTCGTTTAGTTGTATGTTAGGTCAGTATTTAGTTAGATAATAGTATCATTTGGGGGAGGGATATCAGATACATCATTTCGAGGAATTGTTTGTCTTAATAACAGAGCAAGTCAACAATCGTTGCCAGTAAAAATAAACGAGCGTCCTTGACTGTCTATCGTGTCGCCTCCACTGCCGATTAAAAGATGACACGTTTGTGCATCGGATTCTGCGCCAGTAATCTCAATGAGTTGCACCAGATACGGGCGGGCGCGTAGGAGCCCGTTGAGCTGAATATCACATCATAGCAGAACGTGTGTTGCATGCGAGATCTGGCTTATTAACTGTCTGACGAGAATTGCCGCTTAAAGGGACTAGCAACAAGGCACTAGCTAAAATGCCTTTTCGGTGTGTACACAACAAAGTTTAATATTGTATGTACTACAAGTCAAAATAAAAAATAGGAAACATTTATTTATTTATAGGTAAATTAGATGTCTAATGCGTCTAACTCGCAAAGCGCGCATATAATTCGAAGTTAATGAGATGGGTATCACGTGGTTTTGTGACGTCACTTAGGACATGGGTTTACTTTCAGTCAGTGATTTCTTTGCAATGTTTCTGTTTAGTTTCATTCGCGTTACTATGGCGAGTGATAGCGATGTCAATTTTCCAGAACAAGAAGTATAATGTAACGATTTCGAACCGCTAGCAGCAAGTGATACCGATGAACCATCGTTGAATTCGGATCTTTCGGGGAAGTTTAGCGAAGCCAATAACCGTTAACGTCGATGTTATACAGGCCATTAGAACATAATATTATTTGGAATTATTAATTAATTTAATTGTAATGAATTTTCCGGTGTTGAGAAATGGAAATATACTACAATATATAATATAATATGATTTCAAGCAATCGTTGCTTTTATCCCCTTTAGCAGAAGCGAGAAGGCGCCGATACACACTAGAGGACCTAAGTGTCTCTTGGCACACGGACACTCGGCGTGAGGCATCGCTTACCACGAACATATCGCTTCAATGTTCACGATTTCATTATCTAATGACATCTCTCAATTACTAGGAATTTTGCGTTGATACTGATTATGCCATTGAACGAGCGTAGTCAAATACAGGCAGTCAGGGTCCCCATAGTTTTGTTAGTGTTTTATTTCACTAGCGCGTTCATGTATAATGCGTAATGTGGTTTTTTTTCAGCCGCAATGGCACAACGATAGAGGTGATTGTGGAAGCGGTTTGGGTGGGTTATATCACAGACAACAATAAAATAGACGCATATCAACAACACCAAAGGACGCCTGCATGATTCTGGTCCAGGCACGGGTGCCTGGACAGTGGAAACGCCCTGTTGCAAGGTTCGCTGCAGCATAGATCTATAGATCTATGGCTGCAGAAACCAATCGAACGTTTGCAGTAGGGGTGACTATCTATGGTAGTTTTACTATCGCGATAATATTGCGATAGTTTCATGACTATCGCAATTGTATCGCGACAGTGTCATACAAGCTTAGTAGCCAGTGAAGTAGTCCAAAACCAGAATTAACTGATGGCGCCATCGTTTAGACTGGGAGGAAGATGACTCAAAATACGACGAATCCGTGAGTGACGCTGATCTGATCGACGATTGTTGGTGTAAATGAGTAAAATTACCGAATACAGTTGATAAAGTACGTTTAATATCACTATTATCGTAACACAAGTTAACCTGATGATTTGGTTTGCTAACTGTCGTTACCATCGATAGTTCACTGTACTATCGGCGATAACTATAGATAGTTAATTTACTATCGATAGTATTGCATCGCCACATCGAGTATCGCGATATATCAATAGTTCGACGTATCGTCACACCACTAGTTTGTAGCGTGTGCAGACCTGCGCCACTCGCCTGATCACCGGGGACCATGTCACTAAGATAATGAGTTCATCAGGAAAATCCATCATAAAAAAGAATCCATCATTAAATTTAAGGAGCGTTTTCAAAATGCATTTATCCAACATGCTCTTTAAATCCGTCATAAGCCAATGGCAATGACTGAAATTTCCATCATAAGTGCACAATTGGGCAAAATAAATAGAAACGTTGAGAAAATGTGGCTGATAATACGCTCTATCGACCACCTTTCGACCACATTTGATTTATTTACTCACTGGGAGAAAAAATTTAATTTTATAAAAAGAAGACGTCGTGTCACAGAGGACACTATTTCTGTGACACACCAGTTTTGACAGTTTTCAATAACAAAGCTCGCGAAGAACGCCAACAACCTCAACCAAAGTTGTGTCGTCGAGTATAACAATATGAAGGTTACAGATGTACATTTTTAGTTAAATGCAGCTTAAAATATACTAAAAATTTAATAAAAGCCGTTTCACGAACAACCTTCACCTTTGCGATGCTTTAAAACACAGGATGTAAACAAAAGCTCACATTTTGAAAACTGATTTGACTGACTGTGAAAAGCAGGATCTCTGACTCTGTGTTTGACTATATGAGCGGTCTATCCTCGTCGTTAATAAAGGGCGTTTTAAGTGCGTTTCTGTGAACGTTTTTATGATTTATTCTTAGACTTAGTGAAATGCAATTTTCTGCTTCGATCATAGCTAAGCCTAGATTAAGGAGCGAAATCGATTTTAAAGAGCGCAATTGCGCTGATAAGCTCATAAGAATCTTAGTAAAACACTACCCTGGCTCCACTTCAAGGTTAACACGGCTTACATGAGTCACAGGGCGAAAAAAATTCGGTAATCATAAACTAGATTGGCCTAATTTATTCATGCCGCTGACATTCCTGCCTCGTGTGTTCTATGCTTATGCATTAATTCAATCATTCCACACCATTCCACGTACAAAAAAGCGTATATTCTTTTAAACAAACATTGTATTTTTTGCACTTTTTCGGTCCAATTTGCGCCGCGGCTGCGCGATCCATCAACGTCTTCTTCAATGAGCGCCAGCGTATTTTCGCTCGCCGCGAACTGTCGTAGATTTTGTAACGAGACGGGCTGAAGGAGCGAAACCAGGAATTGGCTGGACATACATATAAAAAAAAAGTGCTGGGAGATTTGAATTGTGCTGATGGCATCTGCCCTGTTAAACAGTTATATTGAAGATATGCAAACCAAGAAAAGCAGTTTGTCAAGCATAGCAAAAGGGTCAGTCTCTACACATATGCCTCCAAAACATAAAATACCACATTTGCGCTGAACGACACGGCCCTTGCACATATAGTTCGTTTCACCTACCTTGGTAGTTTAATGTCCAAGGATTTAATGTTTTTATTGAATCAACAGTTAGCTTACAAGCGCAGGTATTTCAGTATTTCACAAACTCACCGAAATTTGGAGATCAAACGACGTAAAGACAACACAGAATTTTCCACAGCAACATTATATTCGCATTACTTCAATGTTCTGAAAAAATTAAAACAAACAAAACTACTGAACAGAAACCAGCATGTTTCCAGAACAAATGCTTGCGCAGGCTTTTGAACATGGAATGAGCTTATCAACAACAAGGAAGTCATTGAAAGAGCAAATGCAGAACCAACCAAGTTAACAATATTGAAAAGAAAATCGAGGTGTTCATGTCATGTTCTTAGAATGCCACCAACAAAAACAGTCATGCCACTAGAAACCGTCTGGAAACGGAAAAGAGATATCTTGTCCAGACGGTTTCCAATACCACGCCTGATTCTAAAAACATCGTCAAAAGAAACACTACTTGATATGCCACCGGCCACCTCCAGCACGCAGCTAAATGTTGTGGAACCGGATTCATTATTTGTCCGGTGTTGTCTTACAAAAGAGGCCGGCGGCACTGCGGTTTCGCGTTGATTGAACTGGTTCTCTATCGCAGTGATCTACAGCCGCTGTCCAACGTGGCCGCGGCAGCAGATGTCCGGTGTTCCTAGAATTGGGTCACTGACAACCATGTTTTCGGATGGTCCCAACAGACGGCAGCACGTGGCAGGTATCAGTGAGATCGACGACCTTGATCCACCAAACAACGACCCTTAGTGTAGGTCAAGGAGCTGATGACCTTCGTGGTTCACGATCTTCGTGGTTCACACCAAATAGTGCATCTTTATAGCTGTCTTAATAGTATATAAATGGGCAACCCGTATAGGTTCAAGAAGCAGTTGTCTTTGTCTGTGCTAGTGAGACTAACTTGAAACATCGAATTATCATTGATCTACGCCAGGTAAAAGGACAACTTTTGTGGTTTGAACAATGCAGTGTACATTCGTTTATGTTAGTAAGACAGAGGACATTGAACCACTGAACAATGATCCTTGATCTATGTTAGGGAGACTGACGACAATGATGGGACGCACCGCCGGCGACCAATGATACACCTTAGTGACACGTACGACCATGACGAGTTGCCCATACAATGACGAGTTGCCCATACAATGACGAGTTGCCCATACAATGACGAGTTGCCCATACAATGACGAGTTGCCCATACAATGATGAGTTGCCCATACAATGACGAGTTGCCCATACAATGACGAGTTGCCCATACAATGATGAGTTGCCCATACAATGCCCAATGAACTATGTTAATGACGCAGGTGATCTTAATAAATTTCACACAGTAATCCTTCACGTATGGTAGGGAAACGGACGATCCAACCATAACACATGACCTTGACCGTGATCCTTCATCTAAGTTAGTAAGACAGACGATCTTCGTGGATCTCCCCAGAAAGCAGTGTCTCGGCGGTGTTCGCGGGTTCCACCAGAGGGTGTTCTCTCACCTAAGACGATACTAGGTACTTGATCATCGTTCGTGGTGTGTTGCTTATCTACGACGTTGCCTTCTTCGGACAGTGAGAGCTGTAATGCAAACTGCATCAGCAGGCGTCTTGAAGCGAAGTATTGTTTCCAAATGTATCCAAACTGCTTAGTACCGTGTTAAGTCTTCACGCCTCCACGTCCCCACTTTACCACACAATGTTTTTTATGCCCGCGCGCACGCACGCACGCACGCACGCACGCACGCACGCACACCCGCCAGCAAGCACGCACACACACACACACACATGCCACACACATAAGGACCATGTCCGATATTCACATATGGGTCATACCTGTTATGCCCTCCCATACACTTGCTACATAATGCCACACTAATCTCGATGTACACCGTTCGGACCACTTATGAGAAACCCCCCCTGAGAGAACCACCGATGACCGATGTGGCCCGGCAAGACAATGCATGCGGAAACGGAGCATTAATCCTGATGGATGCGATATTCATTCCACTTCATCGGTCCTGACACAGTTTCGCTCCTAGTACATTTATTTTATCTGCTCTGTCCTGTATCGTTTTATTAAATCCCGCATCATCCTCGCCCACGCAACGTCATTTTCCGTGTTCGTCTTCTGTCACTCTCCTTCCATTTATATCACTTGTTGACACGCTTCGTTGCCACTCGTCTCAATCTACTCCGTGTCATCGTCCGTCGCACTAAACCGTGTCTTATTGGCGAATATGTCACCGTTGATGGACTCTGATGACCGGAACTGTCCGAGTGTCCATCTGTCAGTCTATTCGAACCAGCCAAGCTTGTAATGCGTAGACGCAGTGGCAATTCATAGCTTGTAACTGTGTAAATGGTGCCGTTACGGGAACACATTTTTAGCCCAAAGAAAATGCCAAAACACCTAATACGGGTTAAGTAATCCTATTTATAAACTGTCAATGCTCACATATAGAATTGTTACCAGAAAACACTTCGAGTATATGATTATAGTTACATTATTCAATATTCTTTGTGTTTTTGGTGTAGGGAAGTTACAATTATACCTCACAATAATATATTAATATATATGAGAACATATAGCAATTGTGTTTGCGTGCGGGCGTGCGTGCATGCGTGCGTGCGTGCGTGCGTGCGTGCGTGCGTGCGTGCGTGCGTGCGTGCGTACGTACGTGTGCAATTAAACTGACCCACTGCAGCGCAAAATGAATACGTGTGTGTCAAATCGGCCCACCTTTTTTCTATGTGAGCTTCTTCCTTGGGAGAACAGCTGTCCCTCTGCATCCTGGGGGCGAGCGCTGACGCTAGGCACCAAGGAAGGCGTTGACGTCTTTCTCCAAATCGTCTCTCTCTGTCTGTCTGTCTGTCTGTCTGTCTGTCTGTCTCTGTCTCTGTCTCTGTCTCTGTCTCTCTCTCTCTCTCTCTCTCTCTTCTCTCTCTCTCTCTCTCTCTCTCTCCTCTCTCTCTCTCTCTCTCTCTCTCTCTCTCTCTCTCTCTCTCTCTCTCTCTCTCTCTCTCTCTCTCTCTCTCTCTCTCTCTCTCTCTCTCTCTCTCTCTCTCTCTGATTGTAACTATTCCTCCGGGAGCTCATTCCAAAGACGGGAGGCAGTTAGTACGAATATCCTGTTATGGTCATAGCAGCTGTGTGGTGAGATGTTGATGGCGTGGGGGTCTTCGCGCTACTGGAGGAGGAACTAACACGGTAATTATTAGAGTATTGAGTGGAGTTGGTGCATCTCCGTGGTATATTCGGTGGAACCAAGAGAACGCACCAACTTGTCTTCTTTGTGCTAGCGTTTGGAAGTCATTCCTGATCAGAGAAGCCTCTGGCATAGGCATAATTTTGAAAACTCGCCTCTGGATGACATCACGTCTGCCTAGCAATGTTTCAGAGGCTGCCATCCAAACAGATGAGACATATTCCATCATTGATCTCATCATGCCCTTGCAGATCGCAGCCCGCTAGTTTCGGTTCAAGCATGGTGACACTCTTTTCAGGAGGCAAAGCCGTTTTCCTGCATCCTTGGCCATCTTGTATATTAAATGTGCCCAGGACAATTCTTTCCGGATAGAGATGCCCAAGAGTTTCAACTCTTCCACTTCTGACAAGTTAGTGTTCATAAATTTGAGCGAGGGGTGGCTGCCTCTGCATCTTTCAGCCTTGATAGAGTTAGGTTATTGTAATTGGCTGCACCAAATATCACATTCCAATTATTTGTCCACGTTTGAATCTGCAGCAGATCTTCATTAAGTGAGCATGCCACAGTTGCCCGAGGCTGTCTATCCTTGACGGTGCTAAATACTGCGTAGGTTAGATATAACGTTGTTAAGGCTACAAGTAATATTTTTCGCAAATTTTAATAACCAGACGGCGCATTCGTTTGCGCGCCAGGTATTGTTCAATTGCTTTGTCGAGCCGAAAACGTCAGCACAAAACAATGCCGTAGCGTTAATTGTCTTGTCTGATGATGATGATGATGTATAGCCATAGCATCAGTTTAGCTGTTGTCGTCTCCTTGCAATCTCTCTAGCCACTTCTAGTCCACCATCTGTCCAATATTTGATGTTGTCAGTCCAGCCCATTTTTCTTCTAGCTCTTCTGCTTGTCCTAGTTCTTCTCGTTCTATGCTAAGTAGCACACTCTGAAGTTTTCTTTTCCAATGGCCGCACTTAGCCGCCAACGTTCGTCTCTTAATGACATAGAGCAGAATCGTCTTCTTTCTTAGACCTTCTTTTACGATATCCTGGAATAATATGTTTGTTTCCAATATTTCTCACGGGAACACCGTCTCAAACTCGTGGTAAGTAACCAGTTTTATGAACATCATGAAATATTCCACGACGCTGGTGTTCTTTCTCAGCAAACGAGGAAAGCCACCATAAAATCGAAGTTCTCCCAAAAGACAACTTATGACTCGTAGTAAACGCGAATGTGCGTAACAAGGGTTTCTAGCTGAAGCAATGTTTATCAACGTTGCGTGTGCGTCCACGTAAACACCAATGTTCACGTGTGCGTCCACGTGAACACCAATGTTCACGTGTGCGTCAACGTGAACACCAATGTTCACGTGTGCGTCCACGTGAACATTGGTGTTCAAGTGTGAGCAACCCCGTAACGCAGTAGACAATATGGTAAGAAAAAAAACCAGATTGGTCTACATATACATGCACGAAGAAGAATTCATTTTTATTTTGGCCACACAAAGCGCTTGCTATTTCTTGCGTTCGCGAGAATACATGTGTTATACCGGCGTATCTAGAGGGGGTGGGGTGAGGGGGTGGGGGTGAGCGGCACTTTGTGAGAGCAGCGGCTAATAAACATGGACATGTTGTTCCACACGGACTAGATGCGCTCTGTCGGTGACCGTTTGCGCCATTGGATAAAGGGTGTCGCATTTGGTTAAACAAAAATAACTCATCTTAGCCATTTTGTTTAGCATCATGTTCGTTTAAAAACATGCAACATACATGTGAGTTTGTTCGTGTCTTCTGGCTCATTTAAACGTATTCACGAATTCTGAACACATCGACCGCTCGTGGTTCTGGCTCATTTAAACGTATTCACGAATTCTGAACACATCGACCGCTCGTGGTTCTGGCTCATTTAAACGTATTCACGAATTCTGAACACATCGACCGCTCGTGGTTCTGGCTCATTTAAACGTATTCACGAATTCTGAACACATCGACCGCTCGTGTTTCTGGCTCATTTAAACGTATTCACGAATTCTGAACACATCGACCGCTCGTGGTTCTGGCTCATTTAAACGTATTCACGAATTCTGAACACATCGACCGCTCGTGGTTCTGGCTCATTTAAACGTATTCACGAATTCTGAACACATCGACCGCTCGTGGTTCTGGCTCATTTAAACGTATTCACGAATTCTGAACACATCGACCGCTCGTGGTTCTGGCTCATTTAAACGTATTCACGAATTCTGAACACATCGACCGCTCGTGGTTCTTGCGGTGCCGCATTCGACCGTCGATGGTATCCAGATGGTATCCAGTAGTTCAACGGCATCGTTATTTCTATTGTCTCATATCTTCTGCTGGGTGAAACGGGCAGGCAGACACCAGTTCAGTTGGGTGTCTGCTACCGCTGTTTCAATCCATTCAGCTCATTATTTTGTATCCAATTATCCCTCGGCATTATCTCGTCTTATCATTATATCGTCTCATCATCTCGCCAACTTGTCTCATCTGGTTGTCTTTTCGTAGTGTCTCGCGTTACTGCCTCGTGCCAAATTCCCACCTAATAGTCTCATTTCGTGGCTGATTAGGAGAAGAACATAATAGAAGTCTTAAATTTGAGTGCGTTTGTGAGTGAGTACGTGCGACTCCGCGAGTTTTACGGGACCAGATCGGCTTTATATAACAGCTCTAGCAACGGTTGGACTGTTGACGTGCTTGCAACGTTGCACGAACGTCAATTTTCCACGTCCTTACAACGATGATGACCATATATTACAAAGACGTAGCGTTGGGTTGTCGACGTGATTTCAACGTTGTGCCAACGTTACATATATCCACGTCGTTATAAAGTTGATACCAGACGTTGTAAAGACGTTCAGTTTGGTTGGCGATTTGATTTCAACGTTGTGGCGACGTCATATATCCACGTCCTTGTGACGTTTATGACCAGACACTGAAAATACATTGCATTTATGTTATTCGACGTCGCAACGTATATACAACTAGCTGTACACGAGAATGCCAATGTTACTGTTTGTTCCCAGCCATTTCCCCATAGCAGAAACTGAACCACGTCTCAGACTATCAAGGACTAAAATAAGCCAACAAACCCGTTGAATGAGGAAAGCCACTTTCACTAGATTTCTTGAAATAATAATATGTCGGGTAATGCCCAGTGCGGTTCATTCTGTGCATTCGCCGCAGAACTAATAACATTCCTTTGTTATTCTGCCAGCGACCCGGGTTTCTCAGAATACATTTTTACGAATCAGTTGCATCGACGATGAGCATCTGCGAGACAGCAACAACTGAATTGGAATGAATTAGTGAAGAAACCGAGTCTGCGAATGGATTACGCCAAGAGCAATGACTACTGTAATCGAATGAGACAATTGTAAACATCATGACCGACAAAGCATTGTCAACACTACTTGTTCGCCCCTGGCGAGATCGCGTCACTCTATATGAACACACATCGATGTATATGTGTTTGTCACAGTGAATAACACGCCTAAGGTAAGGCTAATTTGCCGAGACCCGTATTAGACAGAATCATAGCCCCGCTGACTTCTGGCAATAATACAGAGAGGCACACACACACACACACGCACACACGCACACACGCACACACGCACACACGCACACACGCACACACGCACACACGCACACACGCACACACGCACACACGCACACACGCACACGCACACGCACACGCACACGCACATATACATATACATATATATATATATATATATATATATATATATATATATATATATATATATATATATATATATATATATATATATATATATATATATATATGTATATGTATATGTATATATATATATATATGTATATATATATATATATATATATATATATATATATATATATGTATATGTATATGTATATGTGCGTGTGCGTGTGGGTGTGTGCGTGTGTGCGTGTGTGCTGTGTGTGCGTGTGTGCGTGTGTGCGTGTGTGCGTGTGTGCGTGTGTGTGTGTCCGAGGCTTATAAGAACAACCCAGAAACCAGCGAGTGCTGCGATATTCAGACCATGAACCACCTAATGAGTTGTCGCCTTCTGGACGAACTGTCCTCCCCGATGGAGCTCGCAACGGCATCCGGAGAGACATTGGAGAGACACGATTCGATGATGATGATGATCTGGCTGACATGTTCATTGTAGTTACAGTCATTCGTTCACACATATCCACCAGTGCATTTACCTGTGCTCATTTAAACAGCTGAGTGAACTAAGGTAACGCCGAGTGAACGAAATTGCCCAAGCTCCGAAACAGTAGCAAGAGGACCCGAATTTCAGTCGCCTTGCTGCTATCCAACAACAGCGACAACAAAAACAGCAACAACAACAACAACAACAACAAAAACAACAACAACAACAACAACAACAACAACAACAACAACAACATACGCAGGTACCGGTTAGATATTATATTTACATAATATCATAACTGCGGAATAAGTTTCTATACATAATATCTCTTATTCCATTGATACATGTTTTATTTTACTACTTATTTTCCCGCTACTTATTATTACTGTGATAAATTATGTATAGTGATTTTGTCTTGAATTACGCAGTGTTATTGTTTGTGAGCTTGCACACGAGTTCATGTGTCTAAAATCTCGACAAGATCTCGGCGAGAGCGTGAATGATGGCGGAAGCTCTCGACGGATCCACCAACCAGATAATTACGTTATCGCACATTTTGTGTAATTTTCACGCGCCCGCGAAAACGTCAACCGGTGTATTACCAGCAGCGGGCGCCACTCGTGCTTGCGTCATCAGTTTATACACACGGGCTACTCTCCTCCCCAATATCGTGTTTGTGTTTTAATTGTCACGTGTTCGTCTTACGTTTCCACGGTTGACTACATTTGCGATTCGGCCATCGGTTCGATCGACGCCTCGTTGCGTGGCCCCGTGCCTGCGACGCGAGAACGGTGCCCATGCCAGCGCTCCCGCCTGAATACCGGCGTGCGCACGCTGCAACACAATGAGACGAACTGGCGTTTGACGGCCGACCGGAAGCGGCGGTTCATGACGTAATAGCACACGGGGTTGATGGCGGAGTTGGCGTGACCGAGCCACAGCGCGTACGAGTGCAGGTGAAACAGGAGGTCACCGTGTGCGGCGAGCTGCTGGGGCCGCAGGAAGTCGATGACGATCCCGAGGCAGTTGATGGGCAGCCATGACACTGGAGAACAAGCAGTCGGGATCAACGTCATGTATGCACGCACGCACGCACGCACGCACGCACGCACGCACGCACGCACGCACGCACGAAAAGCTTCAGTGCAATATAAACTTCAAGTTAGCATACATATAGTTAACGATTTAGTCGCATTTGATAACATTGACAAATGTATAGCATGTGCGGCTGTTTGTACAGAACTTGTCAATGTGTATATACCAAAAAAATATGCATTATATGGTGCGTTCCTCCGTTAGGCAACCAGCCAACCAGCTAGTATGTCTGTATGTCTGTCTGTCTGGCACTTATTCCGTCATTTTCCATCTAACGTCCAATTGTATTACCCGTGTTCAGAGCGTTTCCATTTCCAAAGTGTCACCCTACTCACCTATCTATGCAGTATAATGCAAATTCTGCTTTCACTAGAAATTACATATTATTACCACTTTCCCACTTTAATAGGTCGCACTATTTGCTTCCAAGAAGATTTGATTTCCAACAAACCTTTTAATTCCAATGACCATTTGCGTGTTGTAAATTATTCCGACGTATTAAACTTACAGTATGGTAAGCAGCACTGCTCGCGAGAAATAGTTAATTATTCGTTATAGTTGTCTTTAAATAAATAATTTTCAATGTTTTTTACCTGTGCAACACGTCATACTATTCACTACTAGAGGCAATGACAAAACGCCAATTCTGACGACAGCACAAGGTGGTCGAATGCTTAGAACACAGATAGTAATAGTGTCACAAACATATGTGAGAACGATATAGTTTGTTTGCAACGAACGGCAAGCTGACTTGCAAAGGTGAATAATAATAATAACTGCAGAATTCATGAAATCGGATGATTGAACCATTTGCGTGTTGTAAATGTAAAAATTGACTTGCGCTGTAACTATTCTATTCTTTAACCAAGTTTGGTGGTTCTACTGCATCATATGCCCAAGTTAAAACAGTTTTAAACATGCAGTGACTACAACACGCTAGCAGAGACAATTATCTTATTTTTACTTTTTTGTAGATACTAGCTTTTGCCTTTGCAGGACAGCACACGTGTCTACATACCGGCAAAGAGGAGTGCCATCACAAAGAGCATCTTGGCCACCTTCCGACGGGCCGCCTTGCTGGTGTTGAAGCTGCGTGATCGTGCTGCTTGGCAGTCGGCGTGGAGACGGGAGTCCGTCTTCCACAAGCTGGCGGCGATGCGCAGGTAGCCGACACTGACGAAGACGATGGGGGCGGCGTACAGGACTCCGACCAGCGTGAAGTTGTACGCATGCTTCAGCGCCGGCGCCGGCCAGCTCTCGACACACTTGGAGACGGTGAGTGAACTGACCTGGATGACGATGTGCTCGCGCCGCATGAGCGCGCCTGGCAGGACAGCGAGGGCCGCGACGATCCAGATGCAGGCGATTATCCAACGTAGCCGATGCCGCCTCGCGACGGCAAGAGCCTGCAGCGGACGGCGGATGGCGTAGAACCGTTCGGCGCTGATGACGGTCAGCGTGAGGATGCTCGCCGACACGGACAGACCCTGGCTGAAGTTGACCAGTCGGCACATAACTTCACCGTAGATCCAGTTCTCGTAGATCTCGATGGCGACGCTGAACGGCATGCAGCCGAGAACGACCATCAGGTCACACACGGCCAGATTAACGAGGAACGAGTTGGTAACCGTGCGCATGTGGCAACATCTGGCGAAGACACAGATGACGAGGACATTGCCGATACTGCCAAGAAGAAATGTCACGCCGTACAGCGCTATGAGAACCGCCGACGACGGCTTCCGGTACATAAGAAATTCATCCCGGATTCTCCGCAACACTTCCTCGGTGATCCACGATCCATCCGCGTATCCTTGCTGTAACTCTGCCGACCGGTTGTCGTAGGAATCCATCGCGGACGCGGTGTCATTCCACGGATCCGGCGACATCATGATGCGTGTGTTCCTGTTCGATGTAAGAGCTCTCTCGCGACGATTTATTTCACAAAAACAACGTCTCTCCGTTAAGCCTACGACTACGACTCTTTGTTGCTGATCGATCTAATTAACCTTAACGTAATCTGCATACGAATAAGTACTGTTCCTCGTACAATACAAATGTGATTTGTTAACCGCATCAGCCGTCTACGCGTTTGTCAGACTACACCGGTGGCTTGTTTTTGACTTAATACCGTATATCACGACTATATACGTGTCCACATTTCGCCTCGCAAATTGGCTAAATAACAAGAGAAACAGGCGTGGACGTCATAGCCAATGGCTGCGAGCGTTCTATGCGGAAACAACATTGGTACCTTGGCGCTGCCAGAAGACTTCGCTAATGAGCACGTATTCTCTTGTGGTTAACGGAAGGTATTGTTGTAGTCATGATGTAATCAGGTAATCAGTACGCCTAACAATTCCAACATCTCGTGACCATTCGGTGTGTGTGTGCGCGTGCGTGCGTGTGAACGTGCGTAAGTGGTATATATATATATGTGTATAAAGTGGCTTTACACCATTAACACGATCACTAGTTGATAGTTATAAAGACCACCAGTTCATTTTAGTCTAACATGTAGCAGTTTATATTTCAGTATGCAATTGTTTTATGGTGTGTGACAGTGAACAATGTGAGGCTATACATTGAAAAGGGATCATTCTTTCTGTAGACAAACCAAAATTAGTTAATATTGTAAGCAATTTTTATTAAATGCCGATAGTAAAATCCGTTTATACCGTATGGCTTTCGAAGGCACGGAACTGTTTTATCGATGGCAAAATAACTGCCTAAAACACTCTATCCCCTCGGTAGCCGGACTGCCTTCAATGAACTGTTCAAAAGCTGGCCATTATTTTGGTGGCTACTCGTGTGTCTCTGCTTTCTCGTCCAACTGTAATCATTCCCTGGCATTGATCTTCTTTTAAAAGATACAGTTCAATAAATTGGCATGACAGTTCAGCATTTCCTTATACCTCTTTGAACCTCCCAATAACTAACATAAGCATAACCAATACCCACATTAGTATGTTTATTTTGGTATACATAGTATACGTGGCACAGAATTATAGTCGTCCGATTATATCCTTCTGAGCACTGAACGGAGTATATGTATATATATGTAAGGCAGTTTGTATATATATATATATATATATATATATATATATATATATATATATATATATATATATATATATATATATACAGATAAATATATATATATATATATATATATATTATATGTATATATATATTTATCTGTATCTGTATATATATATATATATATATATATATATATATATATATATATATATATATAGGCAGTATATATTATGTAAGGCAGTTTGTAGGTATAAATATCCAATTTGTATGTATATATATATATATATATATATATATATATATATATATATATATACCCAATTTGTAAAATATATTGCCTTACATAATATCTGCTCCACTAAGTGCGCAGAAGTATATAATCGGACGACTATGATTCTGTGCCATGTATACTATGTATACCAAAATAAACATACTAATGTGGATATTGGCAATGCTTATATATATATATATATATATATATATACATATATACATAAAACTTTCCTTGACTGAACGCACGCATTCACGGTATATCTAAGCACTCCAATGGAAGCATTATATATATTGTGTACAATAGTGTTCGTAGATGGAACATCGTATATGTACATATATGTTTACTATCGTCGACACTTCCCACAACGCATTCACAATATTAACAACAGAACATTATCTAAGCATTCTAATGGCAGCAGAGTATATTTTATGTAATATAATTTTTGTAGATGGAACATCGGATATGTACACGTGTTTACTATCGTCGACATTTTCCGTCACGTTTGCTGTACGTCAAAATCCAATAGTCAAACGTCGGCGGAAGTCCTCGCAATCTTGTGCGTATCCCTAAGCGTATAACCCGACCAGACAGCGAACTGTAGCGAGCCAATCACAATTGGCGTTACAGCCGCCAGATGAAACATGGCGTCCGATACGTCGTCACTGACGACATGTTTCGAAGGTCGCCCTGTCTGCTCGACGTGCTGGTAACCGAAATGGCCCAGTATGGCGACACTAATCATGGGCGCCAGAGACACGGCCGGTTTCGTGATCAGAGCGTTTGCGCCGAAAACCATGGAAGACTGTGGAAGCCTGCAAGAAAATAGCTCAACTGCATTACATTTATACGAACCGAATATTTGTTTTGCAAACTGTGTACCATGAAATAAAACTATTGAAACATAAACAGAATCTGATTTATAATAAATTCAGACTAACAATGAGGTGCTATATGTATATTCTTTGCTCGTTTATTTGGGATTTCACCAAACCGCGTCATTATGATGATGTCATCGTACTTGTTATTTTACGCGAATCGTTGCCCTAATTAGGCTATCGTTGCACTAATTAGGCTACCGGTGAACTAATTAGGCCATCCTTACGCGATCACAAAGGATGGACGTGGAGGTGAGCTCATTATAATCAATCAAATATACATTCATATATGATTTTGATTGTGTAGAATCGTTGTCAATGCGTAATGCACGACACCTGCCAGCAAATATTGCGTTACACAACTACTGAGATCGAATCATCTATTGTTGTCGTCTTACCTCTTTACCAGTGTGGTCGTAATAGACGAAATGTATTTTATATTGATAATATGTGAATTATATTCATTATACTCGTTTCACTATAAATAATAATAATTATGTGAATTATATTCATTATACTCGTTTCATTATAAAAGGCTACATAGCCTACCGTCGGTGGTTTTTGCTCATGTCTTCGTCGATGATGTCTGAGAGACAAAGGTTGAACAATGGATACGCCCCGGCCGAGGTAGTGCTGCGACAGAAGCAATGGACTTACAAGTGGATAAATATGAACGTCATCGTTGTGACCATAACTGGAACGTTGTGAGCACAAGCCATGAAGGATGCGTGCAAATGTGACAATGTAGACAATCAAACCCAACAGTTTATGTGTCAGATGTGCTCTATGGTCACAGATGGTCATAGACGCACGGTGTCGTTGATGTGCGCTGTCAGACGTTCTGTTCAAGAAAGGGTGATATATTTTTTTCACCTTACCCCTGTATCCATGTCTACACTACAAGATCATTCAGATATGGTGCATGCTAGCTGATTCAATTCAACACATAATTACTGTAGGTTGTTTGAATAAGTAATTACTAGAACATCAAGGCAAAGCGTATGCGTAAGACAGAAAAGCGGATGGTATTTTGGGCTGCAGCCTCTTTTCTTCTGTCATTTCTGCAATTAAAAAACCAAACGTTGCCACAAAGATTATGTGATAAATACGCAGAAATACATGAACAGTTACGGGGTGATACGAAGGAATGATTGGATGGGCAACGCCCCCGTTGTGTACGACATGTTACGTCATTACAAATGATTGGATGGGCAAAGCCACTGTTGTGTACGACTTGTTACGTCATTACAAATGGCAGGTATTATTAAATTTTGGGAAATGTAAATGTCTGCATACACATAACACCAGTTTTGTTCAGTCTACATTGGTTGCCTGCTCGTCAGCGAATCGAATTCAAACTTCTTTTACTTGTGTATCGCGCTGTGTATTATCTCTGCCCAGTGTATCTGTCGTCGCTAGTGATTCCATACACACCCACCCGAACACTGAGATCCGTCGATCAACATCTATTGACTATACCGCGGTACCATCTCGAGCGGTACGGTCGTCGGGCCTTTCTGTGGCAGGACCAACACAGTGGAACGCTCTGCCTCTCGCTATTAGGCGAGCCAACTCCGTTGGGTCGTTCAAGTCATTCTTGAAAACACATCTGTTCCGCGAAGCCTTCCGAACACTCTGTTGACATTTAATGACTGGAACATTTTACTTATTTAACTTATTATTTTAATTTGTTTAATTTAACTTATGTGATTACCTTATATGTTTATCTAATGTAGTTGTTTATTTTAACTTATTAATTTAATATAACTTATTTATTTAACTTCTTTATATAACTCCTTTATTTTATTCATTTATTTAACTTTTTATTTAACTTATGTTTATCTCTCTTTTAACCACATTTTATTTTAGCTTTTCAATTTATTTTTAATTATTTAGCATTGTCTTGTAGAGCCTTTGAGCAGGTTTTAACCCGGATACATGGTGCATTATAAATGTATAATAATAATAATAATAATAATACTGTTCTAGGTACTACCGTAAGAGAAAGGACTTAGGAATAACAATAAGTGCTGATATAAAAGTTTCACTGCAACTTTAAAGTGTAGACACATTATTGTGTTGATTAGGAGAAATATTACATATAAAAAAGAGCTAATTATACATATGTATAAAGCAATAGTTAGGCCTCATTTTGAATACCGTATACAAGCTAGGAGACCATGACAGTAATCTAACTACTTTGTAAAAATATACTAACTGAAAATTAAGCTAAGTTATGTTAACATTCAAAAGTTAACTCGTTAAGCTAAGTTAATGTCAACTTAACTTAACTTTTGCAACTTAACGATTCAGTTAAGTTAATGGCACCCTGTCTGCACGCGTCATTGAGACGTACCTTATACAGAGGAAGAATATGATGAGTGCCCACGGTTGAGGGCCCACGTACATCAGCCAGATGCCGAGGCCTGCCTTCAGGGCAAACGTCAGACGAATAATCCGAAAGTATCCTAGCCACGTGACCACCGATGATCCCATAACGAGGACGACCTGCGCGAAAGTACGAAAGATTCGGAATTATCTCAGTATGTTTATAAACGAGAGCAAAACAAAACGATATACTGGATTATTTCTAAATGTGTGTCGAGAAAAGTATGGCCTACTTTGAAGCCATCTGGATTATATCAGCAACGGACTCCTACGGCTATGTGTGTATAATGCAATCGGCGTAACGTTGCTAGCTTCACCGATGATATACCTATGAAAGATAATCACAAGAAGCACAATGTTTAGGAATAGTGCTTAGCTAGGAATGTATAGTCGCGCGCCCGGTGGCGACCGGAGTATGAAATGCATAAGTGTCACCACCTAGCGACTGAAGGACCAACCAAAACGTTTTGACACGCCACCTGGGGGAGGAGAAAGAGGGCGCCGTAGAATACACTCCTGGTAGTGGATGATAGGTAGTCGGGCGGCACCAGCTGGTCACATATGACACCGGTGAAATTAGCGATGAACGTCGCGTGGTAGATGTGTAGAAGGTTCATGAGGACGAAGCACACGAAGTTCGGCTGACGGACGATCGCGAACGTCTGACCAACAACGGACGACCGTCGACCGGATTTAGGCGCGTCCGGGGTTGCTTCGACGACGTCGAGCGGCAAGGTCTTGTTCGCGTTCGTCACATCGTCGTATTCTGTCGTAGCGTTCAACCCCGTGTACGACAAGAACCCGACGCTGAGCATAGCTATGACGACACAGGCGCACTCGAAGGCCCAGTAGCGCTCGAGGTTAGCAGAAACAAGGGCGCAGATGAAGACCGAGCTAGACCCGATTGTCGAAGCCACTTGCGAGTAGCGTACGAGACGGACACGGTCCTCCTGCAACGGCGACAGATCGTGGAAGAGTGCGCTCTGAGCAAGCAGAACGAATGTATACACAGCGTCGTAGATACACAACGACACCGTCAGCTGAACGCCGACCAACCAGCCGCCGTCCGTGCTGTAGTCGGCCCACGGGAACCACACGATGACGAAGGAGATGGCCAACAGTGGCGCCCCGTAGAGGATTGAGTGGCGTCGACTCTTGACGATCGAGAAGCGGTAGTTATCCTGGACGTAAGCGAACAGCGGGTCGTTGATGGCGTTCCACACCATGAAGAGAATCTGAATAAACAAGGTCCACATGCAGATAATTTACACTGATATCGGAAACAGAATCACTTCAGGCAGGTCATTGTACCTTTAAGTTACGCCACAGGAAGCAACGAGATTCCCTGTTAGGTTTTATGAAATATAACGAAACATTTCGTGTTTTTTCGCTTTAAAATTACGATATTCGAGACTTGTGAATGCTGATATCAACTAGGGCTGACATTTAAGAGTTAACGAGCCGAGTGATACAAAGAAACATCCACATTTCACCACGAGCGTGACCTGGCACGACGGGAATTGCCGTGCTAATGACTTTGTTGTGCATACATATGTAGTGCATACATATGTTGTGCATACATGTGTACTGCATACATATGTTGTGCATACATGTGTACTGCATACATATGCCATTTTGAAGTGTTTTGTTGGCAGTTTCCTTCCCGATGTGTCAACACTTTAGTCGACAAAATCGAACAGATCTATTACAAGTTTTATTGAACTAATTATTTTGTTCTTTACAAAACACACTGTATATAAACACACTGTATATAACTAAAATGTTCTGGACAAGTGAAAATGGCTGTTTAGTTAAACGAAACAACGATGCTAAGGTTGCATGGCATGTACCAAAACCAAAGTTGTCGACAAGACGCTTCATACGAGTGGTTATTCTTAATCCGCTGGATGGCAGCAGCGATATTTTGCAACACCATTAATTGATTCAGCAAGTAATCAACCTCCAAAGCGTCAGGCAGTTTACTACTACCAGCGTCGACTAGCCAAGCGCTCATAGGGAGAAATGATAATCGACTGTGTCGCCACCTACCTGCGCGACCTGGAACCAGCCTTGCGAGACGTGGAAGCGCTGTAGGTAGACGTTGATATAATAGAACGAGAAGGCGGACTGCATCATGGAAGCGGCGAGCGCCGATGACGCGTACGCCACCGACTTGCGATCGAGCTGCATGCTGACACCTGAAAAACGTCGAATGACATCAGGCGGCCTTGATGGCACATTTTATACTTCCGCGTCCATGGTAGACGAATACTGTGCCGCAATTTACAGACAGAATAGACTTGAGAGAGAAACTGGGTCCGGAGAATTACAGTAGCAAACAGGGTGGACAAAAGGATGGTGAATGACCTAATGGAAGAGATTGTGATGAAGTCCAGCTTCACGGGGAGAATAGTTAGAAGCCGGTGCTGACGGAGGAGGGCCAGGTCACTTGGTGCGGACAGAGGAGGGACAATTCACTTGGTGCGGACGGAGGAGGGCCAGGTCACTTGGTGCGGACAGAGGAGGGACAAGTCACTTGGTGCGGACGGAGGAGGGCCAGGTCACTTTGTGCGGACGGAGGAGGGCCAGGTCACTTTGTGCGGACGGGGGAGGGCCAGGTCACGTGGTTCGAACGGAGAAGGGTCGACTACCAAAGAAAGCTGAGGCGGTGAAACAGCCAGGAAAAGAACTGGCCGCAACTGAGATGGGAGGACTGCGTAAAATGGGATGTAAGAAAAGCAGAGGAGGAAGAGAAGTGGAGGAAGATAGCGGAGTTGTTTGATTTAAATCATTTGATTTAAATCATGATTTAAATCACTCCAAAAAAATCATCGATTTATGATTTGTTATTTCCGAGTTTTTTAATCGCTGATTTATATGAATTTAACACCACTAATTGTTTACAAGCATCAAGATCAACAAAGTTTTGTGTATGCTTGGGCTATTCCCTTTCTGAATGCAATGAAGACATACAAACTGGTCTTCCAGGGGAAGTATCTTTTCAAGTCAGAAGCCCTGAGTTTAAAATCCACCTAGAGCTTGTGCTAGTTGTTACCAATTCAGTATGTTTACTCAAGTGAGACAATCTGGGCTACAGACTAATACTGTACCAGTTTGCAGTTTGGTTAGATACCCTAGAGTAGGTAGAGCCCTGGGCAGGTGCTAATCCACCCTCTCAGCAAACGATAATTATCAGGGCTACAGCCACAGACACACAGCATGCTTTCCTTTCCAAGACAAGTTATGCAACAACAGGGTTTGAGGCCTTGTGGACATTGTCTATTAAATGGTTGGATTCGTCCCAACGAGTGCCACGAACAAATTAAAATTGGATCTGGCGTTATATCAAATAAAAATATATTATTATTATACATGTATTTTAAAATGACAGTTTTGTTGCTGTTGTAAATCAAACTATGTTATAATTATATAACTTTATATAAGCAAAAATCGTGTACTCTCTGTTAAGACAAGTACCCAAATCGATTTGAATAGAACACGTTTGAAAGAGATTATAAATATAAACATATGCATAAATGTAAGTATACCAGATTTAAAAAAATAAAAAAATATAATTTAAATAAAAAAATCTTTATTTTTTTTCAACCCTGTCCGATAGGGAGATGTGGAAAGGGATAATAGGCGGCGCAGCAGTACACGAATTAGCCTCACACCTTTATAAAAGGAGCAACGAGGAAGTACACACTCCCTTTGGGGGAGATTTCGGCGCCCCATCTTTTAAAAATAAGAAA
This sequence comes from Lamellibrachia columna, assembly GCA_963662155.1. Lineage (NCBI taxonomy): Eukaryota > Metazoa > Annelida > Polychaeta > Sabellida > Siboglinidae > Lamellibrachia > Lamellibrachia columna. The sequence goes on along the minus strand of OY759266.1, from coordinate 36,793,953 downwards.
GTGGCCATATGATTGGAGAACTAAACTCGTATGCTGTGCTCATAGCCTCAAACACACATTGCTAGGGGCGCGTAGACCGCATATGTCAGCGACGGAAGTATCCCGTGTACACAACGTAGTCTGGTTGACCTGGGCAATAGATAACGGAGAGGATCTTACCTGCTGACAATAGTGAAGGATATGACGAAAGCTGTCCTGTATATCGGCTATAGGATGACCGTCAAGTTGAACTGGCTTCATAAATTTCGAAACATAATCTGGCGAACAGTGCAGAATGGCGTGAATCACTTTTACCGTGGATTTTTGTGGAGAAATTACTAACACTGTGTAAGCACTCACGCCCACCGCTATGACGCCAACATTCTAAGGGTTCATCTCAAGTTATCAATTGTTTTCTAAACATTCATGCTTAATTGCGTGATTTTGTTTAGTTTACGTCTTGCGGTGATTGAAATAATACGCACTACGGTAAAATGTCACGACCACAACCTTTAAACCATCGTTCTGTGTTAATAATGCATCAACAGATAAATATTTAATTAAGGGACGCATTAATTGGCCTCTTGTTCACACGCTCGCATCGTTAATGTGAATGTATTCACGCGACGATGATGCATCATTCGGATCGCGTTCCGTTATAGGCGCCTGCTTCTGTCAACGGGGTCGTGATCAATGGTCAACAAAAAGGCAACGATTACAACACTAGACCTAACAGTGTCTAGTGTTGGGACTGGCGACGGACTGCGGTTACGTCATTGTCATCAAGATGTGATCGGAAATCGCAAAAGATAGAAAACACGGTGAAAATTGCGCCTCTCAAAAGCATTTGCATTCCCCGTTCTATGATTTTGAGATGACCACCTGTTGAGGAATTATTTGCAGAAACAAACATTAGTCTGGACATATGCTAGGAGGATTCTAAGGGTGACTGGTACCGTGTTGACGTGGCAATAGGGTGACTGGTACCGTGTGGACGTGGCAATAGGGTGACTGGTACCGTGTGGACGTGGCAATAGGGTGACTGGTACCGTGTGGACGTGGCAATAGGGTGACTGGTACCGTGTGGACGTGGCAATAGTAGAAATTATGCTGCACAATCAGGATGTGGGCAACAATTATTTTTATTTTTAGAACATTTATGTCTGTATCTTTAACCTTGTGCCGCCTTATTCTTTTCTACGTAAAGTGGTCTCGCCAAATTAAACGGATATTAAAACGGAGCAGTAACATATGACATGTTTAACTTAATTTGTTGACTGAAATCGCCCATTTTTAGGATTTTCGACTTGACTTGAAATTTAGAGAGATGACTGGAGACTTGGAGGTCATTGATTTGCGACTTGACTTGACAGTTTGTGACTTGCCAACGAGTCTGAAAATTCACCACTGACACAGGAATCCTTGCCACGTTTAAACGTAATTTGACCACTGGTTATGAGTCGTGCTATGGCTTAATGTGTGGCAAATGATCTTAAGGCGAGGATATACTGCCTGCATTATCAATCAAGATACACATGTCCACGCCGAATTTGAAAGACGGACGATATGCAGTATACTATAGGTAGCCAGATAAAATAAAGAAAAGTGGAAATAATATACAGACAACAGGGACTACAAAGGATGGGGTGCGAGACGCAGTGGCTCGGCGGTTAGAGGTCCGGACTGTTGATCAAGAGTACCGGGGCTCGAGTCCAACTTGCTGCCGTTTCGAAACTTGGGCAATTTGCTTTACCCCACTTGGTGCGGACGGAGGAGGGCCAGGTCACTTGGTGCGGACGGAGGAGGGCCAGGTCACTTGGTGCGGACGGAGGAGGGCCAGGTCACTTGGTGCGGACGGAGGAGGGAGAGGTCACTTGGTGCGGACGGAGGAGGGAGAGGTCACTTGGTGCGGACGGAGGAGGGCCAGGTTACTTGGTGCGGATGGAGGAGGTCCAGGTCACTTGGTGTTGACGGAGGAGGGCCAGGTCACTTGGTGCGGACGGAGGAGGGAGAGGTCACTTGGTGCGGACGGAGGAGGGAGAGGTCACTTGGTGCGGATGGAGGAGGGACAGGTCACTTGGTGCGGATGGAGGAGGGAGAGGTCACTTGGTGCGGATGGAGGAGGGACAGGTCACTTGGTGCGGATGGAGGAGGGACAGGTCACTTGGTGCGGATGGAGGAGGGACAGGTCACTTGGTGCGGATGGAGGAGGGACAGGTCACTTGGTGCGGATGGAGGAGGGACAGGTCACTTGGTGCGGATGGAGGAGGGACAGGTCACTTGGTGCGGGTGGAGGAGGGCCAGGGTCACGTGGTTCGGATGGATAAATACCGACTACCAAAGAAAGCTGAGGCGGTGAAACAGCCAAGAAGAGGTCAGGCCGCAACTGAGATGGATGGGAAGACTGCGTAAAGTGGGATGTAAGAAAGTCAGAGGAAGAAAAGACGTGGAGGAAGAAAGGGGCCGACAGGGAGATGTGGAAAGGGATAATAGGCGGCGCAGCAGTACACGAATTAGCCTCACACCTTTATAAAAGGAGCAACGAGGAAGCACACACAGTCCCTTTGGGGGAGATTTCGGCGCCCCATCTTTTAAAAATAAGAAAGTGGCCATATGATTGGAGAACTAAACTCGTATGCTGTGCTCATAGCCTCAAACACACATTGCTAGGGGCGCGTAGACCGCATATGTCAGCGACGGAAGTATCCCGTGTACACAACGTAGTCTGGTTGACCTGGGCAATAGATAACGGAGAGGATCTTACCTGCTGACAATAGCGTAGGATATGACGAAAGCTGTCCTGTATATCGGCTATAGGATGACCGTCAAGTTGAACTGGCTTTATAAATTTCGAAACATAATCTGGCGAACAGTGCAGAATGGCGTGAATCACTTTTACCGTGGATTTATGTGGAGAAATTACTAACACTGTATAAGCACTCTCGCCCACCGCTATGACGCCAACATTCTAAGGGTTCATCTCAAGTTATCAATTGTTTTCTAAACATTCATGCTTAATTGCGTGATTTATTTTTAGTTTACGTCTTGCGGTGATTGAAATAATACGCACTACGGTAAAATGTCACGACCACAACCTTTAAACCATCGTTCTGTGTTAATAATGCATCAACAGATAAATATTTCATCAAGGGACGCATTAATTGGCCTCTCATTCACACGCTCGCATCGTTAATGTGAATGTGTCCACGCGACGATGTTGTATCATTCGTATCGCGTTCCGTTATAGGCGTCTGCCTTTGTCAACGGGGTCGTGATCAATGGTCAACAAAAAGGCAACGATTCCAACACTAGACCTAACAGTGTCTAGTGTTGGGACTGGCGACGGACTGCGGTTACGTCATTGTCATCAAGATGTGATCGGAAATCGCAAAAGATATAAAACACGGTGAAAATTGCGCCTCTCAAAAGCATTTGCATTCCCCATACTATGATTTTGAGATGACCACCTGTTGAGGAATTATTCGCAGAAACAAACATTAGTCTGGACATATGCTAGGAGGATTATAAGGGTGACTGGTACCGTGTGGACGTGGCAATAGGGTGACTGGTACCGTGTTGACGTGGCAATAGGGTGACTGGTACCGTGTGGACGTGGCAATAGGGTGACTGGTACCGTGTGGACGTGGCAATAGGGTGACTGGTACCGTGTTGACGTGGCAATAGGGTGACTGGTACCGTGTTGACGTGGCAATAGGGTGACTGGTACCGTGTGGACGTGGCAATAGGGTGACTGGTACCGTGTGGACGTGGCAATAGGGTGACTGGTACCGTGTGGATGTGGCAATAGTAGAAATTATGCTGCATAATCAGGATGTGGACAACAATTATTTTTATTTTTAGAACATTTATGTCTGTATCTTTAACCTTGTGCCGCCTTATTCTTTTCTACGTAAAGTGGTCTCGCCAAATTATACGGATATTAAAACGGAGCAGTAACATATGACATGTTTAACTTAATTTGTTGACTGAAATCGCCCATTTTTTGGATTTTCGACTTGACTTGAAATTTAGAGAGATGACTGGAGACTTGGAGGTCATTGATTTGCGACTTGACTTGACAGTTTGTGACTTGCCAACGAGTCTGAAAATTCACCACTGACACAGGAATCCTTGCCACGTTTAAACGTAATTTGACCACTGGTTATGAGTCGTGCTATGGCTTAATGTGTGGCGAATGATCTTAAGGCGAGGATATACTGCCTGCATTATCAATCAAGATACACATGTCCACGCCGAATTTGAAAGACGGACGATATGCAGTATACGATAGGTAGCCAGATAAAATAAAGAAAAGTGGAAATAATATACAGACAACAGGGACTACAAAGGATGGGGTGCGAGACGCAGTGGCTCGGCGGTTAGAGGTCCGGACTGTTGATCAAGAGTACCGGGGCTCGAGTCCAACTTGCTGCCGTTTCGAAACTTGGGCAATTTGCTTTACCCCACTTGGTGCGGACGGAGGAGGGCCAGGTCACTTGGTGCGGACGGAGGAGGGCCAGGTCACTTGGTGCGGACGGAGGAGGGAGAGGTCACTTGGTGCGGACGGAGGAGGGAGAGGTCACTTGGTGCGGACGGAGGAGGGCCAGGTCACTTGGTGCGGACGGAGGAGGGAGAGGTCATTTGGTGCGGATGGAGGAGGGACAGGTCACTTGGTGCGGATGGAGGAGGGACAGGTCACTTGGTGCGGACGGAGGAGGGACAGGTCACTTGGTGCGGATGGAGGAGGGACAGGTCACTTGGTGCGTGTGGAGGAGGGCCAGGGTCACGTGGTTCGGATGGATAAATACCGACTACCAAAGAAAGCTGAGGCGGTGAAACAGCCAGGAAGAAGACAGGCCGCAACTGAGATGGATGGGAGGACTGCGTAAAGTGGGATGTCAGAAAGTCAGAGGAAGAAAAGACGTGGAGGAAGAAAGGGGCCGACAGGGAGATGTGGAAAGGGATAATAGGCGGCGCAGCAGTACACGAATTAGCCTCACACCTTTATAAAAGGAGCAACGAGGAAGCACACACAGTCCCTTTGGGGGAGATTTCGGCGCCCCATCTTTTAAAAATAAGAAAGTGGCCATATGATTGGAGAACTAAACTCGTATGCTGTGCTCATAGCCTCAAACACACATTGCTAGGGGCGCGTAGACCGCATATGTCAGCGACGGAAGTATCCCGTGTACACAACGTAGTCTGGTTGACCTGGGCAATAGATAACGGAGAGGATCTTACCTGCTGACAATAGCGTAGGATATGACGAAAGCTGTCCTGTATATCGGCTAAGATAACCGTCAAGTTGAACTGGCTTTATAAATTTCGAAACATAATCTGGCGAACAGAGCAGAATGGCGTGAATCACTTTTACCGTGGATTTATGTGGAGAAATTACTAACACTGTATAAGCACTCTCGCCCACCGCTATGACGCCAACATTCTAAGGGTTCATCTCAAGTTATCAATTGTTTTCTAAACATTCATGCTTAATTGCGTGATTTCTTTTTAGTTTACGTCTTGCGGTGATTGAAATAATACGCACTACGGTAAAATGTCACGACCACAACCTTTAAACCATCGTTCTGTGTTAATAATGCATCAACAGATAAATAGTTCATCAAGGGACGCATTAATTGGCCTCTTGTTCACACGCTCGCATCGTTAATGTGAATGTATTCACGCGACGATGATGCATCATTCGGATCGCGTTCCGTTATAGGCGCCTGCTTCTGTCAACGGGGTCGTGATCAATGGTCAACAAAAAGGCAACGATTGCAACACTAGACCTAACAGTGTCGAGTGTTGGGACTGGTGACGCACTGCGGTTACGTCATTGTCGTCAAGATGTTGTAATCGGAAATTGTGGTGACACAGACCGGCTATTCGGAACAAAAGAAAGAAAATACGGGGAAAATTGTGCTTGTCAAAAGCATTTTGCATTCCCCGATCTATGGTTTTCAGATTACCACATGTTGAGGAATTATTCGCAGAAACAAACATTAGTCTGGCCATATGCTAGGTAGATTCTAAGGGTGATTGGTACCGTGTGGATGTGGCAGTATAGTTGCAAGTATGCTGCACAATCAGGATGTGGGGCAACAATTTTTTTTCAGAACATTTATGTCTGTATCTTTAAACTTGAGCAACCTTATTCTTTTCTGCGTAAAGTTATCTCGGCAAATTATACGGATATTAAAACGAAGCAGTAACATATGACATGTTTAACTTAATTTGTTGACTCGAATCGCCCATTTTTATGATTTGCGGCTTGACTTGGAATTTAGAGAGATGACTGGAGACTTGGAGGTCATTGACTTGAGACTTGATTTCACAGTTTGTGAACTTGCCAACGAGTCTGAAAATTACGCTCTCTCGGTTCACACAATTCCTTGCCACGTTTAAACGTAATTTGACGACTGGTTATGAGTCGTGTCCTATGGTTTAATGTGTGGCGAATGATCTTAAGGCGAGGATATACTCCCTATATTCTCAATCAAGATATACATGTCCACGCCGAATTTGAAAGACGGACGTAAAGCAGTATACTATAGTTAGCCAGATAAAATAAAGAAGAAGTGGAAATAATGTGCAGACAACAGAGACTACAAAGGACGGAGTGCAGGACGCTGTGGCTCGGCGGTTAGAGGTCCGGAGGTGGAGTCCAACTTGCTGCCGTTTCGAAACTTGGGCAATTTCTTTCACCCCACGTTGCTTGTTCTTTCAGAAGAAACACTAAATAACGCTGATCCCTTCTACCTGGTGTCTATGCCATGGTTAATAACCGATCCCATTAGTAGTAATAGTAGTAGTAATAGTAGTAGTAGTAGTGGTAGTGGTGGTGGTAGTAGTAGTAGTAGTAGTAGTAGTGGTAGTAGTAGTAGTAGTAGTAGTAGTAGTAGTAGTAGTAGTAGGAATAGTAGTAGTAGTAGTAGTAGTAGTAGTAGTAGTAGTAGTAGTAGTAGTAGTAGTAGTGGTAGTAGTAGTAGTAGTAGTAGTAGTAGTAGTAGTAGTAGTAGTAGTAGTAGTAGTAGTAGTAATAGTAGTAGTAGTAGTAGTAGTAGTAGTAGTAGTGGTAGTAGTGGTAGTAGTGGTAGTAGTAGTAGTAGTAGTAGTAGTAGTAGTATTAGTAGTAGTAGTAGTAGTAGTAGTAGTAGTAGTAGTAGTAGGAGTAGTAGTAGTAGCAGTAGTAGTAGTAGTAGTAGTAGTAGTAGTAGTAGTAGTAGTAGTAGTAGTAGTAGTAGTTGTAGTAGTAGTAGTAGTAGTAGTAGTAGCCAGCTTATGTCTAGTGAGACAATGCTTGTGTTTGCTGCATCACGTTGGTAGAGCGAGCACGACGCATCGCACGCTTGATTTCCTAATGAGTCCGGTATGGTTTGATACTTACAGTGACAGAGATCCCACACTGGAAGTAAATCCGCAACACGTCATGTGCTTTATCTCTCAACCACCTTAGTCAGGACAGAAGTGAATTATATAAACAATGCTGGCATGGGGACACGATTGACTGAAAAAGACTACAAAGACAATACTGCATTTGTCAAGCGTTTTTGCAAAGCCCATTAATAATAACCTGACCCCATATTAATGTTGTAGAAAAACACAATCAACTGCACATCGGTGTATGACGTCCCATTTGACTTATGGTGTGCCTGCTTTTTTCGACAACTAAGGCCGTCACAACCAAGGGGCCGTCACAACTAAGGGGCCGTCTCAACTGTCGACATTTACATATTCGTACAAAATGTGCTAATTATCAGCCCCCCCCGAATTAGTACATTAAAATGTTGATATTTTTCCAGATAAAAAACATATCGATGTAGCAATGTTAAGACACAGTGCATGTATATGACTTGCAATAATAACCATGATAATATGTTTACAAACATTTCTCTCCGACAATCATGTTACAGCTTTCTGTCGTTCCAGCAAATCCATGATGTCGTGGTAATAAATGTGTTCGACGAAGTTGTGAATTTCCAAGATGTCGGCCTGTATCACAGCACCCCGCGGCGAACTGTTACACAATTTAAAACAATAGTAGTTCCGTAGCAGTTCACCACGCGGCTCTGCACGACGCAACGCCGGTGATATGTCGCATGCGAACGACATTTTTTTAAATAGTACGCGAGTCTTGATCCCCACTCCTCTATAGTACGCTTTGTACAAATAGGTAAATATCGACAACGGTCCCTAACTACGAGCCAGGGAACCAGCCAGTGTCGACACCAGCCGTGCAGACGCTAACGAAAACATCTGCTGCGCAAACACGTTCTTCCCATTCTAATGTATACAAAAGTTGACAGTATCTTCTACGCAGCACGAGGATCGGCGCTCGATGAGTGTACTCTCTGAATTCAGGATTAAGGAAATTGTTTTTTTTATATGTCATAGCATACCAAGTGCGGGCCTCGGTCTAAAATTTCGTCCAACCAACTTGCCCTCCCAATATCGCCCTCGGTCCTACATTACCAGCACTATATACTGTATGTCAGGTCGTTTTAGTAAACGTGCACTGAGGCAATGTCCTGACAGCGCAATTCTTCCCAAAAGGGCAGTATGCTTAATTGAGAATTGGCCCAAAAGAGGCACTTTCAATTATTAAAAGGCACAAGTGTGTATAAAAAGAGAGGTTACCGACGGACCCCAAATATATACTATATATATATATATATATATATATATATATATATATATATATATATATATATATATATATATATATATATATATATATATATATATATATATATATATATATATATATATATATAAATTATATATATATATATATATATATATATATATATATATATATATATATATATATTGTCAAAAAAGCACAATGTTCAATAAACGAATGTTTTTTGGAGGCAATGTCCCAAACGGGCCTTTTCGTTCATATTTATGTTTTAATTATTAAACATGGCACTGTGTTCCACAGAAATCTGCAATTATCTGGAGCAACATTTTTCAGTGATAAAAAGGACGATTTCTACATGAGATCATATTACTTATTACATATTACTTATTACACTTAGGTATTTGCAAAGTCTACATTCATTTATGGGTCATGCTATGAGAAATTAAGCGTAGCACGCACGCACACAAGCACGCACGCACGCACACTTGCATTAATAATGTACACATAGATTATTATTCAATATGATAGATAGGACATTTGGCATTGTATTTTGTAATGAATCATACTAGGTCTACGGCATCACACTGTTTCTAGCAATTAATCAGTTTATGGCACGCAAGTTGGCATCAGACTATGTGACATTCATACTGAAGAAAGTTAAGTTACCTTTCAGAGTGCATATGTATACTCGACGGAGCTTTCGTGACGGTCTCGGTCACTTCTTCGGCGTCAAACTGAACCGTTCTCCGGTGACCTACCTCGCCGGAGAACGGAATATGAGGTAATGCAATATCGATGTATTATTAATTGCGTGCCTGTTGCATGTGACACGGCGAGAGCCCGATGTCAGAAACAGGTGTTGGGCCAACACTAGGTTGAGAAGGCGTGGGTATTCGTGCGACTATTGATATACACACGCAATGTGTCTTGTTAAATCTTGTTAAACATTGTTTACGCGTTTTGCAAGTGTGCACACTTCTGCATGCCGATGTACCTTCCTATTAGAGCAAGTGTGCAGGGGAGACCGGGGTAGTTGTACACAGGGACAAGTTGTTACAGAGTTGTTGTAAATGCAGCGTCAAACAAATTTGACAAACATCTCAGAAGGGCAGGTTACACATAAATGAAATTTGTTTGGACTCTCGATAAACCAATGGCTTCCTTGTCCACTTGCCATCTGGGTGTTTTGCCTTGGATGGCAAACTTGTCAAATCTTGTTATTTTTATGGCACTGCCCTATTTGAGTAATTAATAAATATTACACGATTCATTGAAATGTGGATGTTCGTGCATGTGTACGTGAGTGCGTACGTGTGTGTATCATTCAATGTGGATGTTCGTGCATGTGTACGTGAGTGCGTACGTGTGTGTATCATTCAATCAAGTACAAGTCGGATTATATATATATATATATATATATATATATATATATATATATATATATATATATATATATATATATATATATATTGCCATTCAATATTTCGTAATCCATTCAATAGCTGTATTTCATTGAAAAATTTTTGTTATATAATAATTCGGGGAACGAGTAACGAAAAAGGAAAATATATGAAGCTGTGAACACCTACATTGTTATGCACACTGTGTATAATATATATATATATATATATATATATATATATATATATATAAATATATATATATATATGTGTGTGTGTATGTATGTATATGTACATGTATATATATATATATATATATATATATATATATATATATATATATATATATATATATATATATATATATATATATATATATATATATATATGTGTGTATGTATATGTATATGTATATATATATATATATATATATATATATATATATATATATATATAGCCCGGCCCGCAGGCCAGGATTGGACCCAAAGCCCGGCCCGTGCAGGGTACTAGTGCACGCGCATGCGCGTCGCGGAGCACACGGAAGTTGTGATCAGCTTGGGGTTTTATGATCTCACTTTATATTGATGTCTGCAAACATGTTCGAAGACCTGTAGACCGCTATATACATACTTATATGTACTCCGACAGACACACACAAGCACGCACATACACACGCACATACCCACTAATGAAGTGCCCCACGACAAATCAACAGTAGTGGGAGCAACAACAAGATAACGTGTCCTTACCTGCACGTTGTTTACAAACAGCTGACCAAACAGTGTGGCGCAGGTGCCGCGTGTAAATAGGTCAGGCGAGACCACTTGGTAGCGTCATTGTTATACGCGTTATTCGCCAGATGGCGCTATTGGCGACGTACCAGTGTGTCCCCCAGCGGGGCGAGCACTATTCAGACCAGGCTTCACGGCCTCAAAGAAACGCTAAAATTACATGCAATGACAACAGTAATTGTGGTTTAGTCACTTCTTGTGATGTAATTCAAATACACTCTTTTTTAATAACTTTGCAACGTTTTTGTGTTGTTGATAAAACGTTTGACAGGCAATCCAAACTTTACGTATTACACACGTTGTTGTAACTTTGCGGTATTAAAGTTTTCCTCAGGCCTAAGGATACACACAACGTGTAAACAACGTTTTCACGTAACATTATCGTAACGTTTGGGAGACACGCTGATATATAGGTCTTAACGTTTTCAATGGTTATACCCAACGTATTAACAATGTTTTCAAACAACGTTGCTAGAACGTTTCACCAAACAGGTTAATATTATATATTAATGTCGTTGTTAAAACCAGGAGTGTAACAACACGTCGAACCATCGATGCATCCCAACAATCGATGTTAAAGCCAGGGGTGTAACAACACGTCGAACCATCGATGCATCCCAACAGTCGATGTTAAAACCAGGAGTGTAACAACACGTCGAACAATCGATGCATCCCAACAGTCGATGTTAAAACCAGGAGTGTAACAACACGTCGAACCATCGATGCATCCTAACAGTCGATGTTAAAACCAGGGGTGTAACAACACGTCGAACCATCGATGCATCCCAACAGTCGATGTTAAAACCAGGGGTGTAACAACACGTCGAACCATCGATGCATCCCAACAGTCGATGTTAATACCAGGAGTGTAACAACACGTCGAACCATCGATGCATCCCAACAGTCGATGTTAAAACCAGGAGTGTAACAACACGTCGAACCATCGATGCATCCTAACAGTTGATGTTAAAATCAGGGGTGTAACAACACGTCGAACCATCATTGCATCCTAACAGTCGATGTTAAAACCAGGAGTGTAACAACACGTCGAACCATCGATACATCCTAACAGTTGATGTTAAAACCAGGTGTGTAACAACACGTCGAACCATTGATGCATCCCAACAGTCGATGTTAAAACCAGGGGTGTAACAACACGTCGAACCATCGATGCATCCTAACAGTCGATGTTAAAACCAGGTGTGTGACAACACGTCGAACCATCGATGCATCCCAACAGTCGATGTTAAAACCAGGGGTGTAACAACACGTCGAACCACCGATGCATCCCAACAGTCGATGTTAAAACCAGGAGTGTAACAACACGTCGAACCATCGATGCATCCCAACAGACGATGTTAAAACCAGGGGTGTAACAACACGTCGAACCATCGATGCATCCCAACAGTCGATGTTAAAACCAGGGGTGTAACAACACGTCGAACCATCGATGCATCCCAACAATCGATGTTAAAACCAGGTGTGTAACAACACGTCGAACCGTCGATGCATCCCAACATTCGATGTTAAAACCAGGGGTGTAACAACACGTCGAACCATCGATGCATCCCAGTAGTCGATGTTAAAACCAGGAGTATAACAACACGTCGAACTATCGATCCACCACAGCAGTCGATGTTAAAACCAGGAGTGTAACAACACGTCGAACCATCGATGCATCCCAACAGTCGATGTTAAAACCAGGTGTGTAACAACACGTCGAACCATCGATGCATCCCAACAGTCGATGTTAAAACCAGGGGTGTAACAACACGTCGAACCATCGATGCATCCCAACAGTTGATGTTAAAACCAGAGGTGTAACAACACGTCGAACCATCGATGCATCCCAACAGTCGATGTTAAAACCAGGTGTGTAACAACACGTCGAACTATCGATGCATCCCAGTAGTCGATGTTAAAACCAGGAGTGTAACAACATGTCGAACTATTGATCCACCACAGCAGTCGATGTTAAAACCAGGTGTGTAACAACACGTCGAACCATTGATACACCCCAACAGTCGTTGTTAAAACCAGGTGTGTGACAATACGTCGAACCATCGATGCATCCCAACAGTCGATGTTAAAACCAGGTGTGTAACAACACGTCGAACCATCGGTGCATCCTAACAGTCGATGTTAAAACCAGGTGTGTAACAACACGTCGAACCATCGATGCATCCCAACAGTCGATGTTAAAACCAGGGGTGTAACAACACGTCGAACCATCGATGCATCCCAACAATCGATGTTAAAACCAGGAGTGTAACAACACGTCGAACCATCGATGCATCCCAACAGTCGATGTTAAAACCAGGGGTGTAACAACATGTCGAACCATCGATGCATCCCAACAGTCGATGTTAAAACCAGGGGTGTAACAACACGTCGAACCATCGGTGCATCCCAACAGTCGATGTTAAAACCAGGAGTGTAACAACACGTCGAACTATTGATCCACCACAGCAGTCGATGTTAAAACCAGGGGTGTAACAACACGTCGAACCATCGATGCATCCCAACAGTTGATGTTAAAACCAGGGGTGTAACAACACGTCGAACCATCGATGCATCCCAACAGTTGATGTTAAAACCAGGGGTGTAACAACACGTCGAACTATCGATGCATCCCAGTATTCGATGTTAAAACCAGGAGTGTAACACCACGTCGAACCATTGATGCACCCCAACAGTCGTTGTTAAAACCAGGTGTGTGACAACACGTCGAACCATCGATGCATCCCAACAGTCGATGTTAAAACCAAGTGTGTAACAACACGTCGAACCATTGATACACCCCAACAGTCGTTGTTAAAACCAGGAGTGTAACAACACATCGACCATTGATGCATACCAATAGTCGATGTGACGATGCAATACTATCGATAGTAAATTGAACAACGGATAGTTATTGTAGATAATACATTGAACTATCGACAGTAACAATAATTGGAAAACAATTAAGCAGCGCTACATATGTTAACCAAGTATAGATATAAACATGTTTTTGTAAACACATAGGATAATTTTTATTTATTTATCGACCAAGCTTCAACAATCGTCAATTAAAGCAGCGCCTTTCACGGATTGCATTTTCACCATAAATATTCGTTGGTCCCTCGTTCTGATAATAAAAAACCAAAACATTGTCACTGCCTACATGTCTTCTTGGCTGATGATTAAGTGGTTGTCATTATCGCAAAGGGTTTGCGTTTGTCTATTAATATAATTGATTCTCAGTACATGTGGTCACCATACTACAAGTTTTCCAAGTATTGCAATTATGCTTGACTAGCTATTAAAATTAATTGTGCGTTTACATATTAAACAGGTTATTGAAGTATATAGACAATCTTAATACACTGCAAATTTTTTTTTTACATATATGATGTACCGAAGGTTCACATCCACAAGGGATGGGTGTCGAGTGGGTAGGTCATGTTTTTTTCTGCCGGAGGGCATTCTTTTTAAAATTAAATTTTGAATTACAAATGCACCAGATTGCAAATTATTAGTTTGTTTTTAAAAAATGACACCGAGACCCCCTCTTGGATTTGTGCTTCCACATAAATGTATGCCTATCTACGCCCCGATAACGAAGACGAAATGATGTTGCATCGCATCAGTTGACATGTGACAGTCACGCTGTCGGCGTCGCACTGTGGGACGACATCCTAAGCGGTATACAAGCACAAGACAAATGAGTTACGCACTAACAAGACAAATGGTTGTCGCACACTATGGCTTAGAATATATGAATGAACACACCGTGAATGAACACACCGTGAAACTAGGAATTCTGAATACAACTGGGTTATCGTTTTATTATTACTTCATGGAAACATCTTAAACTTTATGCTAACAAGACCGTGGAAGACCTCCCGCGGCGTTGAGAACACCTACCAGTCAAGAATGTAGACGGGTGACAATGGTAGACGATTGCAGGCTTAACGCGTGACCGATAAAGCGACTCACTAGTTAGAATCTGGTTGCCCGCATAATCTAGATGCATACATAATTTCGGTCACGGTGAAACGTACGGTTTGGATCGAGGCTCTGGTGTGTACGAGAAACGGTGGCTCCACACGCCAGAGCCTGGATAATCGAGGCTACTCACTACTGACTCATCAGTGACGGACCGCAAGTTAACGTCAAACGATCAACAACGGGGGTGTGTGTTTTCAACAAGCGAAACGGCCATTTCGCAGTATATTAAATTGTAATCACCTTCAACTCACCTATCCCGTAACAATACGTCTTTACCTTTGCCAGTCCATTACTTTTGGCAGGAGGATGGTTTTTGTCATGTTAGTGGTCCTAAATAAAGAAACAGACAGGTCAGAATGGCTGCATATAGAAATGGATGGAGTCAATTTCTCTCTGCCTTGTGTGACGTCACACGGGGGGAGTAAGTAAATGGATTTTTTTATTTGGCCACGCCATCTCATCTTACGTCTGCTTACTGTAGACAGGAGATGTTCGTGTCGCCCGATGTTTGGGCTGATTATATTTCTGGTTGATTATATTATGGACGTCCTCGTTGGTGACATGGTCCATACTAATAATAATGAACTTCTATAGCGCATATATCCTCAGGAACCTGAGCTCAGAGGCGCAACAAAACAGAATCAGTAAACATAATCGTGAACAAGGACGCACAACAGTCATTAATAAGTGTGTACGAGTCTATCACATCAACAAAAAGGGTTTAGTTAATACCCTCTCTAGCATGGGGGGAATGTTAGCGCTAAACGACTGAACTGGTGAATGATGCTTTCTGCAGCCAACGTCTTGTCCTTGTGGACATGCGTAAGGGCCAATCCCAACAAGCGCTCAATTGTCACCGTGGCATCGTGTGGCACTAAACGACCGCTCTGCTGTGGCAGTCGAGGCAGACATCACCAGCAGTATCACGACTGATGTATACATGTGAGGGTACTGGACATGATTGATTTCTTGCATACTGTCATCGAGTGTATAGTCTCTCAGCGGCATTGATCATCTCCCATTTTGCCTTCCATTGTGTAGCTACCGCAGATCACCTGTCATGTCGTCTTGGAACACCTATGACAGCTCGACAATCTAGTGTCAGATTCACCTGCAATCGTGGTGTGACGAACTGAATCTTAAATCGCTAGCTCGACATCACCGCCAAAGATACTTCTGGGTCGGCCCTCTCCTGCTGCAGCTAGGCGATAGTAGTGGTTGCCTCTTTGGCAGAGGCTAAACTATTTTGGCTGTATGAATGTGGTCAGAGGAAGCCGGCTTTGGGGGACACGCTCAATGCATGGGCAGTAGAGTTATGATGAAGTCAACATTTATGGTGGACAATAAGTAGCGTCTGGCTTTGCCGTCCCCATCTTCTTTGAATGTATACAGAGCGTTCGCAAGACCATCTTATCTCACAGAGTGATTGCAGATTAATTCTGTTGTTCATACTAGCTTGTGAATCCTCGTCTAACTCGAACTCAGCCTGAAATACACGCAACATCTAGGCCGAGTAGTTGAAGGAGATTCGTGTTTGCATTCCACGATGGATACGAGCCAGATTATGGATGGAACATTCAATTTCTGGGGGCGGATGGGATTTTTTAATATTTGCTTGACACATTGATGTTGAAGCACATGCGTACGTGCGTACGTGCGTACGTGCGTCTACGCACCTGGTTATGATGAGACCACACCACATCGTCATTATCATATCACTTTAGGATATGTCATGGTGGCTCTGTTCGTAGCATCCGTTTGGTTCCTCAATGATCAGTTCTTTATCTTCAGACTCAATCATTAGTTCAGAGATTCCTTTTCCAGCTCTCAGTAATTGTGTTGTTTCATGATCATATAAAATAGACTGGGTTAACCAGACATTATGTAGGCGATTATGAGTTAATATATTTGGCTTGTACCACTGGTTCTTGGAGAATATTCCATGGAATCATCCCATTTCATTTCTGGTGAACATTCGTTGTCATGTATTTCATACATATAACGTATAAAAAAACGTTAAAATGTCAATCATGTCCCCTAAACCGTCTGTACGACAGTGAATTTAGTCGTTCTACATATTATGTTCGGTTGCTCATACCTGTCAGTTTTTGCATAGCTCTTCTCTGGCCATTTTCGATAGAAATAAAATGTTTCCATACCAGTAATTATTTATTTTTACTATCATGGTTCATGTTGTTATTCGTATAATAACGGATACTCTCAATCGTTACTCTCAATCGAATATGCTGCCCGGAGTGGTTTCTCAACGTTTAGTTGGTATGCATTTGACGAATGCAAACACTAACCAATTAAAGTAAAGAATATATTTCCTTCACCTATATAGCTAAAATTGATTCTACACGTATTCATTCGAACATCCTGCAATAAGACACATTGTTTGTTAGTCGTTAACAATATTGAATTCAACATAACGTGAACCGTTTCTTTCTGTGTCCCTACGAGCGTAGTTGTTGTTTTATTTCCAGTTTGTTTCTAGTTGGGTTGGCTAAGAGGTAGCAACTACACAATAAGTTATCTACGACACACAATGGCGCCGTTTGTGCTAACTACGCATAACTTTACTGCAAAGTTGCAGGAATTGCCACGTCGGGTAATTCATAGATGCATGGGTGTTGCCGGCAACGTGAAGCATGCTGGTTTACAGGTTGACGGGGGCGGGTTTTATAGCCGTGTCATAGATCATAATGGTCGCCTCCAGTAATTAAGAACGGCACCTTGGATAACATTGCCAAACTCTGACATTAATGTATTTAGCTGTAAGAAGTGAAATAGCTCCACCAACGGCCACACCCTGGGTTTGTCGTGACTGTGGCTTCACAGGTCAACCAAGAAGGCTAACTGATTGAAACACAGACTAAACGTTACATCAGAACACTACTCGCAACGTTAAGTTACACCCAAATTCACGTTGGTACTGATGGGTGAGCAAATGGAACGTGATTCGTGTGTGTGTGTGTGTGTGTGTGTGTGTGTGTGTGTGTGTGTGTGTGCGTGCGTGCGTGCGTGCGTGCGTGCGTGCGTGCGTGCGTGCGTGCGTGCGTGCGTGCGTGCGTGCGTGCGTGCGTGCGTGCGTGCGTGCGTGCGTGCGTGCGTGCGTGCGTGCGTGCGTGTGTGTTTTATTACAATGTTGTTGCTAATTTCTCAGAATCGATCTACACGAGTCTCTTACTAACGCTATTTCTATTTCAAACTCCTGGTTTTTATTGTGTGAATCCGTATTTGTATTTGCCAGACGGAGAAATGAAGACGATCTTAATGAGACTGACAGTGGAGCACTCCTCCCGTAGCTTGGTACCTTGTATCGCCTTTGCTTGTAGACGACAGAAAGTTCCGAATGTGGAAGTTGTCTTTTAGTGTAGCAAGACATGATTTCTGTTAGCCCCAGGAACGGAACAGTTCAATGGGACGTCATAAGATCCAGAGGTGAAAGTTAGTGTTCAGGGGACAATCTGATTGTTTGTATTATTACATCACGTTACTTAGCACATGCTGTATTGTTTTTATTGTAAAATCATGTTACATAGCACATGCTGTATTGTTTTTATTATAAAATCATGTTACTTGGTACATGCTGTATAGCTTTTATTTTAAAATCATGTTACTTTGTACATGCCGTATGGCTTTTATTGTAAAATCATGTTACTTAGTACATGCTGTATTGTTTTATTGTAAAAGCATGTTACTTGGTAAATGCTGTATTGTTTTATTGTAAAATCATGTTACTTGGTACATGCTGTATGGTTTTTATTGTAAAATCATGTTACTTAGTACATGCTGATTGTTTTTTATTGTAAAATCATGTTACTTGGTACATGCTGTATTGTTTCCATTTAAAAATCATGTTACTTGGTACATGCTGCATTGTTTTTGTTGTAAAATCATGTTGCTTAGTACATGCTGTATTGTTTTTATTGTAAAACTATGTTACTTAGTACATGCTGATTGTTTTTATTGTAAAACCGTGTTACTTGGTACATGCTGTATTGTTTTTATCGTAAAATCATGTTATTTGGTACATGCTGTATTGTTTTTGTTGTAAAATCATGTTACTTGGTACATGCTGTATTGTTTTTATTGTAAAACTATGTTACTTAGTACATGCTGATTGTTTTTATTGTAAAATCGTGTTACTTGGTACATGCTGTATTGTTTTATTGTAAAATCATGTTACTTGGTACATGCTGTATGGTTTTTTATTGTAAAATCATGTTACTTAGTACATGCTGATTGTTTTTATTGTAAAATCATGTTACTTGGTACATGCTGTATTGTTTCCATTTAAAAATCATGTTACTTGGTACATGCTGCATTGTTTTTGTTGTAAAATCATGTTGCATAGTACATGCTGTATTGTTTTTATTGTAAAACTATGTTACTTAGTACATGCTGATTGTTTTTATTGTAAAATCGTGTTACTTGGTACATGCTGTATTGTTTTTATCGTAAAATCATGTTATTTGGTACATGCTGTATTGTTTTTGTTGTAAAATCATGTTACTTGGTACATGCTGTATTGTTTTTGTTGTAAAATCATGTTACTTGGTACATGCTGTATTGTTTTTGTTGTAAAATCATGTTACTTAGTACATGCTGTATTGTTTTTGTTGTAAAATCATGTTACTTAGTACATGTTACTCTACTCTAACACATCGACCGCTCAATCGTGTGTGAATGTACCATAACTGTTTAATGTAATTTAACATTTATCTGTTGTCTTATTTGCAAACGTAATTTCACTGGTGTTAATTATATGCCCATCATGTGATTACACAAATACCTGACCCCAATAATTTGTACCATAATAATAATTCACTTACAATATCTTATCTAATAGCTCGGCGTTTTACAGTTTAATACCATGTTTGTTAATTCCTTCCATCAAAGAACACTACGGGGTTTTCCACTTCATATTTTACAAGATTTAAAAAGATTGCCATACAAGACTAAAACCCAGATGGCAAGTGGACTAGGAAGCCATTGGCTTATCGAGAGTCAAACAATTCTATGAGTAACCCGCCTTTCTGAGGTATATGTCAACCTTGTTGTTGAACATATCATCCACGCTGCTAGCATTTATACAGATATGTAGATAATTTGTTCCATATATTTAATATCCTCTGTGCTAACGAGTACAATTAATATATGCACAATGATGGCATAGAAAATGCAGCCATTGCTTCGTAAGATTTCGAGTTAATTTTAAGAACAGTCATATACAGAACACGGCAGTTTTAATATGCTAAGAAATCGCAATAATTTGTACTGCTTTATTCTTGATGGCTGAAAACGCCAAAAACGTCGACCACGCTAATGCTGCCAGTAACTCTCTGTAGAGATAGATTTGTGCAAAGGTGGAAAGAGACGAAACGAAATGTTATAATATTGGTTCACTTGCAGTTTATTGTACCGAATAATATCCACTTAAATAAACAAAATACAGTATGCATGTAGATGTATTGCAGGCCGATAAAATGTTACGATGTTGTTATGTTATGCTACAAAGTAGTCAAAGTTCCACTGGAAAGTTCACAAATAAAACTAATAAAGTGCACACAACTCCATTAAATTTGCGGCACATTTATTTCCAAGTAAACGATTGACGTTAGCAATGAATAAATATCTTATTCATAATAAATATTATATTGAACAAACTGAGTAATTGTGCATGTTGCAACATACTGGACGCCAGAAAGACGTCCAAAAGGTAGCACTTAAGCTATGTGGAATCCAAAAGGGGAAGGCCTAATAAAACTTTGATAATAACCTCTTTTTAAAAGAGAAAAAGGTTGTAAACTTCGAAACAATAGACAAGATGGCCATTGTGGTTCAGGACGGAAGAAGGTAGAGTCCGATTGTCCGGCCCATTGCGATCATTGACAAAGAAGAAACACATACCTGTTCGCTGAGATTTAGTCTCAACTGTCAACAGTTTATCATAAATATCAACCTAAGTTTCGTTGAGGCTACACGTGTCTAGTCGCTCGAATGTAGGCTAGAAAAGTCGCGACAGAATCGCCCATTTAAAGGGAATGTCAGTAATTTTCACTGCTTTACGGGATATCGTAACATTGAATATATTAATATTTATAACATATCGGTTGGGTAACAATACTATCTATGCAACTATCATGACATTTTGCCTCTTGATATTTTCAAAAATATGCGATTTGCTGACGAATTAAAATACACTTTTAAGGCATATAAATATAACGGGGCGCCCAACACATGTTCAATGTTGAAAGTGGTTTAGATGTATTTCGAGAACCAAATATTAAGAGAATTTGGGATTTTAATGATAAAAACTAGCTGCGTATAATTTAACCAATGAAAATCGCCGTACATTCCTTTTAAACTTGACTGCGCAGCGTCGCCGTTGCCTTGGATATCAACAGACGTATACAGAGAACTAATATAGATCAGAGAGCTGATAAGAGAAGCAGAAATGCCAATAGAAGCCAACAGATAAATAAAACCTGCAAGAACCCATAAGAATAAAATGTGTCTTACAAGTTTATTTATATATATATATATATATATAATATGCACGGTACTCAGTCGAGTGTTCCGTCACACGACGAACTGCCCATCACACGCGTATACTTGATGAAGTTGTCTTTTAGCAGGTATTTACAAGTCATATTCAATTTGTCATGCCACGTAGCCTAGTCGCACACGTATAGCCGGCAGATAATTGCACTATCGGTCGGCTGTTCGACATAAATAGCGTGAAGTTCTTGATGAGGATGCGTGCATGAATGCGGCCTTCTTGACAAATCTGTAAAAAATGCCCGCAAGAAACAACACATATCTCGCAAAGTCTCGTTCACGGCTGACTGCGCATCTGCTGGGGAAACTCTCTGCTGGTTCCACGTGGCTGGTTCATCGGATAACTTACTGACGTCTACGGGCAGCAAGGCTCTTTTATGTCGACCTTTAGGTAATAAGCCCCTCTGCCGGTCCTAGTCTCAGAGCTGTAGCCCATGATTTGTGAGCGCCAGCGTTTGCATGATCTCTGGAATCAAGCGAGGAATAAAGCTGAAAATCTTGGAAATGTAAACAAAGTACATATATATATATATATATATATATATATATATATATATATATATATATATATATATATATATATATATATATATATATATATATATATATATATATATATATATATATATATATATATATATATATATATATATATATATATATATATATATAGACATGCAGACAGACAGACAGATATATAGATAGATTGGCATTAGAGTCTATATTAATTAAGTGTGTCGACTTATTAATTCAGCATGTAGACTTGTCAGAGACGTGTTGTACCCATTGGGTAGATGTGTTGGCTGAGTTGTTATGAAATTTTAGCATAAGGCCTACGTAAATTATACAAATAAAGCATTTACCCAACTTACGCTACACTGTGGCTCAACTTACCCCACACTAAATGTTAGTTGAGCCAGCTTACCAACCTATTTGAATCAGCTACATATCATTATCTATGCATACTAGACAGGGTTGAACAATTTTTTTAATTTAAATCGGATTTTTTTGATTGATTTATTTATTTTTTAAATCTCGTATATAGATATTTATTTTGTTTAAATTTGTAAACTCTTTCAAACACGTTCTATTCAAATCGATGTGGGTTCTTCTCTTAACAGAGGGTACATGACTTTTGCTTATATAAAGACATTAGACAATGTCCACAAGGCCTCACCCCCTGTAGTTGCATAATCTGTCTTGGAAAGGAAAGCATGCTGTGTGTCTGTGGCTGTAGCAGTGGTAATTATTGTTTAGGGTGGATTAGCACCTGTCCAGGGCTCTGTGTACTCTAAGGGTCTCTAACCAGAATACAAACTGGTACAGTATTAAACAAGTAAGTCAACATACTGAATTGGTAACAACTAGCACAAGCTATAAGTGGACTTTAACTCAGGGCTTCTGTGTTGAAAAGATACTTCCTCTGGAAGACAAGTTTGTGTGGCTTCACTGCATTCAGAAAGGGAATAGCTCAAACATACACAATGTCATAAAATATTTGACTATCAGGCTATCCGGTGACAATACAGCTACACAAGTGTGCACACTTTGTGTTTTTTATTAAGAAACATACAAAACTTTGTTGATCTCGCGATGCTTTTAAACAATTATTTGTGTTAAATTCATATAAATCAGCGATTAAAAAAAACGGAAGTCCAAAAAAAAAATCATAAATCAATGATTTTTTTGATTTTTTTGGAGTGATTTAAATCATGATTTAAATCAGTGATTTAAATCAAATGATTTAAATCAAACAACCCTGATACTAGATATATTATCTTGGTATAAAATGATCTACTAACAATCACAATTTATGTGAATAAAACAATGTTGTCTTATGAATATGATTGTGCGCTACATATCAAAAAGAATGAAAACTGGCTCAACTAACACTGTCTTCCCCTGCATGCAGACATAAATAGACATTGGTACAGCGAGACGGAGATAGAGTAATGACGTTGGAAGGGCAGCAGGGAGGGAGAGAGGGAGGGAAAGATAGGAAGAGACGACAGACAGACAGAAAGATAGTGTCTTACCGGGATGTCAGTGTAGACCCAGCAACGTTCGTAAGTGCGACATTGTCCACGATTGAACAATGAAAGCTTGAAGTACTCGACGGCCTCCCGATGGTTGCACTTGTGACGGTTTATCGAATTACCTACAAATTGCAATACAAATAATAACACTTTAAAAATAATTAAATCATATTTTCAAAGTTATTTTATAAACAATATCAACGTTCTAAATGTTTACACTTTTCCAGATTATTCATCACCTTTTTAGACGCACCCCGAAAATGTATTTTTTCCTAGTCAAACACACGGAGAGATTATTCCAATCTCAGACTCAGCCTATACACTAATAGTCATATTAACCATACGTATTTTCGTGAAAATTACATCAGCTGTGATGATATATTGGTTTGTCTATCTTACAACAAAAACACCGATAAACTACGGTTGCCGCAGCATCCATAGAAGCAGAGCCATAAACCATATGTTAACCATCTCCAGCACTCGATGAAACTGTAAAGGCCAACAAGCACAACATAATTTATAACCCTAAACAAAACAGGGATTTTTATCAACGGTTTCCTTTGAACTTTTGTGCGTAACAGTAAAACACCAGTACATGTCCAAACCAAACTCTGCATACTTTCTATCTCTTCGATACTTTAGCGATGACTGCCAAACTGTTATGTTTGTGGATGGATGTTATCGATGACAAACATAACGGTGACGACAGCAGAAAAACCAGTGCGTAACAAAGAACGTATAATGCTAAGCGTCGATTTTTATTATCTCATGCCCCTCAAACAATCGTTGCTCTTGGCACGTTACACTTTACCGTGCACAGTACCATCACACAACAGAAAACAATAATCCTCCAACAGCGCAGACTGTCTAAAATATTTACTTTGTTACGTTCATAATAAAATGTACATGCCATATTTCCATTTAGCCTAACTGGGAAAGCAAAGGCTGGTTTCAACCGCGCCATTTGGAAACAAAATGGCGACTGGTAAACCGGATGTGACGCAACAAGACTGCCAGATAAAATCCTCATGCCTATATAATTGAAATAGACATGTAATTAAAAAGGCAAACAATAATTAATTTGTCATGACTAGGGTGGCTCCTATGATATCGACAGTATGTCTTAGCCACTGACCCCTATTTGTTTTAAAAGCATGCTGGTTTACAGGTTGACGGGGGCGGGTTTTATAGCCGTGTCATAGATCATAATGGTCGCCTCCAGTAATTAAGAACGGCACCTTGGATAACATTGCCAAACTCTGACATTAATGTATTTAGCTGTAAGAAGTGAAATAGCTCCACCAACGGCCACACCCTGGGTTTGTCGTGACTGTGGCTTCACAGGTCAACCAAGAAGGCTAACTGATTGAAACACAGACTAAACTTTACATCAGAACACTACTCGCAACGTTAAGTTACACCCAAATTCACGTTGGTACTGATGGGTGAGCAAATGGAACGTGATTCGTGTGTGTGTGTGTGTGTGTGTGTGTGTGTGTGTGCGTGCGTGCGTGCGTGCGTGCGTGCGTGCGTGCGTGCGTGCGTGCGTGCGTGCGTGCGTGCGTGCGTGCGTGCGTGCGTGTGTGTTTTATTACAATGTTGTTGCTAATTTCTCAGAATCGATCTACACGAGTCTCTTACTAACGCTATTTCTATTTCAAACTCCTGGTTTTTATTGTGTGAATCCGTATTTGTATTTGCCAGACGGAGAAATGAAGACGATCTTAATGAGACTGACAGTGGAGCACTCCTCCCGTAGCTTGGTACCTTGTATCGCCTTTGCTCGTAGACGACAGAAAGTTCCGAATGTGGAAGTTGTCTTTTAGTGTAGCAAGACATGATTTCTGTTAGCCCCAGGAACGGAACAGTTCAATGGGACGTCATAAGATCCAGAGGTGAAAGTTAGTGTTCAGGGGACAATCTGATTGTTTGTATTATTACATCACGTTACTTAGCACATGCTGTATTGTTTTTATTGTAAAATCATGTTACATAGCACATGCTGTATTGTTTTTATTATAAAATCATGTTACTTGGTACATGCTGTATAGCTTTTATTTTAAAATCATGTTACTTTGTACATGCCGTATGGCTTTTATTGTAAAATCATGTTACTTAGTACATGCTGTATTGTTTTATTGTAAAAGCATGTTACTTGGTAAATGCTGTATTGTTTTATTGTAAAATCATGTTACTTGGTACATGCTGTATGGTTTTTATTGTAAAATCATGTTACTTAGTACATGCTGATTGTTTTTTATTGTAAAATCATGTTACTTGGTACATGCTGTATTGTTTCCATTTAAAAATCATGTTACTTGGTACATGCTGCATTGTTTTTGTTTTAAAATCATGTTGCTTAGTACATGCTGTATTGTTTTTATTGTAAAACTATGTTACTTAGTACATGCTGATTGTTTTTATTGTAAAATCGTGTTACTTGGTACATGCTGTATTGTTTTTATCGTAAAATCATGTTATTTGGTACATGCTGTATTGTTTTTGTTGTAAAATCATGTTACTTGGTACATGCTGTATTGTTTTTATTGTAAAACTATGTTACTTAGTACATGCTGATTGTTTTTATTGTAAAATCGTGTTACTTGGTACATGCTGTATTGTTTTATTGTAAAATCATGTTACTTGGTACATGCTGTATGGTTTTCATTGTAAAATCATGTTACTTAGTACATGCTGATTGTTTTTATTGTAAAATCATGTTACTTGGTACATGCTGTATTGTTTCCATTTAAAAATCATGTTACTTGGTACATGCTGCATTGTTTTTGTTGTAAAATCATGTTGCATAGTACATGCTGTATTGTTTTTATTGTAAAACTATGTTACTTAGTACATGCTGATTGTTTTTATTGTAAAATCGTGTTACTTGGTACATGCTGTATTGTTTTTATCGTAAAATCATGTTATTTGGTACATGCTGTATTGTTTTTGTTGTAAAATCATGTTACATGGTACATGCTGTATTGTTTTTGTTGTAAAATCATGTTACTTGGTACATGCTGTATTGTTTTTGTTGTAAAATCATGTTACTTAGTACATGCTGTATTGTTTTTGTTGTAAAATCATGTTACTTAGTACATGTTACTCTACTCTAACACATCGACCGCTCAATCGTGTGTGAATGTACCATAACTGTTTAATGTAATTTAACATTTATCTGTTGTCTTATTTGCAAACGTAATTTCACTGGTGTTAATTATATGCCCATCATGTGATTACACAAATACCTGACCCCAATAATTTGTACCATAATAATAATTCACTTACAATATCTTATCTAATAGCTCGGCGTTTTACAGTTTAATACCATGTTTGTTAATTCCTTCCATCAAAGAACACTACGGGGTTTTCCACTTCATATTTTACAAGATTTAAAAAGATTGCCATACAAGACTAAAACCCAGATGGCAAGTGGACTAGGAAGCCATTGGCTTATCGAGAGTCAAACAATTCTATGAGTAACCCGCCTTTCTGAGGTATATGTCAACCTTGTTGTTGAACATATCATCCACGCTGCTAGCATTTATACAGATATGTAGATAATTTGTTCCATATATTTAATATCCTCTGTGCTAACGAGTACAATTAATATATGCACAATGATGGCATAGAAAATGCAGCCATTGCTTCGTAAGATTTCGAGTTAATTTTAAGAACAGTCATATACAGAACACGGCAGTTTTAATATGCTAAGAAATCGCAATAATTTGTACTGCTTTATTCTTGATGGCTGAAAACGCCAAAAACGTCGACCACGCTAATGCTGCCAGTAACTCTCTGTAGAGATAGATTTGTGCAAAGGTGGAAAGAGACGAAACGAAATGTTATAATATTGGTTCACTTGCAGTTTATTGTACCGAATAATATCCACTTAAATAAACAAAATACAGTATGCATGTAGATGTATTGCAGGCCGATAAAATGTTACGATGTTGTTATGTTATGCTACAAAGTAGTCAAAGTTCCACTGGAAAGTTCACAAATAAAACTAATAAAGTGCACACAACTCCATTAAATTTGCGGCACATTTATTTCCAAGTAAACGATTGACGTTAGCAATGAATAAATATCTTATTCATAATAAATATTATATTGAACAAACTGAGTAATTGTGCATGTTGCAACATACTGGACGCCAGAAAGACGTCCAAAAGGTAGCACTTAAGCTATGTGGAATCCAAAAGGGGAAGGCCTAATAAAACTTTGATAATAACCTCTTTTTAAAAGAGAAAAAGGTTGTAAACTTCGAAACAATAGACAAGATGGCCATTGTGGTTCAGGACGGAAGAAGGTAGAGTCCGATTGTCCGGCCCATTGCGATCATTGACAAAGAAGAAACACATACCTGTTCGCTGAGATTTAGTCTCAACTGTCAACAGTTTATCATAAATATCAACCTAAGTTTCGTTGAGGCTACACGTGTCTAGTCGCTCGAATGTAGGCTAGAAAAGTCGCGACAGAATCGCCCATTTAAAGGGAATGTCAGTAATTTTCACTGCTTTACGGGATATCGTAACATTGAATATATTAATATTTATAACATATCGGTTGGGTAACAATACTATCTATGCAACTATCATGACATTTTGCCTCTTGATATTTTCAAAAATATGCGATTTGCTGACGAATTAAAATACACTTTTAAGGCATATAAATATAACGGGGCGCCCAACACATGTTCAATGTTGAAAGTGGTTTAGATGTATTTCGAGAACCAAATATTAAGAGAATTTGGGATTTTAATGATAAAAACTAGCTGCGTATAATTTAACCAATGAAAATCGCCGTACATTCCTTTTAAACTTGACTGCGCAGCGTCGCCGTTGCCTTGGATATCAACAGACGTATACAGAGAACTAATATAGATCAGAGAGCTGATAAGAGAAGCAGAAATGCCAATAGAAGCCAACAGATAAATAAAACCTGCAAGAACCCATAAGAATAAAATGTGTCTTACAAGTTTATTTATATATATATATATATATATAATATGCACGGTACTCAGTCGAGTGTTCCGTCACACGACGAACTGCCCATCACACGCGTATACTTGATGAAGTTGTCTTTTAGCAGGTATTTACAAGTCATATTCAATTTGTCATGCCACGTAGCCTAGTCGCACACGTATAGCCGGCAGATAATTGCACTATCGGTCGGCTGTTCGACATAAATAGCGTGAAGTTCTTGATGAGGATGCGTGCATGAATGCGGCCTTCTTGACAAATCTGTAAAAAATGCCCGCAAGAAACAACACATATCTCGCAAAGTCTCGTTCACGGCTGACTGCGCATCTGCTGGGGAAACTCTCTGCTGGTTCCACGTGGCTGGTTCATCGGATAACTTATTGACGTCTACGGGCAGCAAGGCTCTTTTATGTCGACCTTTAGGTAATAAGCCCCTCTGCCGGTCCTAGTCTCAGAGCTGTAGCCCATGATTTGTGAGCGCCAGCGTTTGCATGATCTCTGGAATCAAGCGAGGAATAAAGCTGAAAATCTTGGAAATGTAAACAAAGTACATATATATATATATATATATATATATATATATATATATATATATATATATATATATATATATATATATATATATATATATATATATATATATATATATATATATATGTATATATATATATATATATATATATATATATATATATATATATATATATATATATATATATATATATATAGACATGCAGACAGACAGACAGATATATAGATAGATTGGCATTAGAGTCTATATTAATTAAGTGTGTCGACTTATTAATTCAGCATGTAGACTTGTCAGAGACGTGTTGTACCCATTGGGTAGATGTGTTGGCTGAGTTGTTATGAAATTTTAGCATAAGGCCTACGTAAATTATACAAATAAAGCATTTACCCAACTTACGCTACACTGTGGCTCAACTTACCCCACACTAAATGTTAGTTGAGCCAGCTTACCAACCTATTTGAATCAGCTACATATCATTATCTATGCATACTAGACAGGGTTGAACAATTTTTTTAATTTAAATCGGATTTTTTTGATTGATTTATTTATTTTTTAAATCTCGTATATAGATATTTATTTTGTTTAAATTTGTAAACTCTTTCAAACACGTTCTATTCAAATCGATGTGGGTTCTTCTCTTAACAGAGGGTACATGACTTTTGCTTATATAAAGACATTAGACAATGTCCACAAGGCCTCACCCCCTGTAGTTGCATAATCTGTCTTGGAAAGGAAAGCATGCTGTGTGTCTGTGGCTGTAGCAGTGGTAATTATTGTTTAGGGTGGATTAGCACCTGTCCAGGGCTCTGTGTACTCTAAGGGTCTCTAACCAGAATACAAACTGGTACAGTATTAAACAAGTAAGTCAACATACTGAATTGGTAACAACTAGCACAAGCTATAAGTGGACTTTAACTCAGGGCTTCTGTGTTGAAAAGATACTTCCTCTGGAAGACAAGTTTGTGTGGCTTCACTGCATTCAGAAAGGGAATAGCTCAAACATACACAATGTCATAAAATATTTGACTATCAGGCTATCCGGTGACAATACAGCTACACAAGTGTGCACACTTTGTGTTTTTTATTAAGAAACATACAAAACTTTGTTGATCTCGCGATGCTTTTAAACAATTATTTGTGTTAAATTCATATAAATCAGCGATTAAAAAAAACGGAAGTCCAAAAAAAAAATCATAAATCAATGATTTTTTTGATTTTTTTGGAGTGATTTAAATCATGATTTAAATCAGTGATTTAAATCAAATGATTTAAATCAAACAACCCTGATACTAGATATATTATCTTGGTATAAAATGATCTACTAACAATCACAATTTATGTGAATAAAACAATGTTGTCTTATGAATATGATTGTGCGCTACATATCAAAAAGAATGAAAACTGGCTCAACTAACACTGTCTTCCCCTGCATGCAGACATAAATAGACATTGGTACAGCGAGACGGAGATAGAGTAATGACGTTGGAAGGGCAGCAGGGAGGGAGAGAGGGAGGGAAAGATAGGAAGAGACGACAGACAGACAGAAAGATAGTGTCTTACCGGGATGTCAGTGTAGACCCAGCAACGTTCGTAAGTGCGACATTGTCCACGATTGAACAATGAAAGCTTGAAGTACTCGACGGCCTCCCGATGGTTGCACTTGTGACGGTTTATCGAATTACCTACAAATTGCAATACAAATAATAACACTTTAAAAATAATTAAATCATATTTTCAAAGTTATTTTATAAACAATATCAACGTTCTAAATGTTTACACTTTTCCAGATTATTCATCACCTTTTTAGACGCACCCCGAAAATGTATTTTTTCCTAGTCAAACACACGGAGAGATTATTCCAATCTCAGACTCAGCCTATACACTAATAGTCATATTAACCATACGTATTTTCGTGAAAATTACATCAGCTGTGATGATATATTGGTTTGTCTATCTTACAACAAAAACACCGATAAACTACGGTTGCCGCAGCATCCATAGAAGCAGAGCCATAAACCATATGTTAACCATCTCCAGCACTCGATGAAACTGTAAAGGCCAACAAGCACAACATAATTTATAACCCTAAACAAAACAGGGATTTTTATCAACGGTTTCCTTTGAACTTTTGTGCGTAACAGTAAAACACCAGTACATGTCCAAACCAAACTCTGCATACTTTCTATCTCTTCGATACTTTAGCGATGACTGCCAAACTGTTATGTTTGTGGATGGATGTTATCGATGACAAACATAACGGTGACGACAGCAGAAAAACCAGTGCGTAACAAAGAACGTATAATGCTAAGCGTCGATTTTTATTATCTCATGCCCCTCAAACAATCGTTGCTCTTGGCACGTTACACTTTACCGTGCACAGTACCATCACACACCAGAAAACAATAATCCTCCAACAGCGCAGACTGTCTAAAATATTTACTTTGTTACGTTCATAATAAAATGTACATGCCATATTTCCATTTAGCCTAACTGGGAAAGCAAAGGCTGGTTTCAACCGCGCCATTTGGAAACAAAATGGCGACTGGTAAACCGGATGTGACGCAACAAGACTGCCAGATAAAATCCTCATGCCTATATAATTGAAATAGACATGTAATTAAAAAGGCAAACAATAATTAATTTGTCATGACTAGGGTGGCTCCTATGATATCGACAGTATGTCTTAGCCACTGACCCCTATTTGTTTTAAAATTAAAAGGTTTTTGTTTTAATTAATTATGGTTTCTATACTGGTTTCAAATAAAGATGTATGTACATTTGTACATTTATTTGTGTAAATATGTCTATTGGTTCATTATTTGTTATTTAATGTGTTTGGGTTCAGAAATAAACTTCTTGTTCAATTTTAATCTAGGAAAAAATTGCGATCGCCAAATCGTAGCGATTTTAACATAAATGCCTCATAATATGCCTACATTTATTCCAACACATGCCAATAGAATATTGATTCATAACCTGCTCGTGACGCACCCCGTCACGTTAAACATTTATCATTGTCGCAGCTGTTACACAGAAAACAAACTCAAAGGGAAGATAGTGTCGATGATGCATGATTGATTTATAACGAACTTCAATATTGATGTATGACATGTATTATACAGGTCATAAACAGGCTGTATATGACGCAACCCTCAAGAGACGATAATGTTGATGATAGTTTACTTTTACGAAGGGGGTGATGAAATGCTACTTATTCATCGCAGGCCGTAATGTCGTAGTATTTCGTACTGTGATAACTTTTTATCCAGGGCCAAAAAACATACCAGAAAAAAAACCAGATTAAACAAATATCAAGCACAATTTGAATAGTGAGAGACTACTCCTCCCTTTAAAATGGCTGCGATTGTCAAGCATATTTCGTGTAATGCAAAACGAATTTCAGGAATTTCACTGCTACGTCAAAATGCTGTATAACTTATGTGGAAGCATAATCATGAACATATTAACTTGACAACTCAGAGTTGTGCCTTCCGAAAATTAATCATGCAAATTGTAAGGGGGCAGAAATGGGCACAGTGCGAAAAAACATGACAGAAGGGGCACAGTGGGAACAAAACATGGTGGAAAAGTTATATAAGGCAGGTACATATGAAAAAGATTGGCATCAAAGCCACCACGTTGTTTATTTAAAATTGTCGTAACTGGCTTAATTCGTGCTTATTTTTCTTCAGAATAAATACATATATTTTCTAACATAAACAAAGTAGATTTATTCACAACAGGATGTGGAGTTTACTTACGATATTTCCTGCACACGGGCTGGTCCTGGCCTCCATTCGGGTAGAAGTCGACGTGTCCGACGGGTCTCATCATTCCGTTTCCGACTCCGTCCGTGTGTATGACGTCAACAAAATCGGCGTTTCTCATCTCCAGGCCGGCTTTCGGGTTCCGTTCGAACAACGGCCCTGAAGGGTCGAGCCCTAGAAAACACCGAAAGTTGAAAAGAAAATGTCATAAAATAATCGTACCCAAATAATAAAAACAGAATATAATCAAAGGTGCACTGTCGGACAACATTCGATGATGAAACATTCAATAATTATGGGCTGGTTTACACGAACGATATTTGTCTCAATTTGTCAGGCGACATTGTAGAGCATCATCGACCTAGATCTCGACTCGCACCAGTCCCGATGGCAACTTTAGTGAAAGGTCACGACGCATTCACTTGTATTCGGTAGTTGATTGGCTACAGTTTCAAAATCAACTGCTAGATCTTGCAGAACCTGTCAAAATTCTCATTCCGCAAATCGTCTTCGTTTATCGACCTCGCGTAGATGTCACCAAGACAGATTCTTGCAGCGCAATAACTCACGACACTCTTTCGGCCAACACAACACAACACAACACAACACAACACAACACAACACAACACAATGGTGCCGCGCTGACACAGATTTCTGTCGAGTGGAAATGATATTTGTTTGGCAAATAGTTCACATTGTAAGACCACTCATGTCGGAGAAACGACGTACCTGTTATCCTGCCTAAGGGCACGACCTTTCCGGAGATGCCACACGCTTGAGCACCGAGTCCATGCCCGATACACCAGATTTGCCGGCGCCTTACCCGACGTTTCATCATCAAGTTGTTGGCGACGAACTGAAGTTGTCGCCCCAGCGCCCGCATATCCGAGGCCGCTTGTCCGTAGGTTTTGTTCCTCGTATTCCACGTCACTAGGATGACGTTGAAATTTCCCTAAACAAAACAACTTTTATTTAATATTATCTCTAAAAATATCGGCCAAAGCTGGTATTAACGAGAGTCTTGCGGACCAAAATAAGCCAAAAATCCTTTCTTTCGACGAATAAGCGATCAAATACGATAAACATAAATTGGAAAGATACGTAATTGTTCATTTTTGTACACATGAAGATAAAAGAGTACTAATAAAAAATATATCCGAAATTGTGCATCCAAACCGATCTACCGTTTCGTAACATTAACAAAATGCTTGGATGGACTGATGTTCCGGTTTACTGGCATGTGACATAAGACATAATTACCTCACAAGAAACTTGGAAGGTGTTCGTTCGTGTCACATGACGGTGGTCATGTGACACGCCCATAGCGAACTCGGTCTGCTGATGAAGGCCGTGTGAAACGGCCGAAATATTCAAACAAGTTTCCTGAGTTTCAAATATTTTTAAATACCCTCATTTTTATATGTGTTTTGAACATACATCCAAGCTGGACGTCCTATACACCCAAGCTGGACGTCCTATACACCCAAGCTGGACGTCCTAAATGAGGCAATATCTTCCTCGAGTAGTGAATGCGCACCTTCCGCAGGAGAGCTTGTTTTACGGGTTTCAGCCAGTTAGTTCCACTTGTACTGTTGCCGTGCACCAAGAACACGGTGCGGACGCCTTTGTGGAACTTGCCGCTACAAAAGCAACCTCATTCTGAACAAGACCCACTTCCGGTGTCACGTGAACATCAACGTCATTCTGAACAAAACTCACTTTCGGTGTCACTTGAACATACATGTTATCTTGAACAAAGTCTCACTTCCGGTGTCACTTCAACATAAACGCCATTCTGAACAAGACTAACTTCCAGTGTCACTTCAACATAAACGCCATTCTGAACAAGACTAACTTCAGGTGTCACTTCAACATAAACGCCATTCTGAACAAGACTAACTTCCGGTGTCACTACAACATAAACGCCATTCTGAACAAGACTAACTTCAGGTGTCACTTCAACATAAACGCCATTCTGAACAAGACTAACTTCAGGTGTCACTTCAACATAAACGCCATTCTGAACAAGACTAACTTCAGGTGTCACTTCAACATCAACGTAATTCTGAACAACATTCATTTCCGCTGTCACTGGAACATCAACGTCATTCTGAACATCAATCACTTCCAGTGTCGCTTGAGATATGTACTCCGGACAAAATACGGCATCTCAATCGCAATGTTGGGAACCATTGTTGCAAAAATTAAGCATTTCTTACAGTTGGAAAATACGAAATGTTCACATTTATAGGCACGCCATCCATTATTATGTACACAGAATTAAACGTGAAAATAATATTTGCATTACGAAAATGTAGGTTTTATTATATTGTTTCTCTCCTCTTTATCTCCGTAGTTCGGGATTATGTACTGGTTTAAATGATCACTGGAACCACAATATACTTGTACTGGTTGTTCTTGAGCGCAAACCTTACCAGTGGTTATTTTACTGCTGCTGCTGCGTATTGCTGCTTTATAAACGATCTATAACTGCACGTACGGTATCTTCCATCGTGTGATGGGCACACCCCTGTTGCCCGTCCGTCTGTTGTAAGTGATAAATCTGATTCCCAACTCCTCGGGACACGACGGGAGTGGCCACATGACGTAAGGGGTGACGTGACGAAAGACATTCTTTCCCGAACACTTCTTTGTCCAAACTGCCGTCCGCACGCACGCAGAACTGAAGCAAGCAAACCGGCAGCAATGATAGTCCCGAACACTTGTTGGATGATGGTGATTATGATGAAGATGGTGTTGTTGGTGAGTAATGGTATTATTATTATGAAGGTGGTGATTATGATGTTGTTGTTGATGATGATGGCGATGAAGGTGACGAATGATGGTGGAGATGATCATGATGCTCATAATGATCGATATTGTGACGACGACGACGATGGTAATGATGATAACGATATATGTTTTATTCAGAGTAACATGACGTACATAAATGTGATTACGTCTTTAATCTGTCCTATCGTGGAAGAACCCTTCTTGTATTTGTTGGAAATACACTTTAACGTATTTCTTGATTTTACGACCAGGTCTTCGGCTACAGACGCAGGCTGAACTCAGCAGCAAGTCATCTATGCAGCACATAACGACCACAGTACAGGCCCTCATACCGCGCTTGCGCTTAAATTCAATATATGTGAGAAAATAATAGTTGGCATTGCCAGCACTGTTCAAAACATCGCCAGATGGTGCCACCCGTTGCTCGACCACTTTTCTACAATGACGTATAGTGTCTGATTAAAACAGCATAAAATTGCATGCACGTAGGTAATCAAGCCCAACCCTGTCGTTGCGAACTTATGAGGTTATTGTATGTGTTACAAAAGTGCAAAAAAAAGGTGTTTTAAAGTCTTGAATGTTAGTCACCGGACGGCACCAACCGAATTTAACGATGAGGCTATATAGTTTTATGTTGTTAGCGATGTTCAACTGGGTGTATTTTACCGGTTTACATTCATACCATTAGCTGCGTGAATGGCCATAGATTCCCAAACACCGCATGCAGTCATGTGCGTAACTCTAACTATGCGTTACACCAAAGATAAGTACTGCGTATAAATACTGCGTGTTATACGCCAAAGATAAATCCCACTGCTCCGCATCAAGCAGTTTTTGCCAGCGGTCTGAACCCTATTTCGAGACATGAGTTAGCGGACTAAAATTTGGACATGCCCCTTGCAAGACATTCTTACTCTTTAAGCATGTGTTTACAATAAAGGCCTGACGCAAATGACCATACTTCAACACGACACTTGCGTACGTTATGACCATTCACACGAGGAGACAAGCTAGTTTTATTTGGTGTGAACTGTGGGACATGTGTAGGCGTATTGCATGAAAATGTTTCACTGCGTCTGCACACATTCTCCATATAAGTCATAAATCAGTGCGTATTTAGAATCTCGGAAAGGGCATAGCCGGGTGGGGGACTTAATTACCCATTAGTTTACCAAGCTGGTAGACAGTTTCAGCTATAAATTTTCGCTCTACGTATCACAAGTTCAATATATTACAGGCACAACTTGCATTTCACACTTTTGATTTTTCGAAATTCGCCCCAATATTGCCTTGAATAATATAATTATCATGCGTTTTTCTACGAATGTTCCATGTTACGTAAACCGTCCCCTGGCTAGTTCCATATTACGCATGCAAAGACGACATGGGCGGTTTACGTAACTATTTAGTTATCCCGTCCGGGGATGGATATTTTTTCCAGTGATCATACTAATAACTATAATTATTATTATTATAGCAATAGCACTTTTGTAGCGTCTAAATCCACAGGAACCCGTGTATATCGCTGCATTCAGTGCACGCGTGACATTAGAATGGGTGGGCTGCATTATACTCGCAAGTGTATTTATCATGTTCAAACACAGCGGTTTTTTCCTTCCTATCTTAAGGATGCAACACGTGTTCCACGACACAGTATTAATGTGACAGCGTCAAAAGAACATGTGTTGCCTAATGCATTTTCTAAAATGATAAATACTTATTATCTTGTCCCAATGTGAGGAGATATACAGCAAATTAATAATACGATTTCCCGGAATTTAATTCATAATAATTTAAAGGTCACAATGCAAATGTCAGATCTATTCATTTACACACGACATTTTAATCGTTCCATAAAGCAACTGAAATCAAGTCTTCGTATAATGCATGAACAATGCATTTATTTAGCTATAAATTATTAGTTATCGATTTATTGTTTTGATTCTTTACTTTGCAGACCGATTGGACAACTACTGTACGTCTTTGCCAGTTCTGTCTGCCACTGTATCATTTTAAAATACGGGACTTCACTTAACTTAAAGTTCCCATTCTCAATTCGAACTTTTGCTGGTCTCATTTCTAATTCATCTAGCGCAAAATCAAACCGACCTAATGTCCACTGCAACATGCTAACTCGTTTTTGCAACCTTTGTATGTAGTTTTCGTGTGAAATCATCAGAAAAACTATTACATTATTTAATGTTTGGTCAAAGATTAATTGAAGTGAAAATGGAAGCGCTGAAACTCACGTATATCACCCTTCGTGAAATTTCGTGATTGGCGAGAAGATGGAAGTCACGTCCACGATCAGCATTGACCCGCGCAGTGTTTATCGTTTCGGATATCCAATATTTTGAGTCTCACAGATCTAACGATTAGTTAATTATTTCAATGATTTGAACACAAATACAGATTTTGTTATTAAATGGACTGCAAATGTTACTTAAATTATTCACACACTACACATGTGGACATCAACGAACCGGATTTGCGTCAGGTTAAAACAGCTTAGGATGGAGTTTTAAAAGCGTACATCATATTGTCCTCCGCTAGGTTGCACTGTTTACCGTCTAACGTTCGGCGATCAACAACGGACGTCCAGTGTCGTTTCTGATTTGGTCACTCCACCTCGTCCGTGGCCAGGTGCGAGAGTATGGTATTTTGTATTATGTAAATCGGGCTCGTTAAAAAAGTTAATGCTTTCTGTACTGCTACATTGGATCTTTCATTTGATGGCAATGAACTCGCGCTGACTGTTCGCGTATCGCCACTTTGGCTATTCTGCAGAACGCACCAATATTTCAAAATCAGTCACCGCGCTGGGTCGAAATTGAGGGGTATCGGCTTTGGGTGCGTTTTTCTGAAATGGTAGACCTATGCCATGTTCACGAATTTCGCACACGAGGTTAATTAATTGATGTGTAATGTGCTGTGAGAGTTTAAAGAAAATAGTTGGAGAGGTTTTCCACTGAGCCCAGGAAACGCTCCAATGGTGACGAATGCAGAAGTGTGGTATAAACCCATCCTGTTTGAACATTCTTCACGTTTCCACACATGGAAAATTCGAGTGGGCGTCGCTATTTGTAACTGTATCGTTCAGCCTCGGTAAATACATTAACTGATGTTTCAGTTATATCGATAATGCAACATTATATGTTGAAGTTCATTATTTCAATGTGTATTTCCCTCTGATGAAAATAGAATCGAAATAAAAAAATTATTTCTCCCTAAGATATAACACCACACAATGGCAACACAACCACAGCACAGTTTCTTCTGCAAGAATGGAATTTCGATAAATACTTGGTAACTGTATCTTGTCTTCAAAAAAGCGTTTAACGTTATTTGATAATATAATAATTTATGACGTATGCGAAGTAAAGTATACCAACTTCCATGTGCATTCTCAATCATTAGGTGAAACTGATTTGGTGGACATGATTCCTACTAGTACGGCCTCGCAGCTCACTCATAAATGTGTAGCTAACCGCTTTACAGAGCACGATATATATATATGCCAGTGCCAGCTCAATTGTTGCAAATGCTTCATTCATTTCACACTTAGCATACTTAATTGCGAACATTACTGTCATTGACTGCGTCAGGTTTATCTTATAGCATATGAAATACAATTTATGCAAATACAGCCTGATCGATCTCCGCTAATTGTCAGCGCGACCTCGTTATCGTCGATAGTTGTTACGTGTCACGGCGATAGCGCCACAGCTGGTGGTACGTCAGTCCTGACACACGTACGTCAGTCCTGACACACGTACGTCAGTCCTGACATGCGTACGTCACGTAACAGACAAACGCCCACTGCCAAGGAAACACACAAAAACTGTTTTTGTAATTATATTGGCACGGCGTCCATTACTTAGAGGGCCTTCTTCAACTTAATTGTATGTGAATATATATATATATATATATATATATATATATATATATATATATATATATATATATATATCAGTAGTTGTGAGGGACTCGTTGTATTAGTTGTTGTTGGGGATTCGTTGTATCAGTAGTTGTGACGGACTCATTATATTAGTAATTGTGGATGACTCGTTGTATCAGTTGTTGTGACGGACTCATTATATTAGTAGTTGTGACGGACTCATTACATTAATAGTTGTGACGGACTCATTATATTAGTAGTTGTGAGGGACTCGTTGTATCAGTAGTTGTGACGGACTCATTATATTAGTAGTTGTGACGGACTCATTATATTAGTAGATTTGACGGACTCATTACATTAGTATTTGTGACGGACTCATTACATTAGTAGTTGTGAAGACCTCAGTAGTTGTGGGGGATTCGTTGTATCAGTAGTTGTGACGGACTCATTATATTAGTAATTGTGGGGGACTCGTTGTATCAGTTGTTGTGACGGACTCATTATATTAGTAGTTGTGACGGACTCATTATATTAGTAGTTGTGACGGACTCATTACATTAATAGTTGTGACGGACTCATTATATTAGTAGTTGTGAGGGACTCGTTGTATCAGTAGTTGTGACGGACTCATTATATTAGTAGTTGTGACGGACTCATTATATTAGTAGATTTGACGGACTCATTACATTAGTCGTTGTGACCGACTCATTACATTAGTAGTTGTGAAGACCTCGCTGTATTAGTAGTTGTAGGGACACTCTAGATCTACGACTTTTAATTGATAAATCATGACATAAAATAGAGCAAATAATATAGATAATAGACACTAATTAATCTTCGTCGTCTCATAACAATTGGATAGGGAGAAAGTATAAGAACCGTAGATCCGTTAACTATCATCGTTAGATCGGGTAATTTGCGAAAGTGTGAACAGCCGTACGTTATTTTAGATAGAGGCGGGTCACACACAGCCACTTTTGCCATTTTCTTCGCCGAATTCTGATTTGGCCGAACCGAAATTAAGTTAATAATATCCGATAATGTAATCAAAAGTAATTAATTGCACAGCTGTACACACGAGTTATGACGCCGTAGTTGGTACCCGACAGGTTCGATTTAATGCGAAATTATCTGAAACGAGAAGACAGAACAATTGTATTGCGTGGGCAGGTTTAAGTGTATGTGTTTGTCACGGTCCATTGCCTCCGAGACGGGACAATGGACCGTGACGAACACATACACTTAAACCTGCCCACGCAATACAATTGTTCTGTCTTCTCGTAGTTGTGACGGACTCATTATATTAGTAGATTTTACGGACTCATTACATTAGTCGTTGTGACCGACTCATTACATTAGTAGTTGTGAAGACCTCGCTGTATTAGTAGTTGTAGGGACACTCTAGATCTACGACATTTAATTGATAAATCATGACATAAAATAGAGCAAATAATATAGATAATAGACACTAATTAATCTTCGTCGTCTCATAACAATTGGATAGGGAGAAAGTATAAGAACCGTAGATCCGTTAACTATCATCGTTAGATCGGGTAATTTGCGAAAGTGTGAACAGCCGTACGTTATTTTAGATAGAGGCGGGTCACACACAGCCACTTTTGCCATTTTCTTCGCCGAATTCTGATTTGGCCGAACCGAAATTAAGTTAATAGTATCCGATAATGTAATCAAAAGTAATTAATTGCACAGCTGTACACACGAGCTGTGACGCCGTAGTTGGTACCCGACAGGTTCGATTTAATGCGAAATTATCTGAAACGAGAAGACAGAACAATTGTATTGCGTGGGCAGGTTTAAGTGTATGTGTTCGTCACGGTCCATTGCCTCCGAGACGGGACGGTACACAGTGGTACTGGCTCGCCTCCTGGCCACCGGTTTATCCATCGTGAATCCATCATCCAGGTCGTTTCAAAGGAAAATTAGACCAACTTGCCGATTTACGTAGCACCTGACAGGTTGTTGGAAAAAAGTGTTTTTTAACTGGATTCTAAAAAGCCAGGGGCCTTCTATCCGGTTATATGTCGCGGGTTGTAAACATAAGTGCCGACTCTTAGTCTTACGAATTTTACAGGTTTACAGGCGTACGAAGCAATGCTGGTGATTTCGTGCGTTTTGAACAAAACTTGTTTACGGGACACCATCCCTCTTTGTCAGATCATCAATTCAAAACACACCAGAAGAGCAACTCTCGCGAATGTCTTAGTCGTGCGCAGTCGGCTGAGCCATATATTCCATATATTCACTTAGTCAATTATATCCCAATTTGTACGGCGAACCACTTTAGAACATGTGCGGCAAACCAGCGGACGTAGATAATTGTATGGGTTTATTTGCGGTCTTACGGATTTCTGTTATAAATCTTACAGGTTGGCACGTATGATTAAGGGACCTCACGCTTAGTATAAATGTACACCACATCGTTGACAGCACAACTTTCCAAGTGTGGCAATGATCACACAGTAATATAATTACTTAAATAACGCAGTAACATCAACCTGTGACATACGGCTGACCTTTGTGTTCGTCAAATGCTAATGGCAATAATAGCAAAGGTTGCAGGTAGCAGTCTAGAAAATATCAACAGGGCCATTACTTTGGGGAGACAAGAACGACACATATTTATGACCTGTGAATCACTTCCGAAGCCGCCCCTTCAAGGTGTCGGGTTTTAAATCAGCCTGTACTGCCAGTACGCGGTGTGTTATTAAAAGCTATTTTCTAGAAATGCGTTCAATATATTTATTATGTCTGCACACTGAATATAACATTTCATTTACAATACTTCATCATCTCGTCCAATCGTCCGGAGGACGGTTCCGTTGATGCTGGCTCGCAATACTTCATCATCTCGTCCAATCGTCCGGAGGACGGCTCCGTTGATGCTGGCTCGCAATACTTCATCATCTCGTCCAATCGTCCTGAGGACGGTTCCGTTGATGCTGGCTCGCAATATTCCTTTCTAAGCCTTTCTAAGTTCAAAAAGTGTTATCCCGAGTTGAGACGCGAGTAGTTTTGACGAGTTAGACATGGTCTCCCTGGTGTTCTCTGTCCAAGCTTTGGTCGCTATGTAACCAGCTCTGTCACAAATGTGTTTCTTTTAGAATAGTCACTTGTAAACAGAGCTCGCATGCGTCTGAATGTCTCCGAAATCTTTGGCGTTACCACTTATAATTATCCAACTGTCGTGTGTTATGTCGAGGAGATGTTGAGTGTTATACCATTTACCCTGAGTGAAAGCTGCGAAGTTGAGATAATCCTTGCAAACGGTGACAAATGTGAGGTAAATGCGTGATTTCAAAGCATATGTTTAGTAAAAAAATTGTATGGTATGATAGAATTAATGATATTGCTTAATGGATTCGTATTATGCATAACAGCAGCTAAGCCACATAGGCTCAATGTAGTGCAACAGAATGAAACATGTAGGCTACACGTATTGAAGCAGAATGGGTCTTACCAGGAACGATCGTTTGTATGTTGTAGTATTTCACTGAAACTGTTTGTATTTATACCGATGTGAAGCTGATTTGCTTCCTTATAATCACTGATTGGTATAGTGTATAGTGACACGTTTGTTTGACCATTCTCGCAGTGATGGTGAATAATCAATTCCTTCTTGTATCTCATGGATGGACCCGTCCAAGGATTTTACAAGCATTGCTAATTCCGAAGGAAACAATATGCAATTAATAGATTTAAAAGTGATTTTAAGATTTACTGTGTCTAGGCTATGTTTACAAAATTTAACTGTTTCTTACTTCGTTGTTTGGATCTCACAAATCTAAACTCTCGTCTTCAGACTTTCTGATTTCAGATATGGTGTGATTTATATAACTATGCAACACTAACGTGTCGAGTTCGCTCCAGAACTGGCACGAACCGTCGTATGTAAGCAATCAAGTTGCGTCAGTTAGCTTAGCAGGTAGAATCGTATCATGCAG
Organism: Lamellibrachia columna; assembly: GCA_963662155.1. Taxonomy (NCBI): domain Eukaryota; kingdom Metazoa; phylum Annelida; class Polychaeta; order Sabellida; family Siboglinidae; genus Lamellibrachia; species Lamellibrachia columna. Next base: position 36,750,609 of record OY759266.1, on the reverse strand, counting down.
AGTAATATATTGTGCCATGCAGAGTCATAAATGGAATCATGCAGAGTTATACATGCATTAAACAGTAAACAAAGCGTGCGATGGCATTATAAGGATGGGCAAGTTTGTTTTTGCGTTTTTCTACGCATGCAATGAAAAAAACGAACGAACCAACCAGCCAATTTATCAACAAACAAATGTACGAACGAACGAACGAACGAACACACACGCACACACAAACAAACAAACAAACAGGTAAACCAACCAACCAAACAACCAACCAACCAACCAACCAACCAACCAACCAACCAACCAACCAACCAACCAACCAACCAACCAATCAAACAACCAACCAACCAACCAATCAAACAACCAACCAATCAAACAACCAACCAAACAACCAACCAATCAAACAACCAACCAACCAACCAACCAACCAACCAACCAAACAACCAACCAATCAAACAACCAACCAACCAACCAAAGAATCGACGAAAGAACCAACGAACAATCCAACGGACCAAAGAACTAACCAATGAAATGCTAAGCGACGACTGAACGCGTTGAATGGCAAGAATGACAAGACATATCTTCAAAACAACACGTCCGAAAAAGACGTATGTTCGTCCCACTAGTCGCTTTCAGTCTTTGCGTGCCTGACTACAATTCTTACATGCATGTTATATATTTAGACGTTTGGCATCACTAGAGGTCACTTCTTTGTTTTGTCGTTTTGGTAAATTTACACATACGCCCCCCAGGCGAGCGCTTTTAGGGACAGTTAATAAGTTCGGTTTCCAGGTTGCATTGCTTGTTTACGAGAACAACTATCAGGGACATTTGAGAAAAAAACAGTCATACCTCATAAGACGGTTCCGCCACTACTCTCCATTACTTTATTTCTACTTGACATCTAGACCTACAGTAATATTTTTAATGTCGAATAGGCGAGCGTAGTAAACTTTGACTCGTAGTTTGAAATAGTTAACATTCCAACCGTTTTTTAAATAACTTAACAACGTTATATACAAAACCAAATCATACATACGGAGGATGTCAACGTTTAAGACCAATAAATGCAAAAGTTGCACAAACGAGCTAGCATGTTGCAGTGGATTTGTAGGTTTATTTTTTGGCAAAATTTATTTGAAATGAAACTAGCAAAAAATCGATTTGACTATAGGCACCTTTAACATTTTCTTGTTGTCCACTTCGACGCAATTACGCAGCAATTCCGAGTGTTCGTTTCTTACAACAAGCGAAATTTCTCACTTTTGACAAACTTACCAAGCGGCAGCCATCGTGAGCAGAATACAGGCTTGCTTCAGCATGGTGACTCCAAAATGATGTCAACAACAATGTGATGAAGACGACAAAGTGACGGAGACAGTGCTTGTTATGCTTGAGAATTCGTTGACGTTGATGCGGCGCCGCAGTACGGGAACGTCTCTACTCAACTGCCGGAGAGTTTGTGATGCGGTTGTTGCCAGCAGCGTAGTTCTTTATTGACGTCGCAAAAGTATCACGCCGGGCGGAAGATTTACGACATCGCTCAGTGCATTCTGGTCTATTCTATACGTCGTTCAAACTGTCGTATGACGCACATTCGCCGGGTGTTTTCGGCGCTAGGGCCCGGCGGCGTCTCCTTCAGTGCGCCGCTTTCGAAGGCGCAGTGCGTAAATCATGGCCGATATAATTAAACCGCCGAAGCAACAGCTCGCTGGGCGGTGCTTGTCGCGGTAAAAGACGTCGTCATTGTGCGGGTGGCATCAATTGGCATAAGACGGACGACTTGTCATCGCGACCGCTGTCAAGACGGGAAAACGTCCATCTCGTCAAGGTCCTTGACGTAATGTATCACCTCAACGGAAGAGTGGGACATTAGTGAGTTGTTATCGTTGACAGCTTAGTCAACGACTTAACACGATCCTTATCTAGCGTCGTTAAGTTTGAATAGTGGAAGGACGCATTTGGTAGCAGGGATACTTGGGTGCAGGCAGCGGGGGTCCAATGGCGACAGGGGCGGGCAACGGAGACAATGGGCGGGAAGGAAGAGGGGATTTGGCAGTGATGGAGAAAATAAGGGAGGTATGACAATTTGAGACGCGTCTTGGAGGAAGGAGTAGACAGAGGGATAAAACAGGGAGTCGGTGCGGGGCGGAGAGGTAGGGTTGGGCATAAGCAAGAAGGAAGCTATTAACCTGCAGCCACGATTTACTGTTACGATTCTGTTCTTCCTCTGACAAAAAAAATTCCCGTTTGCGATTTCACCGTTCCTCCATAACATTAGTAATCTTCTCGAAAACAACCAATCAAATATAACAGTTGATAACGAATGTGTTACTGCTTCAAAATAATGACCATTTTCTCAAATGTAGACATGTGCCATATAATATAAAGAAGACTACAATTAGTTCCTTGTTGGCTAACTTTGGTGAACAGTGCATAGTTAAATGTGCAACTTCCTGTGTATTTCCCCGTCTATTTTATCATTGGCGGCCATATTCATGAATCAAATCCTCGTTATCATATTGTTTACAACATTCTTTTTTTTTGCTTTTATACGTTCATTAAGTTATCTCTTGCGTTGTCTATTTCTCCGTCTAGTTTATCACCGTTGGCCATATTCATGAATCAGATCCTCGTTATGATTCGGCATAGTCTACAACGTCCGGTTGTTATGCTTTTGAGCGTTCTATAAATTCTCTCTTTGCGTACGTCATTGGTAAGATGAGATTTATCAAATACAACTCGCATACATGGAACATAAACACCGACAAAGGGTACGGTTTTCCCATCGCGGTTCCGGCAGTGTGAACAACACCTTGGCGTTCTTGCAATTCTGCTGACGTCATATCCCCTACTTGCACCCAGAATACTATTGTACGTGTTTCGCTGTTAGCAAGAACGCTGCCAGTGGTCTTCGCGTCTGTCTAAATGCCAATAAACATTGGTTTTCGTCGGCTTGTTACGGTCGATGCCGTTGTCGGGGAGTGCTCTTTCTTGATACACCCTTTCCGAGGCGCTTAATTAATTAGTGCACATCAGTTCATCAGTCAGCTGTGTTTTATTCCGGGTCGCGAAGGTGTAAGTTCTTCTGTGTTTGTGTTCGTGGGTTCGTACGCAAAAACGTAAAGCTGATAAATGTTACCTGGTGACACGCACATGCACTAAAGGCGGTTAAACTAATAAACACGCATTGAAATGTGTTACTAACTGGTCTGCACACGGCAAAATTTGTCAGAGACACTGCTCAAACAAAATAAGAAATGAAATACTACTGTGCGGCGTACGATTGCATAGTTTCGATGCACTTCGAATTAAATAATTAATAATTAGATAATTGAATATTGGTATTAAAACTTCTAAGTTGCGGACTGCGCAAATAAAATGTTAAATATCAATATTAAATGTAATAATGGATCAAGCGCATGGCTCGGAATAAATGTATATGTTTACAAATAGGTAAACAGAGCTATCAATAATATTGATATCACACACCTGTGTCGCTCATCTAAGACTAGAACGCCCACTGGTGGAAAAACGCTTTTTGTTAGTATCGCCACGCTCCAACGACAAATGCATATTTGCAAAGTGTCTACGACTAAATATTGTCGCACGTGTTGGTTTGTGAGTTTGCCACTGGTTACATATTTACCCCGTGTGTGGGATATTTACCTACACTTTCATAGACGCTAGGTATAAAGACGTTAAGTGCCTAATTCTTTCCCATATTCCAGCCGCTATGGATGTAATAATGCGTATCTGTATAGCGCTAATTGATGCTGGTTTTGCTGGCGTAAGAGACGGTTGATTCGAAATTATTTCATTGTCTACGTCGCAATTTGTTACATTTCAGAAACATCGGCTGAGTTTAGCGATAATATCGATCGATGTTTTATACAGCCGTTGACATCTTCAGCAGCCTACTTTCTCAACAGGGTGACAGGTGTTTAGTTGCAGCTGTTCACAAACACCGCCCGCAGTCACTGCCTATTCCACTCGCTATCAACGATCCGCATTAGCATTCCCACGCTGGCGCCAGAACGCAACTCTTTTGGGGTACGTAAGTAATAAATTATCAGTTCAGTGGAGGGCGTAATGTGAACGCATTGTGTGCGAGCCGTATTTTGCAGAGCTAATAAATGATACCGCGCCTTGTAGTACGTCAAACAGCGAAGAATGTCAGTCATGACGTTGCCACGTTAGACCGCAAGACGTAATGGTTTATTAAAAAAAGATCATGGTTGATCATTGCGATTTATGAAATATTTGTTGGTAAACGCGTATCGCTGAAGCGATCGGATCCTCGTACTTGGTTCTGAATCACCGACACAAACTCTGGAGAAGTCACTTGATGACAAGCATATTAGAAAACTGAGTAAAATCCTCAATGTGTTATGGCGCTATCGGATAACCAACCAGGAACTGTACGGCTCTCTCCCGCTGTGTCTAACCGTCGTGAGACGTCGTCTTCGTCATCGGTCAGGTCATGTGGAAAAAATGACAGCCTGTGCGTGGCCTCCACCACAAGTAGAAGCCTAACAACTGTGAAACTAATGTCGTCAACCAGTCATTATCTTAAAGTGTGCCTTATTCATAGCAAATTTATCAGTGTTCAAAATATCCTTGAAATTAGTGGATACCAATGAACACTGAAACTACAGTACAGACCCCCCCTCCTTCTCCCCCGAAACACCACAGAGACATAAACGACACAGAGCCTAGTTTGTTCCTGGATATGTTAGCGAGTCAACGTTCGCAGACACCAACTACACCACGAATGTTTGCCGTTATCAAGCGTTGTGAATGTCTGCCGTTCAGCAGACTGTGTCCCGAGCGTCTGAAGTTCGTCGCAATCGAGTTACGTCTATGCTTATATGACTCAGCTCCTACCGTTACGTCTATACTTATATGACTCAGCTCCTACCGTTACGTCTATGCTTGTATGACTCAGCTCCTACCGTTAAGTCTATGCTTGTATGACTCAGCTCCTACCGTTACGTCTATACTTATTTGACTCAGCTCCTACCGTTACGTCTATGCTTGTATGATTCAGCTCCTACCGTTATGTCTATGCTTGTATGATTCAGCTCCTCCCATTACGTCTATGCTTGTATGACTCAGCTCCTACCGTTACGTCTATGCTTGTATGACTCACCTCCTACCGTTACGTCTATGCTTGTATGATTCAGCTCCTACCGTTACGTCTATGCTTGTGTGACTCAGCTCCTACCGTTACGTCTATGCTTGTATGACTCAGCTCCTACCGTTACGTCTATGCTTGTGTGACTCAGCTCCTACCGTTACGTCTATGCTTGCATGACTCAGCTCCTACCGTTACGTCTATGCTTGTATGACTCAGCTCCTACTGTTACGTCTATGCTTGTATGACTCAGCTCCTACCGTTACGTCTGTGCTTGCATGACTCAGCTCCTACCGTTACGTCTGTGCTTGTATGACTCAGCTCCTATCGTTACGTCTGTGCTTCCATGACTCAGCTCCTACCGTTATGTCTGTGCTTGCATGACTCAGCTCCTACCGTTACGTCTGTGTTTGCACGACTCAGCTCCTACCGTTACGTCTGTGCTCCTACCGTTACGTCTATGCTTGCACGACTCAGCTCCTACCGTTACGTCTGTGCTTGCACGACTCACCTCCTACCGTTACGTCTATGCTTGCACGATTCACCTCCTACCGTTACGTCTATGCTTGCACGACTCAGCTCCTACTGTTACGTCTGTGCTTGCACGACTCACCTCCTACCGTTACGTCTATGCTTGCACGATTCACCTCCTACCGTTACGTCTATGCTTGCACGACTCAGCTCCTACTGTTACGTCTGTGCTTGCACGACTCACCTCCTACCGTTACGTCTATGCTTGCACGATTCACCTCCTACCGTTACGTCTCTGCTTGCATGACTCAGCTTCTACTGTTACGTCTATGCTTGCACGACTCAGCTCCTACCGTTACGTCTGTGCTTGCACGACTCACCTCCTACCGTTACGTCTATGCTTGCACGATTCACCTCCTACCGTTACGTCTATGCTTGCACGACTCAGCTCCTACCGTTACGTCTGTGCTTGCACGACTCACCTCCTACCGTTACGTCTATGCTTGCACGATTCACCTCCTACCGTTACGTCTATGATTGCACGACCCAGCTCCTACCGTTACGTCTATGATTGTATGACTCAGCGCCTACCTTTACGTCTATGATTGTATGACTCAGCTTCTACCGTTACGTCTATGCTTGTATGACTCAGCTCCTACCGTTACGTCTATGCTTGTATGACTCAGCTCCTACCGTTACGTATATGCTTGTATGACTCAGCTTAGTTATTCATATTCACAACTTGGACCACCACCTATTTGCAGATGATAAACAGATTTTCCTTTCCTTGGCTACCCCGGAAACAAATTGCTCATAAAACCAGCTCAGGGGTTGTCTCCATGATATATTCCACTGGATGGCTGATAGCAAATTAAAGTTAAATGCAAATAAAACAGAATTTCTTATTATTGGTACACAAAAGCAGCGTGTTAAACTAGATTGTTTTTTACCCACACCTCTGCTGAGCCAGAATTTCACACCGGCCGTCTCAGCACGGAAGTTAGGAGTCACCTTTGATAATAATTACAATTTTATACAACATATTTCACAAACTTGTCGTTGCTGCTTTTATCACATTCGTGACCTTCGTCGTATTCGCAGGTATATGTCTTGCTGTTGGCTAAACTATTGCAACTGCTCTTGTTAGCAGCAGACTTGACTATTGCAATTATTATAATATTGCTCTCAAGGACATCTTGAAACTTCAACGTGTACACAATTGTTTGGCAAGGGTAGTTACTCCTGGTCTCCCATTTCTCTTACTCGTGTAACCACTTCTTAAATCATTGCATTGGCTCCCTGTCCGATATCACATTATTTTTAAGATCTGCACAATTACCTATCAAACACTTTTATCCAAGCAAACAGCATATTTACATTCACTGTTCACTCCTGCAAAACAGCCCAGACAGCTTCGATCATATAATTATAATCTACTTTTTATTCCTTGTGTTAAGAAAAATGTCGAAGCTAGAGCTTTTTCAGTTGCTGCACCGACTCTGTGGAACTCACTCCCTGTTAGTTTTAAGTATGTAGGAAATATAACAACATTTCGGCGTAAACTAAAAACCCACCTGTTTAAAGTTGCTTGCCCTCCATAGCTCCCCAGAGTACCAATCCAACTGTTTACATTTAATATTAAAATGTATATAATTATAATACTAGCAGCAAAGATTGACATTTGTGTTTTGTCAAGGATAACGAATTGTGTCAATTTGGGAACAAAACCAAGCATCTGCCAACAGTCACAGAAACATGTGCGCGGACAATCCAAGACCGGGGACAGACTGAGACCTTCACGACCCCCCCCCCCGGGGGTACTCCTTATTCTGAGGGATACATGTATGTGCCGCGCAAATGCCCCTGTTTTTTGGCCATTTTTCTCTCTCTGTCCGTAGAAAAATAAAATGTTCTCTCTTTGTGCCCCAAATAAACCTGATAATTCCCTCTTTCATCGAAGAAGAACTTTCCCAATGAAAACGTTCCGCCCGGGCTTACCTTACACTTAAAAGATATTAGATAAATTGTTCAATAATTCTCTCTTGGTGACCCTAAATTTCTTGATTTTTCTCTGTCTCTCCATGTGCTCCGTGGGGCTCTGGTGGCACACCACCACCGGTTTGGTATGGCAGTACCCTCCTCCCCCCCCTCCCCCGGGCACGAACCCTTTCGACTGTAAGCGAGACTAACGTCGAACTGAATATCCAGCACCTGAAACTACAGTTTCGCCCCCTTGCGGACCACGGCGGAGATGCACACGGGCCTAGATAGTTCCTAAGTAGGTCATCGAATGAACATCCGCTGATGTTTGCCGACAACAAAAAATTGAGAATGCGTGACGTTGCAGTTGACGCGGTGGCCAATCCGTGTTGTCGAGACGACTGTTCTCCCCGGACCCTTGCTGGAACAAAGAGACGTTGGTCGAAAGAGGAGCTGTTATGAACTAGACCGCCTCTTTCGGCGACGTCCGCTGCCAAGGTAGTTACCGGCGTCGACTAGCATTACCTGCCATAGGGCGATAGGCATAGTCACGTAGCCGTTGCCTACTTCGGGTCCCGCGTGCATGCATAATGCATTCAACAGTGCGTTACAATTTACATGTGCTCTCCCGTATTGAATCCCCCCAGAGGCTGTTACTCGCTATTTCACTCGCGGGCCGTAAGAGATCAGCTCAAAGCGTCGACCAATTAAAGAGGTCATACCATAGTTGAACTTCCTGTTTATTACGAATGTAGGGCAAATAAAATCGTGATATGGGCCACGTGGGCAGAGTTGAAAAAAATCATGATTTAAAAAAAATCGGATTTTTTATTTAAATCAGATTTTTTATTTTTTTTTCAATCTGGTACATACACATTATATATATATATATATATATATATATATATATATATATATATATATATATATATATATATATATATATATATGTTTATATTTATATGTTTATATTTATAAACTCTTCCAAACGTGTTCTATTCAAATCGATTTGGGTACATGTCTTTACAGAGGGTACACGATTTTTGTTTACATAAAGACATTAGACAATGTTCACAAGGCCTCACCCCTGTAGTTGCATAATCTGTTTTGGAAAGGTAAGCATGTTGTGTGTCTGTGGCTGTAGCAGTGATAATTATTGTTTGCTGAGAGGGTGGATTAGCACCTGTCCAGGGCTATGTGTACTCTAAGGGTTTTGAACCAGAATACAAACTGGTACAGTATTAGACAATTGTAGTCCAGAGTGCCTCACTTGAGTCAACATACTGAATAGGTAATAACTAGCGCAAGCTCTAAGTTTATGTGGCTTCACTGCATTCAGAAAGGGAATAGCTCAAACATACACAATGTCATAATTTTTTTTACTATCAGACTATCTGGTGACAATACAACTACACAAGTGTGCGTACATTGTGCTTTTGTATTTAAAAACATACAACACTTTGTTTGATCGCGATGCTTGTAAACAATTATTTGTGTTAAATTCATATAAATCAGCGATAAAAAAAATCTGAAAAAAAGAAATCATAAATTGATTATTTTTTTTTAGAGTGATTTAAATCAATGATTTAAATCAAACAACCCTGCACGTGGGCTCATGAATATGATAGTTTTGTAAACATTGATGGGCATCGCACGTGGGGGCGTTTAGAAACAGTGGGGATTGTGATTTTGACAAAGCTTGGTCAGCATGTCAATGAGTTGATGGCAGTTGCTGTGAAAAAATTTCTGAATTTTTGAAGGTCCACTTTTCTCATAATCAGACAAAACGTTTGCATGGCCACCAGTGCAATGTTGGACTGTGGTGTGACCGCTAAATTGATTGTTTCGCTTGACGTCATACATGGGACATCGATATATTCCACCCCCAAAAAAACATTGTTTATTTTCCTATCCCAGTACACAATGTTGCTGGTGAAACAGGAACACATGACACTCTACAACAATCATGTTTGCACGTGCGTGTGTGCTTGCGTGCGTGCTTGCGTGTGCTGGTTACATCATGAAAGACGAGAACATAGCAGTGGCTATCCGCTGTGGCACAGGTCAACGTTTTTTACACATTAAAATGTTGGGTGTGCCTGAGGTTAAATTAAGCTGATTTCGTATAATGTTTCATACGTATTATGTTGATGTTTTGAGTTGACCCCGTAGAAGTTCGCGTTGTTTTGGTGTTTGTAAAAAACTTTGTATACGGTTACAAAATAGGTCATGAAAATGTAGGTTCTTTGTGCTAGTATAGCAACTTTGTTGAATATCACAGTGAGTAGGAGGCGTTTGACAAATGATTGATCTTTACAAAATAGCAACAGACATTTTGAGACTAGTCAACAAAATATGTACTATTGTTGGATAAAATGTTGCTCTCCTCTTTATCCCTGAAGTCCGAGGTGAAGCTGACATCGACACCGGTCGTCAATTATTCCCCTCCTTCGTCACTGATCCTGTTTCATTGCCGTCTCCACCACCAGTCTCCATTCCCCCACCCCTCGCTCTCATTCTCCCCTCCCTCTCCCGCCAAATCTCTACGCAGTCCTCCCATCTCAATCTCGGTCTTCCTCTTTTCTGTCTACCCGCCATTCTAAGCGCATTGTTATAAATAATAATAATACTGTTATATTTAGCTGTTTTAGTAGCTGGATTGTGTGACTGCAGATAGTGCCATGACGCTACACGCACCATCGATGGCGTACGCGTCAACAACGCTAGGGTACACCATGATGCATTCCATCTTCACGTTCTACTATGTCAATGTCTACATGGAGCGATTCCACATATCGCAAGAATGGTTCCAGGCGTCGCAGGTAAGTGGATTTTCACGCGTGACTGATTTCAGGCCGTCAACGTGGGTCAAGGCAATGACCCCCGTCGGTTTCCCGTATTTGCATCAGGGTATTTATAGAACATCAATATTGTCTGAATGAATTATTTTTGTTCCTGCGACAGCAATAGTCAAGTGACATCTTAATATAGACTTTACCAATAAAAAATGTAAAATAAATTTATATTAAAGCAACACAAAAGTCATGGTTTCCGGGCTATGCACCTAAAGGAGATAATAAAAACTAATCATGTGCAACTAAAATCAAGAATATCATGTCAGTGGTTTACTTAGAATGTAATTCTAAAAGTGAGAGATTCCGGTTATTTCTCCAGTTGACTGAGCGCTGACATGTTTACCACAGAATCCGATAAGCGCATGCGCAGTACTGTGAAAATTGTGTAACCTAGACTATTGTGACGTATTAAGGGAGGCCGCATACACTGAACCAACGTAAAATCTCAACCAAACGTGTTATTTTGCCAGAAAGAGGACTAGTTTAGTAAACTGGCCAAAATATGTTACAAAAGTTGAGTTTGGACGCGAACAGCATAGCAATATCGTATTGGCAAATATAGAAATAGGTGTATACAAATCTAGTTTTCATTTGGCGAGCGATGTTTGCTAGACTGACACTCATGACCAAGGGTTATCTAACAGTATGGCGCGGCCCTTGAAATTAAGATGATGTGTGTTCAACAAGGTTTGGCGTGACATTCTTAAATGTACTTGTTTTACTAACTCTTATAAGTTCATAGGCTCAAAATCATGACTGTTGTTTCCATTTGGCATTTTAATATTAGACGAGCGTATACTTTACTTTACGGACATTGCATGATATAAACTGAATAAACAAATACATTTTTGCGTAAAGTAATTGCTGTAAGACTAGATGAATGCTCACCAAAAGATCGAGACTACATTTAACTGAACCTTCTTTGAACATTTTTATTATAAGACGTGCGTACATACATTACTATATGAACATGTATATGCATGACGTAAACTGTGTGAATAAATAGCTTTTGTAAAGTACATGTAATTGGTTACCGTATATACTGACATTACATCTAATTTAACATGTCTATGGGGTGAGAGATATTGTCTATTAACTTTAATGCTGTTGCTGACTTAATCGTGTAATCGTCGTCGCTTTTGTTGTTATTTCTGGGTTGTTTTTAGTTACTTTCCAACGGCAACCAAAGGTAATACAGTTCTGAAATCACGACACGTCTTCCACAATCATCATCGAAGCTCGTACTTCTCACAACTTTGTCGTGCAGGTAATCTTTATGGTGTGGAATGCCATCAACGACCCGCTGTTCGCTTACGTCCAGGACAACTACCGTTTCTCGATCATCAAGAGTCGACGCCACACAATCCTCTACGGGGCGCCACTGTTCGGCCTCTCCTTCCTCGTCGTGTGGTTCCCCTGGGCCGACTACAGCGAAGGCGGCGGCGGCTGGTTGGTCGGCGTTCAACTGACGGCGTCGTTGTGTTTCTACGACTCCATGTTTACCTTCGTTCTGCTCGCCTATTGCGCGATGTTCACTGAGCTATCTTCGGCGCACGAGGACCGGGTCCGTTTGGTCCGCTACTCCCGGATCGCCTCTATTGTCGGGTCCGGTTCCGTCTATTTCTCCGGCGTCGTTTCCGACAACATGACGCAATTTCCGGCGTTTCTGGGCGCATGCGTCGCGATCGCTGTGCTCAGCGTCGGATTCATGTCGTACACGGGACTGAAGTCGACGACACACTACGACACGGCTAGATCGCATGCCGAGCTTCAGGACACTGTCGCCCAACACGTCCCCGAGTCGTCGCTCTGGCAGCAGACTGTCGCGATCCTGCGACAGCGTAACTTCATGGTTTTCGTCCTGATGAACTTCTGCCAGGTCTATCAGACGACGTTCCTCGCCAATTTCACTAGAGTCACATGTGAGCAGCTCATTCCGGCCGGGTTCCTGACGTCTCGGGCAAGGAACGCTTTCTACGGAGTGCTATATGTTGCACCTCAGGTACGTGTGCATTGTGCATCCATATGTGTGTGTGTGTGTGTGTATATATATATATATATATATATATATATATATATATATATATATATATATATATATATATATATATATATATATATATATATATATATATATATATATATCGGCTGACTAGTTGAATGTCATCTCATCAGACCATCTCAAATTCTGGTAACCACAACGCACGCGCACGCACACGCGCACGCACGAACGAGCGAACGCACGCGCGCACACAAGCACACACCATTACACGTGTCACGAGTGTCTTATCATAGAGGTAACTATGGCAACCTCAATAAACATGTGTTAGCGAGTTGATCCAACACTAGCGATAACAACAAACCATTGTCCAAGAGTACGCTGACTGTATGTCTAACTGGGCCATGTTGCAGATCGTTGTCATTCTTGGGTCATCGTTGATCACCTCCTTTGGGTACTTCCGCATCGTCCGCGCTAGTTTCGTCATCAACATCGTCACAGGCCTGTGGTTGATCTGTATGGGCCGGCAACCGTGGGCCGTCATGGTCTTCTTCTTCGTGACGAGGTACGTGATTCACCTTTCGTAGGAATCATGTGAAATGTAGGTGTGGTATTAATTAAGCCTGACTTTGTATTGTACAATTATATTATATAACATCACCAGTACTTGTCCTAACCTATTGACAAATGTGTCATAAGTTAACCACAATGTGTTGTAATGAACCCTAATGTGTCTTAGTGATCCATAATGTGTTGTAATGAACCCTAATGTGTCTTAGTGATCCACATTGTGTTGTAATGAACCACAGTGGGTCTTAGTGAACCACAATGTGTTGTAATGAACCACAACATGTCTTAGTGAACCACAATGTGCTGAAGTGAACCACAATGTGTCTTAATGAACCACAGTGTGTTGTAATGAACCACAGTGTGTCTTAGTGAACCACAACGTGTTGTAATGAATCACAGTGTGTCTTAGTGAACCACAGTGTGTCTTAGTGAACCACAATGTGTCTTAGTCAACCACAACGTGTTGTAATGAATCACAGTGTGTCTTAGTGAACCACAACGTGTTGTAATGAATCACAGTGTGTCTTAGTGAACCACAATGTGTTGTAATGAACCACAGTGTGTCTTAGTGAACCACAATGTGTTGTAATGAACCACAACGTGTCTTAGTGAACCACAATGTGTTGTAATGAACCACAACATGTCTTAGTGAACCACAATGTTTTGTAATGAACCACAGTGTGTCTTAGTGAACTACAATGTGTCTTAGTCAACCACAATGTGTCTTAGTCAACCACAATGTGTTGTAATGAATCACAGTGTGTCTTAGTGAACCACAATGTGTTGTAATGAACCACAAGTGGCTTGATAGAATGGTTGCTTGGAGTATATGTTTCTCATTCTTATCTCAAAGTTGTTATTAAAATATTTAACTAGACCATTAGAACATAATTACTCGACACTATGCACATTTGTCATAATTATGTCGTATTCTATGCAACCTGATGGTACGACAAAAGCAGTGAGGCTTTGTACGTTTAAAGTAAGCAATCAATTTGCCATACCCACACCAGCGATATTACAAAATGTCTTTCGACGGAACCTGAAACATAATATACTGATTTTATGCATATATTGCACAGAGTACCCTGTTTTTGCACAGGATGATAATACCATGTTTCAACACATTTATAAAATAAATACACGTGCAAAACATAAGTATTCATATAAAGCCTCGCGTATAGCTTACCGAAGATAGCGCCGCAAGGATGACATGATTTTTAAGCAATTAGATAATAGAACACACGTGACATGGTTTTTAACTGCGTCATAATCACGTTATCGCTCGACATGGCGGCATCGCTTCGCGTAAACAAAGTTTATGGTTAAAGAGATTAAAAGCAGACCACACATTTCAAAACACAAAACATCTCATTTGTATTTCGACGTTAATGGTTGAATGAATGAATTAATCGAACTATTACCGTTAATGCAAGTTCTGACGCGACGTATCCTATTTCATGTTTTACGTTCTGACGTCAGCATTCCCAGTTGTTACGTTTGGCTAATCATTGGGACGTGTCAATGACGTATGGAACATTACCCATTGAATAAACTAGTTTTCATGGCTGCAGTATAGATAGAGACTGGCGTTGAGTAATGAATTACGTTAGCGATTGGACAGCTAGTTCATACACAAAGTGGAAACAACATTACATACGCCATTTCGCGGAACGAACGAAACTTGCATCTGAAGCGTTGCATTATCATATGAAATCAGCTACTGAATTTGCAGCATGGTTTAATTTGATGCAACTAAATAACCTCGGTTTGCACTTTTATTTACTTAACAGTTACATATAAATCAGACTAAGTTTAGATGCTGACAGATGCAATTTTACCTCCTTCACTAATTTCGCTTATCCGTATCAAAGCAAGTGGCGTGTGTCCAACGTGGGCCCTTTACAGACCGGGTATCAGAATATAAGAACTCGTAAAAAAACGATTAGGTTAGCCTCCAGAGAAAATATGCCGCTGAATCAGTCATGTTCACATCAACTATGTGTTTGTAGCATCACAACGAACGGAGCCTACTCGCTGTTCAACCTGTGTCTCTCCGACGTCATCGACGAAGACCGAGAGCGTCAGAAGAGAACGTATGTATGATAAAATACTTGGCCAAATCAGATTTGTCTTTATTTGACTAGGCCAATTGTCGATTTTGCCGTCGATGATTTACGAGGTTTTGGAATCAGCTTTGTTGCTCTTTTGTATTCTTTCCAGCTGAATTAG
Organism: Lamellibrachia columna; assembly: GCA_963662155.1. Classification (NCBI taxonomy): domain Eukaryota; kingdom Metazoa; phylum Annelida; class Polychaeta; order Sabellida; family Siboglinidae; genus Lamellibrachia; species Lamellibrachia columna. Next base: position 36,735,377 of record OY759266.1, on the reverse strand, counting down.
GAACTTATGATATGGCATCTGCTTGTGTACACTAATGCTATAACTTTTACTTGAACACGTGCACCAACACAAGTTTCTCTTTGGCTCTAATATGTTGTATTTCGTCTAATTAACATAATAATAATTCAATTATCGTTTGAAGCCTAATCATCTCACATTGCTTTGAAGCTTTCGTGTCAGCACCAACCGATACTCCTTATACATATTCTTTGACGGATCTACTTAGATTAGTATCATTTCCCGAAGTTATTTGAATAACATCCACCATCTTTAATTAATTTATCTAGGACATTTTGTAAATTTGGTTTATATACATCTCCTGCATCCTTCCTACAAGTAATCGCATTGGTGTCGTCCGTAAGTTTAAGTAATTTGAGTGTTATGCCATCTTCCAAGTCATCTATATATTAAGAATTACGTATGCCCTAATACTGGTCACTGTGGTACATTTCTCAAAATAATTTCAATTCCAAATTGAGATCTTCCCATCTTCTAACGCGCTTTGTAATGCATCAGTGAGCCATTTTTCTATACAGGTAATTACCATCCACATTCTTTTAATTTTAGTCAGTTGAAGGGGAACTTGATTTTGTTGAGCCTTTTGAAAATCTAAATAGACAATATCTACTTGGACCCTTTACCTACCCACTAGGTCATCTAGGTAAACTGTCATTAGCGCCCAGTTTTAATTTTGCAAAATAACTATTTTGCTGAGTTATAGTTGTACTTTCATCGCGCACGATAAACTTCCGTTCATCTCGTTGCAGGCAGCCGAGATCTTCGATGTTTTTCGGGACAAATGCACTCATCACGAAGCCAGCCATATCTTTAGCGCCAATGTTAACTGTCGCCGTCCTGGGTCATTTCGGCCATCAGGAAGTCGGACAGACGAAAAAAACAACTAGCCTGACTACAAACTCCGATGCGGCGGACGCCATGTTTTATCTAGCGGCCATGACACCGGTTGTTGTGGGGATCATTCAGTTGTTCGTGTGGGCGAAATACAAAATAAGAAATTCACATCTTTCCATTGAAAAGTACGTCGATTGTTCGAAAGACGTTGGTGTGTGTCTTGCAGTCGCGTAAAGACTAGGTTCATGACATCGCTAGATGTTTTGATACACATTATGCATATATTTGGAAATAAATTTATGAAATTAGGATAACAAAGGGGCGGTCGCGTACGTTCTCAAAGTCCATAAAACGTATAGCATTACGCATTGGTGGCTGGTTGTCTGGTCGTCGCCATGTTTCGCGGGACAAACCAATACTTTTTGATTGTCAATACGCACCTTATCCTATGTCCCACTGTCTCCCACACCACGTATTGAGGGGTGGGCGGTGGTTTGAACCAATACTAAGCGCTATACGTTTTTTACTTTGTGTATGAACTTTAATATAAATTCTTGCTTAAGAGGCCCATTTTGCACGTTCTTCCCCTACTGTACTAGGTCAGTATGTACTGTACTAGGTCAGTCTGTACTGTATTAAAAAGTCAGTCTGTACTGTACTGTACTAGGTCAGTCTGTACTGTACTAGGTCAGTATGTACTGTACTAGGTCAGTCTGTACTGTACTAGGTCAGTCTGTACTGTACTAGGTCAGTCTGTACTGTACTAGGTCAGTCTGTACTGTACTAGGTCAGTCTGTACTGTACTGTACTAGGTCAGTCTGTACTGTACTAGGTCAGTATGTACTGTACTAGGTCAGTATGTACTGTACTAGGTCAGTCTGTACTGTACTAGGTCAGTCTGTACTGTACTAGGTCAGTCTCGTTTGGTCCATGGTCAGTAAATAAATAGCTCTACTGGGTGTAACCGGCCATAACCATAGCAACACATTGATTGGTTCGTGCGACAACTGGGATGGAAAAAAATAACGCGATAAAGAAATAGATAACAATGCGGCTAATCACCGGTCGGCGGGGTTGCGTCTCCGAGCGAGTGTTACTCGGACGGCGCTTATTCTAATGCCACGTGTGACGTGTAGGTCATTTATTTGATTAATATTCGGAAATTACAGAATGCACAGCCGGTTATATCGGTGCCACGTCCAATTCATTCGTCCAAGTACGTGTGAGGTCTGACCACAATACACCCCTGCCTTCGTGGCGATGCTGACGTTTCGCATGATTGTAAGACTCTGGACCATCTGGACCTGTCTTAGACTTTTGCACAGCAACTACCATCATTTCGTTGGCAGGCTGAACAAGTTCGGTCAAAATCACCCACCTCCAGCTTTTTAAAAATGCCTTCTCGTGCGGTGTCCGTCCATATTTACCAATACATCCATGTTTTATGGTGCCCAGTCATTAGCATGTGTCGGTGTATAAGCCGTTCCAGTCGGTCGGGTATGTCTTCCAATCGCCAGAGCCTTCGTCTTTGTGTGTTCCGTGCCAGTCAGTCGGGTATGTCTTCCAATCGCCAGAGCCTTCGTCTTTGTGTGTTCCGTGCCAGTCAGTCGGGTATGTCTTCCAATCGCCAGAGCCTTCGTCTTTGTGTGTTCCGTTCCAGTCGGTCGGGTATGTCTTCCAATCACCAGAGCCTTCGTCTTTGTGTGTTCCGTGCCAGTCGGTCGGGTATGTCTTCCAATCGCCAGAACCTTCGTCTTTGTGTGTTCCGTGCTAGTCGGTCGGGTATGTCTTCCAATCGCCAGAGCCTTCGTCTTTGTGTGTTCCGTTCCAGTCGGTCGGGTATGTCTTCCAATCGCCAGAGCCTTCGTCTGTGTGTTCCGTTCCAGTCGGTCGGGTATGTCTTCCAATCGCCAGAGCCTTCGTCTTTGTGTGTTCCGTTCCAGTCGGTCGGGTATGTCTTCCAATCGTCAGAGCCTTCGTCTTTGTGTGTTCCGTTCCAGTCGGTCGGGTATGTCTTCCAATCGCCAGAGCCTTCGTCTTTGTGTATTCCGTTCCAGTCGGTCGGGTATGTCTTCCAATCGTCAGAGCCTTCGTCTTTGTGTGTTCCGTTCCAGTCGGTCGGGTATGTCTTCCAATCGCCAGAGCCTTCGTCTTTGTGTGTTCCGTTCCAGTCGGTCGGGTATGTCTTCCAATCGTCAGAGCCTTCGTCTTTGTGTGTTCCGTTCCAGTCGGTCGGGTATGTCTTCCAATCGCCAGAGCCTTCGTCTTTGTGTGTTCCGTTCCAGTCGGTCGGGTATGTCTTCCAATCGCCAGAGCCTTCGTCTTTGTGTGTTCCGTTCCAGTCGGTCGGGTATGTCTTCCAATCGTCAGAGCCTTCGTCTTTGTGTGTTCCGTTCCAGTCGGTCGGGTATGTCTTCCAATCGCCAGAGCCTTCGTCTTTGTGTGTTCCGTTCCAGTCGGTCGGGTATGTCTTCCAATCGCCAGAGCCTTCGTCTTTGTGTGTTCCGTTCCAGTCGGTCGGGTATGTCTTCCAATCGCCAGAGCCTTCGTCTTTGTGTGTTCCGGGCCAGTCGGTCGGGTATGTCTTCCAATCGCCAGAGCCTTCGTCTTTGTGTGTTCCGTGCCAGTCGGTCGGGTATGTCTTCCAATCGCCAGAGCCTTCGTCTTTGTGTGTTCCGTGCCAGTCGGTCGGGTATGTCTTCCAATCGCCAGAGCCTTCGTCTTTGTGTGTTCCGTGCCAGTCGGTCGGGTATGTCTTCCAATCGCCAGAGCCTTCGTCTTTGTGTGTTCCGTGCCAGTCGGTCGGGTATGTCTTCCAATCACCAGAGCCTTCGTCTTTGTGTGTTCCGTGCCAGTCGGTCGGGTATGTCTTCCAATCACCAGAGCCTTCGTCTTTGTGTGTTCCGTGCCAGTCGGTCGGGTATGTCTTCCAATCGCCAGAGCCTTCGTCTTTGTGTGTTCCGTGCCAGTCGGTTGGGTATGTCTTCCAATCGCCAGAGCCTTCGTCTTTGTGTGTTCCGTGCCAGTCGGTCGGGTATGTCTTCCAATCGCCAGAGCCTTTGTCTTTGTGTGTTCCGTGCCAGTCGGTCCGGTGCACATTCCGAGTCTACTTCCCCTTTCTAAGGACGCTCATCCGCCATTATAGGTGGACTTTAATGTCATAATGCCAGGCGAAGTGATGTAACATTTTAGTTCACGTCTCGTTCTCGTTTGCTTTCTTGTCTCCTACGATAATACACGTGGGGTGAGGTGGCTTATCGGTTAGACCATCGGACTCTCAATCGACGATTCGAAACCTCATGCCACCGTTTTGAAGCTTTGGCAATTTCGTTCACCCCACATTGCAGAAGTTCACTAAGCTGTATGAATGAGTACCTGGCCGCACACAGGTGGATATGTGAACGAATAGTTTTCGCGCGGCAATTGTAGCGCGGTTTAGTTCTTCCCAGAGACGTCTAGGTGGCGTTGGAGTGAACAGGTCTGCCAGAGAGTGACGTGTAAGGCACTTTGAACAGTCCCAAGGACAGGATACCGCGCTATATAGCTTTTGCCTTTTTACATTTTCGTGGCGCCTTTGTGTCCAGTATGCGGGCGATTCTCTTTGTTTTAGCGGCCTTGTTTGTGTGCCGTCCAGCAACACGTGCCTGTCGTAGAATCATCTTCTCTTTCGCACTGATGTGTTTCTGCATTAGACTATGCGTAATTTTACCGTCAAGGCTATTCAATGACAGGATGACGACGGACGTGTAATTTCACCGTCAAGGCTATTCAATGACAGGATGACGACGGACGTGTAATTTCACCGTCAAGGCTATTCAATGACAGGATGACGACGGACGTGTAATTTCACCGTCAAGGCTATTCAATGACAGGATGACGACGGACGTGTAATTTCACCGTCAAGGCTATTCAATGACATGATGATGACGGACGTGTAATTTCACCGTCAAGGCTATTCAATGACAGGATGACGACGGATGTGTAATTTCACCGTCAAGGCTATTCAATGACAGGATGACGACGGACGTGTAATTTCACCGTCAAGGCTATTCAATGACAGGATGACGACGGACGTGTAATTTCACCGTCAAGGCTATTCAATGACAGGATGACGACGTACATTCACACGTCACACGCCCCCGCCGTAAATGTCAACCAACTATTCCCAGATTAAATACATGATGGTGTTCCGTACATGTTTTGATACTAGGAAATATTAATTGAATCATTTATAACTTAATCTTACGAAAACAAGTCTAGACACAATTTGACAAATGCTTTCTCCGTGGGTGTTATTGTTATTGCGAAACAAAACGAATATGATTCGTGAACTATGTCCAGAGCTCGTTTGTCATCATAATTTTATTTCTGACATTTAGCAATGTAGCAATGACAGAGAGAGAGATATGGAGAGAGAGGGGGGAGGGGGGAGGGAGAGAGGGAGACGGGGAGGGAGGGAGGGAGGGAGGGAGGGAGAGGCGCCGTAGTATAGTGGTTAGCACATCTGCTTTAGATGCCACGGTTCTGAGTTCAAGACCCGGACTGGGCATGGATATGTTTGGTGTAAACACCTGGCTCTCAACATTGGAGACTGTGGATCTCTCGTAACACGGACGATCACGTTAATGTCGGACCCGTCTTGTTTAATTAGGGGCGTGAAAGAATCATTGAGGACGACATGCACCCTGGCAGTGACCACCCTTAATGCCAGCATATAAAGGTCGGCTTGGCCGATAATGTTCTAAAAAAGCTGGCTAGTTGAATGAGATCTCGAAACACCATACAGTTGTAACAACCACAACATACAGACAAGTCAGTAAATAAAACGTTGCCGAGTGCTGGAAACAACTAGAACTTGGACAAACCACTAACTCTATTGGCTGGAACCGACTCTGTGACCGTCGCCTACACTGCGCAGATTATCCGAAGTCGGGTAAGAATTAACTTTATCTGCAAGCCATCGCACAAATCCCTGACCGTCGCGGAAACGTTGCAGCGATAACGTCATGCGCGTACCACGGAAGATGCGACGTCAACCATCAAACGGCCGATTGACCTCAATCGCCATTAGTTCCAATTCTCCGTGATTGAAACCACGAACGTCGAAATACTATGCACAGTAACGTACACGGTGGAAGCCTGATCCGCTGTTAGCGTGTTGCACTTTCAAAGGATCTGGCAAAGGGTAATGACATTAAGGCGTTCTTTATTATCAGGTGACGTAGCGTCTATTTGTGACGTTTCCGACCGGAAGTCTAGCCGAAAAGCACCAGAGTTTGCATTATGTACAATAGATGACATCAACGAATTTCAAAAAGAGTAATCAGCCTGAAATTCACTTCCTGTTCGTGTAAGGCACGACGACCGACAATTTCACAGGCCATATTTATTTATTTAAATAATCAATTGTGTTTACGTAGTCAATTAGGTGTCCTTATGAAATTTCCTCAATGTTCGTTTAAAATTAAAACCCAAGATGGCCGCCGTCAACATTCAAATTTCACGTAGACCTGGATCATTTGAGCATCGTTGTTTTCTTCCTGTGAACTCTTGTTGTTCGTCCTCCAGTGATATTCTGTATCGTGTTGTGTAAACCATAACATTAGAAGATGGCAGAAATAGTCCATTATGAAACGTCTCACATCTCGGAGAACAATCAATACAGATTGACGTCACAACCCCTACTTCTACGTCGGCGTCTGTGTAACACATACATCCTATGTAGTGTACTATTTCATTGTGAAAGACGACGTTCTCGGATACTTGTGTGTCATAAGAAAACGAGGCAAATTTAAGGTGGTTTCCTATTCTAGAACTGATTACTGTCATTGAAAACGCATGCGACCAGATTGCAGTTTGATCATTACATGTAAACTTACGTCGCATCGACGCATCGAGGCGACGTCGCCGCGATGCATCGAGGCGACGTCGCATGGAATAAAACTGATCCAATTTTGAAGCGACGTCGCATGCGATATCAAACGGTTTTGACCTTTTCTAATGCCGTAACAACTGCATCTTCGCGGCGACGCCGTCTCCTTTTGTAGACAGGGTTTAAAGTGTATATGTCAAAGAAGTGAGAAGGGCGAGTCGATATACTGTCGACTGCCCTGAAATTAAACTCCGCAAAATGTGTTTTATTTTATTTTTTTATGTCAAAGAAGTGAGACTAAAAAAAATAACATGCAATTACATGGTATATTTTCGTCGAAACCGATAGTACGATTATCGCGTACTCGGAGAACCATGTAAATGACCCGCCGGCCAATGCGGGTAGCTTTTTCCTTCTGTGCCGGCATTTCTTCTGACGAGCGTCGCTGTTGCAGACTTGACGCGGAATCCGCGATAAAACACATTTTGCGGAGTTTAATTTCAAGGCAGTCGACAGTATATCGACTCGCCCTTGAATTAGCGTAACGGGAGAGACAGGCGGCTCGTTTGTTGTGTCAGTGTCCGCGGGTGAGCGGGACTTTGAGCGTGTGTTCCTGGCGCCGATCGAAGTACATTCCGCTGCCTGGCTTTGCTCGGCAACGCCGCCTCTTGTCCGCGCGCCGGTGTTTAGACGCCGCCAATTATTGCTATCAATCAAGCGACCTCGATTAGCGTGTTTCGCGGTGGCCGAGCAGCGCGGGTTACCGGAGCTCGTCCGAAGCCGGCAGTGTACGCAGCAGTGTCGTCGGTGTCAGGACGTCATGGTGTCGTTGTCAACTGTCACGCGTTGGACGAGCGTCGTGTTGGAGTCGGAGCTGTGACAATGCACTACGGCTACTGTTGGACGTTGTGTGCCGTCTTCGGACTGCTGGCTCTAGGCCGTACAGGTAAGTGTACAGGTGCGTGTGTGTGTGTGTGTGTGTGTGTGTGTGTGTTTGCGTGTGTGCGTGCGTGCGTGCGTGCGTGCGTGCGTGCGTGCGTGCGTGCGTGCGTGGGTACGTACGTACGTATGCATGTATATATACGTGTATGTGTTGTGTATGTGTGTGTGCGTGTTGCATGCATGTGTGTGTGTGTGTGTGTGTGTGTGTGTGTGTGTGTGTGTGTGTGTGTGTGTGTGTGTGTGCGTGCGTGCGTGCGTGCGTGCGTGCGTGCGTGCGTGCGTGCGAGCGTGAGTTCGTGGGTACGCACGTACGTACGTATGCATGTATATATACGTGTGTGTGTGCGTGCTGCATGCATGCATGCATGCGTGCGTGTGTGTGTGTGTTTGTGTGCGCGCGCGTGTGTGTGTGTGCGTGCGTGCGTGCGTGCGTGCGTGCGTGTGTGTGTGTGTGTGTGTGTGTGTGTGTGTGTGTGTGTGTGTGTGTGTGTGTGTGTGTTTGTGTGTATACACATGCACTGTGTATCTGCGTGAACATACACCAATCTTTTTACTCGATATGTTGAACATTGCATCGATCATATTCCATCCACTCTTTGTGAGAAGGTTCAGTGCACGTGCTTTTGAGAAGTGCACGTGCTTTTCGTCGACGCTTCACGAGAACATACGAATTAAACCTGACGTGTGCACTTCGAGCCTCACCTAACGGGTTGACTTCTACGCTTTACTTACTCTTGTTGTTCGTCTGTCTCGGGTATATACAAAGACGACGACTGGCAATTTATATTAGTAAGACCGTGGCTTACGGAACAGACTGGTGGCATGCGAGGTTTACAACTGCTAGGCGTCCGTGTAGGAACCCTCGAAGCGTAGTTGATTAAATTAGTTGCACATCAATTGAAGAATTGGTTTGAGACATGGATGGGTAGAGGTGTCCCATGTGATCATGTTGGGCGTGAGCCCGTTCGTAGAAAATAGCTGTTCGGATAACGACGTCGCAAATTCTTGAGTTAATTGCTCTAAAGCGATGTAGGTGGAACAGCGCGAACAGAACATCAGAAAATACGGACGTGAAATTCGTGAGAAGGCCAGATTATATTGTTTGTCATCATGCGCTCTGTGTTCTTGTAAGTCTGTTTGTGTGTCGTCGTCGACAACAATCTTTGAATGGTTATGCTCAAACATAGCTGACTAAATGTTAAGGTACCCATAATCAACACCACAAATCTAGATCTTCGTCTTTCACGATCTCGATGACGGCCCTCCACACAACATTGTTAAAGTGAAACTGTTGAAACGTGCGATGGCAGTGCATTCCGGGGATTCTGACATGCGCAAAACGCGTAGCCTGTTATTGGTTTAATGTAAAACCGTTGCGTTTGAACGGAGAGGGCGATACTATTTCCAGGATGGACTCCGTCATTGACAAATATCTCACACGGGCGGGTTACATATAGATGAAGTCTGGATAAACCAGTGACGGAGTTGTTTTGCCCTGGATGACAATTTTGTAAACCCGAATGCCCGCTAATTAGTGCGACACCTAGTGAACGCGAGTTGTACTTTGCGGCGACACTCACCAATGATGGGGTTCCTGTTTCACACTAAGTATTAATTAGCAAACTATTAATGACGTGTACTACTGCAGACGACAGCTGATGGCAACATACCCCTGGGGCCATCTTCTGCCTTGTAACCGCCTAGCAGGTGTTCATGGCGTCACACGGCTGTCCCTGTCAGTGACTTAATAGTTCACGCGAACAGTAACGCAATTTAAGCGAAAATTCTATACGTGCTTTATCAGCTCGGCGAGTAATACCAACCGACACACCATTCGGGGTTTCTCTTTTGGGGAACCATTACGCTAACGTTGACCTGCTGAATGTTCTCGGTTTGAACAGTTCCTTCTCTTCCTCGTTGCTCCCTGTATAAAGGGTGAGGCTAGTTCTTGTACTGCTGCACCGCCCCAGCTCTTACCCCTCTCCACGCCTCCCTATTAACAACCTTCTCCCTCTGTCGTCTTCCTCCGCCTTTCTTACATCCCACTTCATATACGCAGTTCTCCCAGTTTATCTCTGCTAATTTGTTGATAAGTATTTGTTGCCGATGACATTTTGAAGCTTGTAGCCATACCTAGCCCCGGGGGGGGGGTACTGCCATACCCCCCCCCGGACCTAGCTATACCCAAAATTCACTTCCTGACATTTGTATGGACAAGTCAAGGAAAAGAGCGTCTTCAGCGCAAGTAGAAGACAGACATGGAATCGGCCGAGATAACGAATGCGGGCAACATTAGGCTGTAAACATGTTGGTCATATATTGGGATGCGAGTCCAAGCAGATAATCGAAAGTGATACCGATAATTAATGATAAATGCGTCACTTGATCGGCAGCCCAGTCAGATGTCAGAATTGCTGGGTTGTCTTCCCAGAACGCATCACGATATTTCTAGTACATTTGTTCTGGATTTCCACAAAGCTGGTCTAGTGTAGTTGGCATGCGCAGCTGTCACGGCGATATATGTTTCTGCCACGTTTCAGCTGTTGATTGTGTGCGGGTCCAAACAGCGACAGATACATGTCTGTCCAATACCGATGTGTGCATACCGCTTCGAATGTTCGGTCTGCCTATTTTCTAGGACGGTCACACGAAGTTCATGAATTTCGTCTAATGTCATTAACCTGCATCTGTTTCTTTGACATCTGGGACGTACGGTCGTAGATTGATTGAAATTGCAGTTAAAGTCAGAAATTCGTAGTTTGCAGTCTCCCTAAATATAATAATAATTTAGTGATATTCTTTAATACGTTCATCAAGTCGGAAAACCTCCTCAGTTTATTTATCGTCTAACTCATCTAACCTCGACTAACTTTACTTTAAAAGCACCGTGCCCACAATAGCATCTACCGTGTAGTCATGAAGCTACGTTCATGATGATAGCCGAGCATCATTATGGAGAATTGTTCTTTAATTAAGTAAACCATGGATTTATTCGCCTATTCCGCAGTGCACCATAATTGTTTCGTCTCCATTAGCCAGTCGCTCTCTGCCCATCTATTTTGTCCGAAAAAACATTTAAAAGCTCTTTCCTAAACAATTTATTAATAGCTACAGTGCCACGTAATGAAATTTTCCAATTTACACCCACTTAAGACCGACTATATTACCCGCAATGTATCATGACCACGTAATGAATTAAAATGGCGTTCTTATAACAAAGAGCCTATGACAACATATCTTGCTTTCTACCATCTGTCTTTCTTAAAACTGTCTTTATCATCCCACGATATTCCAATATCCACGACATATTATTGTCTTGCGGTGGGCCGGCAACCGTGTAATATAACGCTTACTGTATAACTGGCATAAATCGTCTTGGAAGAAAATGGGTTCCTTTTGACTCGTGATGACGACGTCTGTCCCAAGGTTGGCCTGAGTAATTACTTAACGTCGTGCGATCAATACAGCGTGCCTTCGAGAATTGTCCTTCGTCGCTAACAGATCGGAAACGTCGATGTTAAGTAAGACAGGAAACTAGCTACGTTTCTCGGAACGTCGGCCACTTTTATAAATGAGCGTAATCCATCGTTCCGTTTGGCGTCCAATATTAAAAACAAATGTAGCGCCTGCCTTTTATTAGGGGGCCATTCACAGCTGTATATTTACCTATTGTAAAAAGCGTTTCTCATACCGCCTTCCCTTCACGAATTCGCACTTTAACATGTTGATAATTGTCCACATTGAGACTTATTTCGATGTAAGAATGCTTTGACGCTGCACACGTAGGGCCCTACAGATATATGACATACAATAATAACCATCAAAATATGTTTATAAACATTTCTTTCAAATAATTATGCTAAAGCTTTGTGTTTTTTCAACCACTCATGGTATCGTATTAATCATTGTTTTCAACGAACTTATGCATTTCCAAGATGTCAGACCGTATTACAGCGCCACACCGTGACCGGATTAAAAAAATAAAATTAGTACGTGGGCCTTGATTAATTAATAGATTTATTCAATATAAAAATGACACTTGTACTAACATCATGTGTGCATACAAATGTTGATTAAATCCGCTCTCCTTTTGTACGCTTTGAACGAAGAGGTAAATGTGTACAATTGTGAACGGCTCCCTAAACGACTGGATCATCTCGACGGATGCCTATTATCATCTCCTTTGAGGGCTATCCAGCAAACATCGCCCGAGCTGGATTTATAGTCCCCCGCGCACAACAATAAACCAGTCGTCGGCTCATTAACTGAAACATAAACCAATGATTTCACCCCGTCTAGATGTCTCTGAGAAAAGATAGTTTAATGAATCTGGCATTTTCTTTTTTTGTGTGTATTGATACCTAAATGTAACAGATTCCTGCATTGGCAACGGCAGAAATCAGCTTATTTTGCGTCATCTCTTGAACGAATTTGCTCCTCAGATCGATGACGTGCGTAGTTTTGTTCGAGGACAATACTCACTGTTTTTGTTGTACCATGATATCGGAATGCTTACTACGTTCTTGCCGCGTTTATATTTTGTAATCTGCTGTAAGAACTACAGAACTATAAGTCTGATCAGCCATCCCAGTAAACTAATGCTAAGAATAATACTCAACCGACTTAAAGGCAAAGCAAAAGAACTGCTATCACAAGAACAGGCAGGCTTCCGGCCGAAAAAAGCACAATCGAACTAATCTTCAAGATAAGACTGTTAATCGAGCAACACGTTGATCACCATCAAGACCTATATCACAATTTCATCGACTTCAAAAAGGCATTTGATCTTGTGTGGCACAAAAGGCTCTGGCGAGTAATGCGACGATATAACATTGACGAAGGACTAGTGACACTACTCGAATTGCTGTATGGACCATCAACGAGTGCAGTGCTACACGAAGGACTAGTGACACTACTCGAATCACTGTATGGACCATCAACGAGTGCAGTGCTACACGAAGGACTAGTGACACTACTCGAATCACTGTATGGACCATCAACGAGTGCAGTGCTACACGAAGGAGAAGTTGGACAATCGTTTCGAACATCGGTCGGAGTACGCCAGGGATGCCTTTTGTCGCCAGTGCTATTCAACCTATACCTTGAAAATATCATGCAAGAAGCTCTACACAACTTCAGTGATACGAAATCGATAAACGGGAGAGAGATCAGCAACCTCCGATTCGCAGATGACATTGACCTAATCGCTGGACCAGAGGAGGAGCTACAAGAACTTACAACAGCACTGGAAAGGAGAACGCGTTCTTACGGAATGGAAATAAGTGCAGAAAAGAGCAAGATTATGGTCAACAGCAGAATAGCGCCAAGAAGTACTATATTAATGAATGGAGAACGCCGCGAAGAAGTAAAATCATTCAAGTACCTCGGGTCGATCATCTCCTCTGAGGGAGACTCCACAGAGGAAATATTCACACGGATAAACCTGGCAACATCAGCGATAGTAAAACTTAAGAAGAAATGGAGCAACAACAACATCAAAACGGCAACAACGATACGACTCTATAAAAGCCTGGTTGTTTCAGTGCTGACCTACGGATGCGGAAGCTGGACCCTGAAAGCCGAGTCCGAAAGAAGAATAGCCGCATTTGAGATGAAATTTTTCAGAAGTATCCTGAAAATTTCTTCCAGAGACCACATAACAAATATATCAGTAATACAAACCATCACCGAAGGACCACAAGAACCGCTTTTGGTCACAGTAAAATGACGAAAACTGCAATAGTTTGGTCAAACAACCAGACACAACACACTTGCCAAAGAAACACTACAAGGCACAGTCAAAGGCGGCAGAAAACGAGGAAGACCACAAAAAAGTACATGGACAACATTCGAGAGTGGACCTGTCTAGAGCCACGGGAATTATGCGATGCTGCTCACAACCGTCCCAGATGGAGAAAGATCTCTGTGGAAGCCTCCAATTGCGCACCCCTATGATCGACCCATCCTCTGGTTCATTAGCAAAAATACACAACCCACGGTTCAATAGCAAAAATGCCCATCCTATGGTTCAATAGCAAAAATACCCATCCTCCGGTTCAATAGCAAAAATACCCATCCTCCGGTTCAATAGCAAAAATACCCATCCTCCGGTTCAATAGTAAAAATACCCATCCTCCGGTTCAATAACAAAAATACCCATCCTCCGGTTCAATAGTAAAAATACCCATCCTCCGGTTCAATAGCAAAAATACCCATCCTCCGGTTCAATAGCAAAAATACCCATCCTCCGGTTCAATAGTAAAAATACCCATCCTCCGGTTCAATAGCAAAAATACCCATCCTCCGGTTCAATAGCAAAAATACCCATCCTCCGGTTCAATAGCAAAAATACTCATCCTCCGGTTCAATAGCAAAAATACCCATCCTCCGGTTCAATAGCAAAAATACCCATCCTCCGGTTCAATAGTAAAAATACCCATCCTCCGGTTCAATAAAAAAAATACCCATCCTCCGGTTCAATAGTAAAAATACCCATCCTCCGGTTCAATAGCAAAAATACCCATCCTCCGGTTCAATAGCAAAAATACCCATCCTCCGGTTCAATAACAAAAATACCCATCCTCCGGTTCAATAGCAAAAATACCCATCCTCCGGTTCAATAGCAAAAATACCCATCCTCCGGTTCAATAGCAAAAATACCCATCCTCCGGTTCAATAGCAAAAATACCCATCCTCCGGTTCAATAGCAAAAATACCCATCCTCCGGTTCAATAGTAAAAATACCCATCCTCCGGTTCAATAACAAAAATACCCATCCTCCGGTTCAATAGTAAAAATACTCATCCTCCGGACGAGATAACTTGGACAATCAATATCTTTAGAAATTGTGACTTAATACTGGCAGCTGTAGTAACATCTAGCGACACCTTGCCCTTGTATTACGTAACTTTGGACAATCGAAGAAAAGACGCATGACGTCGTCAACATTTGTACGTAATTGTTCACGTTGTGGACAGTTGTACGTAACAACTACAACGGGTAATTCGATAGTTCGCTGACACGGTAATAGCAGGGTAAATAAAACTGGGACGACACAACCGTCGAGTCGTAGATGAACCCCAGAAAGTTTGAAGCCCGAGATGCAACGCGCCTAGAAGGAGTAGCATAACATACACACATACGTAATGTATGAACTAATATATGATCACGGGATAGCTGACATAATGTACTATACGAAATGGCGCCTTTGAATCGTACTCGACGGCTGGCGAAGCAGCACAAATAAGCGGACAATGTCGAAGGCCGCGTCCATGCTATGTTCTATGTTCTATGTCGTTGCAGTCGGTTGTCATTCGGTTTTAAACAGTCAAATCTCCGTTTGTTGTTTTATGCGCGATGACGTAATCAATACGTTCGTGTTGATTTAACGTGCGCTGCGGATAATGGCAATGCGGAACCGTAAGGTAAGATTGCGGAACCGTAAGGTAAGATTGCGGAACCGTAAGGTAAGATTTCGGAACCGTAAGGTAAGATTGCGGAACCGTAATGTAAGATTACGGAACCGTAAGGTAAGATTACGGAACCGTAAGGTAAGATTGCGGAACCGTAAGGTAAGATTACGGAACCGTAATGTAAGATTATTGACCGACAATACGTTTCAAACATCTACAGTTAAACTTTACAGCATAGAAAGCATGGGTACACGTGAATCCAGAATACGGTGCACTCCGACAGTGGAGTCCGGCGGCTTGACTTTGTCATCGTACGCGTCATTTCGTAAGCGATGGCCAGGTCATGACAAAAATAACTAGTTCGGTCCGTGTCACGAGCGTTCAATGCCGTCTCTAGTATTGCACCCCAGGATCGCCGGCACGTACTGAACGCGCGTGTAATAAGACATAATATTGTTGTAAACGTACAATGCAACGTCACAAACGCTTTCTTTTCTCAAGTCTTGAATGCATCCAGACTATTTACGTAACGACGTGACGAGGATTGAGTTCCAAAGCCGAATAGTATTGGGTGTGTGTGTGTGTGTGTGTGTGTGTGTGTGTGTGTGTGTGTGTGTGTGTGTGTGTGGGGGGGGGGGTAAGTGGTCATTGCATCTGTAGGGAGGGATGTGATAGGCAAAGAAATGGTGTTTCCTATTGATAATATTCAGAGGAACAATTGATTTGAATGTATTCCCACTAGACCATCAGTGTCGTATCTAGGATCTCGCAGGATGGGGGCGGGGGGGGGTTGAGTAGGGGGGAGCAAAGGGGGCCAAGCTTAGTCACTAATTAGTTTACCATGTTCCCATGTAGTGGCACAACAGATTCTATACGAAGAAAATCAAAATAAATGCCCCCCCCACATAAATTCGACACTGTAGACCATTAACTACTTTGTACATTATACAATAAAAAAAAATACTCTGCAGACCCAAGCTCGGCAGCGCACCAAAACAAAGCAGTTCCTAATCGATAAGCAGTTCCAGTGATTAACAGTTGGATTGGTACGCTGGGGAGCTATGTAGGATAAGCGAGTTTAAACAGGTGGGTTTTTAGTTTACGGCGAAATGTTGTTATCTTTTCTACAGAGCTTAGCATCTGCCCTGCGGTATGCCAGCGCCCCCCTTTCCAATGTTTGTGGCATGTCTGTCACACTAGAAACATTGCGATGGCGATGCAGGACATACCCGGCTGCACAACGTCGTCGTCACACCATTTCACAAGTTAAAAGCCTTGAAAGAGTACAACACTCTGCTGCCAGATTTGTTAAAAATTATTACAGACGGAACACAAATCCAGCAGATCTAATTACTGCCCTTGGATGGCCAATCCTCGAACGAAGACGTATTATTAAACAAGCCACAACCTTCTACAAAACTCTAAATAACATTATTGAGATCACCCCCCCCCTCCAGGCCTACTAACTCGCTCTCGAACCCGTGGACAATACATAGCCCCCAGGTGTCGTATAAATGCAATGGTCTTTTTCATTTTATCCCCGAGCCATTCGCATATGGAATATGATTCCACCAAAAATTACCAGCATAAAAAACCAAAAATCATTTCAAGAAGCTATCATGGAACTCCCTTTCACCACACCTCCTCACCTAAACTGCCTTTAAAACACAGTGCTCAGCGTAAACTTATTCATGGTGTGGGTATGGAGACTGTCTATGTGTGCATGTGGTAAGACAGCGACAGTATCCATACACATTACCAACCTATTAAAAATGTTCATCTAACATCCTATACATAAAATAAATAAAACTATCTGATAAAAACCCTTTCAGCAGCATTAAAGATACTAGTCTTTTAGTTGTATGTACCACCCACAGCGCATGCGCACAGTCCACCACAAACTCCTGCGTTAGCCCAAGTTTGGATTATTGAGACTTGAGACGTTGGATCATTTCTAATTGATTTATTTGTGTCTGTGTACATGGATCCCAAACAGCACTGCTGTTCCCCATGAGGAGTCTGACAAGGAAGAAGTATGATTGTAACAGGTTTTTATTGTTATGGGTGGAACTTGTAGGTTTCTGCGTCGGAGGAATCTTAATGGTATATTAGCTATTGATGGATTCATACGGATATTCTATCGAAGATCTGAGGTTATTGTAATACCGATACATTTAGGTTGCGAAACAGTTTCTAATGTTTGACCATGAAGCATGAATGCTTGTTGTCAGTGACGTTCTTGTTTCTTGTTAGTGGTCTTATGTGACACTTTTGACGGTGGAACTCCGCTTTCAAAGACATCTCCCGTTTTGCAAGCAAGTTTCTCCAGTTCCTCATGGAGCACAGCAGCATTGGACTTAGATACGTTAACGTGTCATCAGCAAACTGTCTCATTGTACATGTAATGTATCGGGGATATCATTTATGTAAAAGGGAAATAAACATGAACCAAGTACAGGGACCCCTGGGGGAACCCAGGGAGACCTCCGAGGGACCCCCGAGGGACCACTGAGGGACCCCTCCCGAGGGACCACTGAGGGACCCCCTCCCGAGGGACCTCTGATGTACCCCCGAGGGACCCCTGATATTACTGGTACCTTAGACGTTGTTTCATCCTCTACCACCTCTATTTTTGTAACAGGTAATATACCTGATAATATACCTGATAATATACCTGATAATATACCTGATAATATACCTGAGGTAGTGATCTACGTGGTTCACTACATGTTGCAACGACGTCAAGCCACAGTGAAAACACGTCATAAATGTAGCTTCAGAACATAATTGCTTGTCTGCCTTATTTATGGTTATGCTGACGCCCACTGACCATATTTATATGGACTTTGATGGAGCGTGTAATTGCCACGTTTATTTCTTCTTGCTAACCTCCAATCCATCATATACGTCGCGATCGTAGTTCATGGATATTCCATCAAACGTTTCTTTCGATTCCTTGTGCAACCGTGAAGCCGTTGATTGGTAAAGAATTGTTTATTTATTTATAGAACATAACTAATTAAACCCACGATGGCGTAATCTTCATCAACTCTTGATTCTGTCGGTATCGGTGCAGGAAGAGAACGTGCAAGTAGATTTTCACAACTAAAACCGTTCTGTGTAAACGACTTTAGTCGTTGTCATAATGCGACGTCCACGCCAGTCCGATCCGACCAAATCGGGCCAACCAATCGTCTGGAGTCGGACCGAAACGGTTGGTCTGCTTGGTGTGTACTCAGTTCCCGACTCCCAACTCCTGACGCCCGATTCAAAACACGAATCGGGAGTCAGGAGATTGATTGTTTTCACGCCAGGGCAAGAACAGTGCGTCAACGGATCGTCCTTGTTGGTGTGTAGCCCCCAGGCCGATGTACCACCGACTGTGTAGGGTGGGAAGAGGGGAGCTTCCCACTAATCTCAATGTCCTCCAATGTCCACCAATGTCCTCAAATGTCCCCCAATGTCCTCCATCTGCCGACGGTTCGTCAGTCGGCACGGTGTGTACTCAGCATAAGTTTCGACTTTCGGTGTCTTGTTTTTCTCAACATATCGCAACCACACCGGATGCAACCTATCCGTTCCTGGTTTCCAGTTGCGTAGTTGGTATATCTGACCACTTTTCCGAGTGAGTCATATGCATTCGATGAATTTTTTTGCAGCATCCGGCAACCTGCTTCTCAGATGCTGGATGCGGGCGACGTCACGCACGCACAGAGGGCACTACACTTGATGGAATAATTAAACGTCAGCCTGGGGTTTACGCGCTTTCAAGTGGCGAACGCCGATGTTTGTTAACAAAACAAAAACGAGTTCCGGCCGCTGTACCAACATCGTTGGCGTTTCCCGTAGACTGTCTGAAATCGGATGCGTGACATGATCGACCCGATTTGATTGGTGCGTGTGTGTGTGTGTGGTGTGTGCGTGCGTGCGTGTCCTCGAGCGTCCACAACTATGTTTGCGTGCTGCATTATTGGCACTTTGTCAGCGGAACGCAAAGACGACGTTAAGCAACATGTGCCGAAACGTAGTTGAATGCCTGACAGCGCATGCAGACACACACGCACGTTTCCTGTTTATCAGCCGGTCAGATTCATCAAGCTTCGCGTCTCCAAATGACAGCAACAGTGGTAGATTTGCGCGGATCGACCCGTGCAGCAATCAGTTAACAACATGCTGTCCATATGATAGCTCGCACTAGTTGCTGGACCGTTGGCCACAGTTGGCGTGAGACGTAGTATCGATCTCTCCGTCTCCTCGGCGCAGTCTGAGTGCGTAAGCAAACGGCTTTGTTGTAATATTCGCCGCTAATATCGCGTTCGTTTTCAACCACGCTTTCCAGTTTATCACGCTACTGCTAGTATAGTTGTGTTTTTGTTGCACAAACCTGGCAAGGATAAGGCTGATTTGATCCGACTTGATCCGATTCTACGTTACGTGGCTGGTCGCCACGTAGAGTGATGCTACGCGCGATTAAAACGGATGAGGGTGGAAAATGTTTGTAAAAAACAGTGTACTGTTTATGAAGGAGATCGAAATTGGGAAAAATAACAGTGGGAAGAGGCCAATGAATCTGGACGAGATCAATAAACGGGAAACGTATAAAATAAACGATACAAGCAAGATAGTTCATTGCAATTGTGTTGATTTTGTTTTATGAACAAACGAGGCGAACGTGAATCAGATGATTCACGATGAGAATGTCAACGCAGTTTTGGCATTGTGAGGTTCCCACACACAGGCCAACGAACTTGTAATACTGCCAACAATGGACATCGATATATCGTCGGCAATCATGTTATCAATGTCCCTGTTATTTGCGATGTCTTATCGTGATCTACGGCGTGTCTCGACTCTCCAGAGAGCAATTGAGACCACGCGTTCATGCAGCACACGAACGAACGAATGTCAGTCAATGCTACGGCCTGACTTCGTTTACGAATTCTTCATAACGTAGGTATTGTGGTAGGAATTAATCAGGAGACAGTCTCAGAAAGACCAGAGAACCCTCTGGATCTGCTATTGTCTTAAAATGACACAGCTAATTGAATTACTTCCCTACTCACTCCCTGTGACGTCAGACACACAACGCAGTGAGCAGTCGACACCATTTATTTCTACCTGCTTCCGTTCTTTCTAGATCACGTGTCTTTATTTTCTGGCTTTGTGCCTCTCTTGCGATGGTTCATAGGTACGTTTCTCTTGGGCGTCTTCGTTTCCTGTTTTAGATGGTTTCCAATACGACGCCTGCTTTGGTGTTCTTGTTAGCGGCATTCAAGAGCCCACATATCTCTATCTTCTTTTCAATAGTATTGACTTGATTGGCTTTGCATTTGCTGTTTTGGGGACTTCCTCGTTTGTGATGAATTCGTTCCATCTGATGTTTAGAAGTCTGCGCAAGCATCGGGTCTGGAAACTTGCTAGTTTCATTTATATTTTTGGCTTTTTCCATGTGTTACTGATTGAATTACTGAGTGATAAATTTAGGTCAATGCTCGTGTTGGCTGTTAATAATCTGGACATCTGGTTACTTTTCGAATAAAAACGGCTGAATGTGTACACCAAGAGTTAAATGTGGTTAGACTGTTGTTCCGTGACAAGTGATCCCGTGGAGCGTCAAGGGCGACGGAGTGTGGACTGTTCTGGAAATTATTTCTCAGACATAGAAAGCATCCACGAAAGAGGAAATCTTTCTTTGCAACATGCATATTTGAAAGAGCCGTTTCAACGATTAAGAAAGTGTCGTGTTGGTTAGAAGATCGAGAGAATCATCAGTTTCGTTCACGTTCGTACGTTGCTCTCGTTTACTCAGATGTATTGGTTACAGACAATGGTTGATATGTGGATAGAAGTTGGCGTTGGAATGAACACGTCTGCCAGGGAGTGAATGGTAATGCGCTTTGAGCAGTCCCAAGGACTATATACGCGGTAACGTCGCGGGGGCGTAGTGGCGTAGTGGCGTAGTGGCGTAGTGGCGTAGTGGCGGAGTGGCGTAGTGGCGTAGTGGCGTAGTGGCGGAGTGGCGTAGTGGCGGAGTGGCGTAGTGGCGTAGTGGCGTAGTGGCGGAGTGGCGTAGTGGCGTAGTGGCGTAGTGGCGGAGTGGCGTAGTGGCGTAGTGGCGTAGTGGCGTAGTGGCGTAGTGGCGTAGTGGCGGAGTGGCGTAGTGGCGTAGTGGCGTAGTGGCGTAGTGGCGGAGTGGCGTAGTGGCGTAGTGGCGTAGTGGCGTAGTGGCGGAGTGGCGTAGTGGCGTAGTGGCGTAGTGGCGGAGTGGCGTAGTGGCGTAGTGGCGTAGTGGCGGAGTGGCGTAGTGGCGTAGTGGCGTAGTGGCGGAGTGGCGTAGTGGCGGAGTGGCGTAGTGGCGTAGTGGCGTAGTGGCGGAGTGGCGTAGTGGCGTAGTGGCGTAGTGGTTAGAACGTTGGACTCTGGATCTAGAGAACCCGGGTTAGAATCATTTTGCTGCCGTTTCGAAGGTTTGGCAATGTCGTTCATCCTACGTTGGTTCGTTAGTTCGTCCCACGTTGCCACAGTTCACTCAGCTGTAGAAATGATACCTGGCTACGGATAGTGGTGGGTATTTGAACGAATAGTCTTTGCGTAGTGATTGCAGCGTGGCTGAATGCTTCCCATAGAGGATGAAATGGCATAGGAATGAACAGGTTTCCCAGGGAGTGTAGTGTAAAGCGTTTTGAACAGTCCCAAGGACTGGATATAACATTTTGAACAGTCCCAAGGACTGGTTATATAAGAACGTACATGGTGGTATAAATACATATAATTGGCCAGTGGACGACGTCACACCAGTTGCATTTCCTTGCTCATGCGGGCCTCTAGACTTCCGTACCCATATAAGGAGCAGGAGCGAGCGTGGGACGTGTTGCTGAGCAAACATCTCGTCTGTAGCGTTTGCAGCGTAATCATGGTTAAACACGCTCAGCCGATTAAATTGTTTCTGTCCAGGCTCACATGTCGCAGTAATTACGCTGCAGCTCGATCCCCGCATCCGGGTTGGAAAACCGCGCAAACGGAGGCAGTTACATCCGACATGCAAACTGCGCAAATAAGCTGATACGGTGTCAACAGAAGGACTGAGTAGTACGCCTAATATCAAAATAACACTGTGGGTTCGATAATGTAAACGAACCTACCTAACCTATATTTCTTTCTTTTCTTCTCTTTCCTCCCTCTTCTCTCTCTCTTTTCTCCTCTTCTTCTTCTTCCTCGTCTCTTTCTTCTCCCTCTTCTCCATCTTCTCTCTATTATCCCTCTCTTCTATATTTCTGTTCTTCGATTTCCCCCCGTTCTCCCTCTTCTCCCTCTTCACTCTCTTCTCGCTGTTCTATTCTCTCTTCTCTTTTTGCTCTTCTCTCTCCCTCCATTCCTCTCTCTCTCTCTCTCTCCCTCTCTCTCCCTCCCTCTCTCTCTCTCTCCCTCTCTCTCTCTCTCTCTCTCCCTCCCTCTCTCTCTCTCTCCCTCTCTCTCTCCCTCTCTCTCTCTCCCTCCCTCTCTCTCTCTCTCTCTCTCTCTCTCTCTCTCCCTCTCTCTCTCTCTCTCTCCCTCCCTCTCTCCCTCTCTCTCTCTCCCTCCATCCCTCTCTCTCTCTCTCTCTCTCCCTCCCTCTCTCTCTCTCCCTCTCCCTCTCTCTCTCCCTCCCTCTCTCTCCCCCCCCTCTCTCTCTCTCTCTCTCTCTCTCTCTCTCTCTCTCTCCCTCTCCCCCTCTCTCTCTCTTATTTCTCTCCTCTCACTCTCTCTTTCGTTTTGCTTCTGTCTATATGTCACTCTCTGTCTTTGTTTGTCTGTTGTCTGTCTGCCTGTATGTCAGTCAGTCCGTCCGTCCGTCCGTCCGTCCGTCCGTCCGTCCATCTGGCATCACAACCATCTTCCACGTCATGTGAACGCCTCAATCACCCAACTGCGCTTGCCACTCTAAGACTCTCATAGTTCCACTCTTGTGAAGATAACTTCTAACTTTTTTCTGTTGTGCATCGAGTCATAAATTTGTTTCATCAGCGAACAGGTTCGGATTACTCGATAAAAGACCTTGGCATATGAAGCTGTATTTCTTGTTTGTCCTGTTTCTGAAGCGTACAGTAGTACTGAACGGACGTTGGATCCTATAAAACATGAAGCTGGAAAAGGCTGCAGTTGTTGGCAGTTATCAATGATACGCTCCGTCAATTTCACTAGTCAGATCTCTGGTTGAAACGGACATGAAAGGAGCGCCATTGTTTGTAGTCTGTCTGAAAACCGGTGCGACATTTCACGGCTGTTGCGCAAGTCAGTTATGTAATATTCACCACTGACAGTTGCATGGAAGAAACGCCCGTACGGTATTGATTAGCTCAGTATGGGCCCTGGAATTCCGTTAGCGTTTTTGTGTGTTCTTATACTATTAGAATTGAAGCCATTATGTCCCAATTTCTTAATCCGCGTAACAGTCGAATAGGAGATTTTGTGTTGGGAAAAAAATCGCGTTTATAAGTAATTGTCAGGAATTAATAGAATGTCTGATTTATAGTTTATAGTATATAAATTAACACCAAGTGTGTCTGTTAGTTCCATTTTATTCCATCGTAACATCCGATGTCTCGGTCGCTGCCCAGCAAAAACTGAGGCAGACCCCCCGAGGGTGTATATCAGTACCGATCCAGTTGACCAATAGGATAATCATTGCAATACGATTCTATTGGAGCCAACAGATAATTTTTACAACATTGACCAGTTCCATTGTATATCATTACAGTAACGTGTTTATTGCACACACACACACGTGCATATTCACAGTGTTTGCCTCAGAGCAATGTTGATCTCTCCCTCCCTGGCTGAACCTGATATATATGTGTGTGTGTGTGTGTGTGTGTGTGTGTGTGTGTGCGTGCGTGCGTGCGTGCGTGCGTGCGTGCGTGCGTGCGTGCGTGCGTGTGTGTGATTTTTGTTCACACGTGTGCATGTTTCTCTTCAAAACTCACCCCAGCTTTTAGCTACGTCATTAAAAACGTCATGACCTACTAGTTTACAATTTAGCTTCAATGAATAATTATCCGAATTAGCCTTATCGGGTAACTCTTGCGCACGGACACGCGATGTGTCATTTTGGAATTCGTGTTGACCGAGCGACCTTTTTTCTAAAATTGCACTATCCCGCCGATGACAGCCCTGGTGGAGCGCATTTTCATCGCAAATCGACGATCTCATTTCCGCAAAAAGAATTATCTATGGATTTATTGCACACAGTCGAACGATATAATTGCGGACCGGGCCGGCGTAATTACCTCGTTGTCGTACGACCACGGCTCGTCAACCTGCCCTCGTTGGCCCGGTTCGAGCGGGCGGCGCGCTGTATGTTCACTACGTACGGTCACTGCGTTCGTTCACTACGTGCGTTCACTGCGTGTGTTCACTGCGTGTGTTCACTACGTGTGTTCACTGCGTACGTTCACTATGTGCGTTCACTGCGTGAGTTCACTACATGTGTTCACTGCGTACGTTCACTACGTGCGTTAACTGCGTGAGTTCACTACGTGTGTTCACTGCGTACGTTCACTGCGTGCGTTCACTACGTACATTCACTACGCACGTTCGCTACGTACGTTCACCGCGAACGCACACTAGGTACGTTCACTGAGTACGTTCCCTGTGTGCGCTCACTGGGTACGTTCACTTTGTACGTTCACTACGTACGTTCACCAAGTCAGCTCGTCGCTTTCTAACAGCCGAAGAGTGACTCTCAATGTATGTTCCTTAGTTTAACTATTTTCTGTAATAAGTGTATCTGATTCCACTAACCAGCGGACGTGATTCTATTAAGCAGCGGGAATTGAGAATGATTCTGTCCCAGTCATTTTGATTATACTAAGCGTTTTATTCTGTTATCCGCGATTCCTTTAAACGGAGTCCACTGTATTAAACGCCAGGGATACGCCGATTACACGTATTATTTACTCCCACTCACACATACATATTTCGTAAGTCTGAATCGCATTTAGCGTCCGTGCTGTGTCACGCAGTTGAGGACAGCGACGGTGTTGGCGGAGACGACTGTGCGACGAAGGGTAACTAATATGCTGTTGACGACGACTGCATCAAAGACGGAAATTTCTACCCACGTCAATAAAAACAGCGGTTACCGCAGCGGATAGTGTGACACCACGATTCTAATTACGGAATGTTGATTAGTCATAGCGGTGGGACATGGAGTAAACAACGAATTTTGACCACCCGTGTAACATCGGAGTAAGCAATGCATTTTGACCACCCGTGTAACACTGGGGTAGGCAACACATTTCGATCACCCGATCGGAGTATACATTACGTTTTGGCCACCCGTGGACCAACGGCGTATAAAATACGTTTAGGCCACCCGTGCACCATGGATCACCGGCGTATAAAATACGTTTAGGCCACCCGTGCACCATGGATCACCGAAGTGTAACATTTGTTTGGATCACCGGAGTATAAAATACGTTTAGGCCACCCGTGCACCATGGATCACCGAAGTATAACATTTATTTGGATCACCGGCGTATAAAATACGTTTAGGCCACCCGTGCACCATGGATCACCGAAGTGTAACATTTGTTTGGATCACCGGAGTATAAAATACGTTTAGGCCACCCGTGCACCATGGATCACCGAAGTATAACATTTGTTTGGATCACCGGAGTATAAAATACGTTTTGATCACCCGTGAAGTATAAAATATGGGTTTGACGCCACATGAATGAAAGTGCTCTGACACCGAGCTCGTTTATATTAATTTGTGCGTGAAAAGGTTGAAAATGCACAGGACCATCGTAGGCACTTCAAAGAAAAATTAGATATCATGGCAGAACATTGGCAATTGATTTAAATGAAAGGTGAAATGTAAAGGAACCAAAAACTGCTTATTTTATTAATATATCGTTATTAGATCCAACGATATTGCGATTTTAATACGGTAAAAATTCGAAAAAAAATTGTAAATCGCATACAGGAAAAAGACTCATTTTGTGTTTTCTTTCAATCAATGTATGATTAAAATTGCATAACTTTTTTTTTTTGCATATATTTTAATAATTTTTTATAGGAGTTGCAAGCACATTAAGTAGGGTTATAAATATGCATAATCCAATCATGTTTCATTAAGAGTAACTCAGTTAATGCAATTAATAAGTCAATATTGGCTAATTACTGCGTGAAGTCAACTGACCAACACATGTCCACAACTTCCATGATTATGAAGATATTTGTATAATTTGTTCAGGGTTTGCAAACTCATTAACCAGGGTCATAAATATACACCACACACGCATTTCATAACTCAATTGATGCAATGAATAAGTCAATATTGGCTAATTAATGCGCAAATTCAACAGGCCAACACCTTTTTTTATAAAAGGCCATATCTTCCATGATTATGAAGATATTTGTATAACTTGTTCGAGGTTTACAAATTCATTAAACAGGGTCATAAAATATACATCACACAGTCATTTCATAACCCTATTGATGTAATTAATAAGTAAATATTGGCTAATTAATTTGCAAACGCAACAGGTCAACACCTTTTTTATGCCAAACTTCCATCATTATGAAGATATTTGTATAATTTCAAAACACATTAAGTAGGATCATAAATGTACATTAGTCATTTATCATTAATAGTAACTCAATTAATAAATCAAGAATGGCTAATCAGCATGCTACCTCAACATACCAATACATTTCAATAAAAAGCCACAACTTCCGTGATTACTAAGATATTTGCGTAATTTTGGCAGAGCCTGGGCTTTCTTTCCCTGCCAAAGAACACGAAAATAGTCTTTCATGGTGACTATGGTAAAATAATTATTGGAGAAATATATACTAGTTGGTGTTCCATATAGAGTGCTAAATGTGTTTTTGTTAAAAAAAAACAATGTCATTGCATAATATAACCCAATTTATTATATATTCTGACATTTTGTAATTTTTTTTCAATCATTGAAAAATTACATAATAATTTCATTATTCTACTAACTTAGCACAGCTAGGCCCAACAAGTTTAATCAATATCAATCAATCTTTTATTTTAGACAAAAGAATACATGCAATATGTATTATGTAAATATACTATTTGATATTATAGTAATATAGATATACAAGATATATATATATATATATATATATATATATATATATATATATATATATATATATATATATATATATATATATATATATATATATATATATAAATATATCGTACAGAGACTAACTAGACTAAGGCTCTAGAAGAAGTCACGAACATATGGATGGAGTCATAAATAGCTTTGTCTGCTAAACTTACACCAGAAATACACCTATGTCGTCTAAACGTTGTATTTCACCTTAATTTTGGTTCAATTTTAATAAAAAACAGACGATAATGAAAAGGAACTTACTATTGTCCAATATGCCGCTGTAAGTCACAGAAAGGAACGGAAACAGCCGACAACACAGGATGTAAAACAAAAGGAGACCCCGGGTGTCGGGAATCGGCGCGGCTAAACTGACACGATTTTTCGGCACGCCGCACGAGCCGCTCAGCGGATTTAGTTGAAGTGCCTAACCATCGTAGACGTAGAAAGACTGTTTGACACCCCATGAATTAGTCTTGACTACATGAGCGTCCCACGTAGCGTCGCCGAAACTCGACAAGGGGCGACATCGGCAGGTGACACGTGCATCAATCTGCTGGAAAAAATTTGTCAATTTCTGTCATTTGTTTCTCCAGAAAATCAACATACAAGATGCTCACCTTCTAATGGCGTCCAAAACAACCGCATCATGTGGTGTTCATGCGTAAGGGATCCTACAGTCACTGACACAAGGGATCCTACAGTCACTGACACAAGGGATCCTACAGTCACTGACACAAGGGATCCTACAGTCACTGACACAAGGGATCCTACAGTCACTGACACAAGGGATCCTACAGTCACTGACACAAGGGACCCTACAGTCACTGACACAAGGGAACCGACAGTCACTGACACAAGGGATCCTACAGTCACTGACACAAGGGATTCTACAGTCACTGACACAAGGGATCCTACAGTCACTGACACAAGGGATCCTACAGTCACTGACACAAGGGATCCTACAACGAAGCGCAAACTCCAGGAATCCCAACAATCTTCCGACGTAAAACGGTAACGCGAAGAAAGCTACAGTAACCTTTGAAGCGGTGGGGGATGATTAGACATTCCTTTGAGTGATTGATTCTGGGATCACTGCCCTTGGAAATATCCGCCATTACAGACCGCAATGCGATCAAATTCCCATAAAGGTAATTACTCAGATCGCATATATTAAATAAGCTACCCTGACGAAAACGGATTCCCAGGACGGTGAATCTGAATGTTGCTGCGATGGTATCTTGTGCAAGCTTTGGCTGCGTCACCCGAAATCAAGAACAGCAGAAGAGGCAAAAGTCGGAATGGTGGAGGCAAATAGGGCGAACAGAGGTGGAGAGGGTTGGTGGAGAGACGGCCGAACAGTTCAGTGTTGTGGACTTCAAGGCTGCATTTGATAATATCTGGAGAGGGGCACTGTAGAAGAAGTATTTGATATATATTCTGGTGGATCCATATATTGCATTGCTTGAGATAGGCATGTTTGCTATCCTGTTCAGTTTGTTTCTGGAGTTCGTCATGGCAAACGTGAAGAGCTTATTGAAGGAGTTCAAGCCAGATACCAACATCAGTTTTGACACTAGATATGCAGGTGAAACACCAATTGTGTCCACCGCGTTCGAGAAGCCACAACGCTCCACTGAAGAACTTCAAGAACACCTTCAATACTGTTTCAGAGACGTACAGTATCCCCATATTCAATTCATACTGCTCAGTACAATTCAGGGACGTTAATCTCAGATATGTATATTTTCAGACTAAAATCATCACCCTATAATGACCATAAGCTGGTGGTTGTTCCCTCTAAAAAAAACCATCAGTCAAGGGTCAACATCCCTCTGATTGATGCATAGACCACCTTGCTCATCCACGGGGCTCAGTGACAAATCTTCAAGTGAAATGCTTCCATAGGCTAGACTAATATGTGTCGTGTGCCATATCCACATTATAGGGGGCAAACCACAGTAGAGAATTGCATTGGTGGCCAAGTTAACGTTTTGTCTGATTATAAAAAAACGTGACCATTAAAAATTCTGAAACTTTTTTCACAGCAACTGCCATCATCTCATTGACATGCTGACTAAGTTTTGTCAAAATGTCATATCTCCAGCCCCGGCGTGCGATGCCAGTAAATTAAAAAAAAAAAATAGCCGTGTATTCGTGCGCCCACGTGGCCCATAGCAGAACAATTCCCACAAAATCTATAAAAAAATTTTTTAATACGTTCTACATTCGTGTGAAACAATAAACAGGAAGGTCAACAGTGGTCTTACCCTTATAAACAACCACGCTGAGTGTCATTCTGTGGATGTGACTGTTTCTGTCTGCTGTGCAGCGAGAAGGCGGTCAGTGTTCCACGCCTGCCTCCCTGCAGCCAGCTGCCTTGACCGCACTAGTCTACAGTGAAATGATTAATGATGTAGTTCTGTGAGATGACCGCATCACAAGAGCATCAGCTGAATATCCGCGAATTCGTTAGTTTGAGTATTTTGATGTCGTTAATTATTCAACGAAACATTCGCTCGACCCGTTTTTCACGTCCACCTGTGACAAGACCTGATCCAGGTGTAGAAGATGCTCCACACGTGTCATGTGTTTTCATATCACGTTAAGGCAATAATACACGCACGCACGCACGCACGCACGCACGCACGCACGCACGCACGCACGCACGCACGCACGCACGCACGCACGCACGCACGCACGCACGCACGCACGCACGCACGCACGCACGCACGCACGCACGCACGCACGCACGCACACTTCATACTGGATGATTTCATAATTGTGGGTACAATTGAACACCGCTGAAGTGAGTTGTAATGTTCACCTGGGATGACATGTAAAAAACGAGGTTCCTTCACGGACTGGCGGGGTGACTGGCGCACGTACGCGGGCGCGTCCATGCACGCTTGCCCTTACGCAGACACGTAGCCTTGTAACTATTTAATGGCCTTGTAACTATTTAATGGCCTTGTAACTATTAATGGCCTTGTAACTATTAATGGCCTTGTAACTTTTATGTTTCAAGGAATACTGTTTCACAGCTCAATAATCATAAACGTCAACATAAACATCATCACAATAAAGGCTACCACGCGAATATAACTCTAGGTAATATACACATCTGGCACAAATGTATAGAACCCGCCGACGATTGCGCGCACGTGGGATATTGACAGTAGTCAACGAAAAACGTCACAAGTTTTTATTCGAAGAATTATACCGAAATAAGATCTTCATCGAAAATTCGTTATTGATGCCAGCTGTGACAAAGTAACGAGATTATTGATAATTGGGCTGCGTGACGGGGTAATCTACAAGACTGTCACCTTCCTTTAAGCTGTCAATCAATCACTTGTGAATCGTTTGCCTCCTCCAGTGTTTGACGAATGGCGCCGGAACAGCTTGACTTTACTGTTCCGTCGTCCAGCGCTGCGGTCGCCAAGTGGTTCTATTCGGCTCGTCAAAGCCTTTGTTCAACCCGACATTAGGTGTGGCATTGACGCGCTGCACAATAGGCAGGTTTCTTGAGTTTTCAGCAGTGTACAGAGGGTTTTAGTGCGGGCATTCAGGTATGAGTATTTTACCTGATAACTTCTTTGTGTGGCAGAATGGCCTTATCTGTCTGCGTGGTGTGTTAGTGGTGTACAGATGTGTGTACATCATTATGTGTATGTTTTGCTTAATTGCATACTTTCTGTATGACATTGTTCATTGTATGGGGGATCGAGGCCTTTCTGTATTTACAGGAATGTACTTAAGGTTAGTGCACTGTAACATATGGTTTATCTTAATGATTTTATGTGCGCGCCTAGAGTGCAACTTGCTGTAACCAACGAAAGGTCATGTTCACGTCTAGCTAGGGACGCTTCGACATCCCTATTATTAATTCGGTGTTAAATGCCATTTTACTCACACATGCATGTGTTCTAGTTATTACAGATATATACCAATAGCAAATTTAGCCTGATTTATCAGAGCGTTTTATTTTAACGACGCAAGAGGCAGGCATGCGCGAAATGTGGGCTTCTTGTTTGCTTGAAGCCTACACCCGCCTCCCGTCCCGCGTTCAATGTCGGCCAGATTTGTTTACTGTAGGGACTTATCGGTTGCTCCAAGTACGGAAAGTTCGTTGAAATGCGAACTGTGTAGATTTAAATAGTATACTTACGGGTTACACGTCTTGATTTTATGTACTGAAAGATGTACGATGTATGATGTACATGTACCGCAGAGCCCAGATAAACTTGATTGACACCAACATGGCGTCGTTGTGCGGTGTTGGTCATTCACACATCCTGATATTTCATGTAAAGATATATATTGACCGCCATATCAATACCTCCTTGGTGTTGCACCATCCGTACACATGACGCACCTCGGCGCTCTAACGATATAAATAACCTCAATCGGTTTACTTCGATCTTTCGAATAGAGTCAACCCGGCAGTTTTAAGAGTTTGGACGACCTCAGCCATTGATGTGTCAGTTATAATATCTTACATTCCACTGACACACCAAATATGCAAAAATGCATTGTTTGTGCACGGACAAATAACAGAGAGCTGTACCATACTGTGGAGTAAATTAAAAATATTGTGGGTTACAACAACAATATAATTTCACACTAAGTGAACATATTTGAAGCGTGACGCCGTAGCCATGACAACCACGCCGCTTTCACCGAGCACATTTTAACGACAACGTTATTGATTATCCATCTCAAATATGTGTGTGTGTGTGTGTGTGTGTGTGCGTGCGTGCGTGTGTGCGTGCGTGCGTGCGTGTGTGTGGGTGTGTGTGTATATATATATATATATATATATATATATATATATATATATATATATATATATATATATATATATATATATATATATATATATAATAACTTAATTGTACGTATTAAAATAATGAGTTTCAATTTACTCTTAAAAACCCTGACATCGCTAATTCTACGTATATCTTGAGGTGACGCGTTCCATATGTTCGGTGCCGCTGCGTTCAAGGGTGCGTTGGATTAATTGTACCCGCCGTTCGCCTGTTGCAGTGTACGGCATCAAGTGTCTGCAGTGTGCCTCGTTCCTCGACACGGCGTGCCAGAGTGGCAAAGTCCCGGCCACCGAGTGCCACCCCGCTAACAAGTACTGTATCAAGTACATAGGTATTCTCAAGAAAGGTGAGTCCTGCGTCCAGTCGAATCCCGTCAATGTCCAGCGATTACTCGTGGACTTCAACATGATTTATTATTTAGATTTGGATAATCTAAATGGTTGGTCCAAGCCGGTGTAATTTATAATGTCGTTAAATGTAGTGGCGCAACAGATTACATATGAAAAATATGAAACATTTACGCCAGAGGGGGCATGTCCTCCCTAAATACGCAACTTCGTGCTCGTGAAAATGATCATCAAGTTGGTAGATAATATATGAATCACGATGTTGTAAAAAAATCAATAGTTGTAGTTAGAACAACTCTAAAATACATTCCCAAAGTAAATGGCAATACAAGATCACAAACAAAGACCTCACTTTGAGGACAGACCAGACAGAAAGCAACAGGCAAGAGGTTGAGACAAGAAACACCCTCCGAAAACCCACCACAAATGTCACGAGACTGGACCCCACGAGGACAACGAAAACCAGGCAGACCAACAAATAGTTGGCGGAGGTCAGGAGCCGATGAGACAAGGAAGCCTGGAACCACTGCATGTGGCACAGCTGAGTGAACTGTCTGTGCGTGTGGTGTGCGTACATGTGTTCCCGATTTAGAGAAGACACACACACGCACGCACGCACGCACGCACGCACGCACGCACGCACGCACGCACGCACGCACGCACGCACGCACGCACGCACGCACGCACGCACGCACGCACGCACGCACGCACGCACGCACGCACGCACGCACGCACACACACACACACACACACACACACCAAGTGACTGTTCAGTTGGCCCATCTATACTACTGGTACACCGGGTGACGAGTGCACTCAGCATTCAAGATACCCATTTAATGAAAATATTGTTCACAAAGGAGTGCATTCAGGTCTTCCCCTGAGAGTACGTACTGCGCCGCTGCCACGTAGTTGGTCTATTATTACGTCACATTTACGTCACACGTCGCCAACGGATAGAATGATAGAAAACAACAAAAGAAAAACGGCGCTACCCACGTGTCGCGTGTCATTGTGACTCAGACATCGGTACTGCTGACTGATCTTGTGTTGGTTGGGTACGTGCGGCGCATCGGTCATTTCTCTGTCGGTTGAGCAAAAAGGCACAAAGTTGTAAAACACAATATGCACATTTGGACGAGGCACCTCGAAATGTTCGTATCATGAATGCTTGTAGCCCGTTGGCTGTATATTGATAGTGCACTCCGCACATGAACCGACGAATTCAGTATTGCGACATTGCTTACGTCTAAAATGCAGTATCGTCTGAAGGAAATCAATCTTCGGGACGAGTCTCTTGCTCGGAATACAAAAAGAAACAGGCTAATCACCACAAAAATAAATTTTCAAAACAGCACAACGACTGTAATTTAGATATGTGTGCTGAGCGATTCGATTTGCATTGCCTTTGTCGGGCTCCTTAATTGGATCACCAACTTTCGTGACGACGGACGAACGCAGCTGATTTCGTCGTCTCGAACCGCCCAGCGATGAAGACTTGACATCTATGGAAATTGCTGTCTTCCCCCTGGATCGAATTAATCGTTGTCTGTCCCAGTCGGTCAGGGACATGATTTGACGTCTTCTGGATACCGACGCCGGAAAAACAGTATCGTTGCGCGCGCCATCTTCTGCTAGCCAGCGCTGCCAAATTGTAAAATCAATTCGTGCGTGAATTCAGCGTAACAAGTAGGGAGGAAGTCGTCTACTGATCAGCTGCTGCTGTTTAATATGAATCGCGCTAAATCACGTTGGGTTTACTGCGCGGCAAATGTCAATGCTAATATCGTGAGTGTTACTGTGTTTCTCTCTGACAGCTCTGCACTTAAGAAAGGCAACTTTTCCCATTTCCCTCGCTGGCGTGCAACACCATGTAATTTCCTCGACCCTATGGGGTATGTAAAGCAGAAGCGGTTTCCCAAGTTGATAATGCGCAGATTGTGTGCTTCGAAAAACACGTTTTTACGTCATCCTTTGTTGTTGCAGTCGGTGGCGTGCAAAGTTACTTAGATTCTTCAAAGCCTGTAAGAGTAGCGTTTGTCACTTACGCGCCATCTCGTGACATCGATATGTAACCCTACGTCGTTTAGCTTCAGACGTAAATAAAAGATTTCTGATCGTCATCGCCTGGTTTTGATGCCTACAATCATTATTAACCGTTCTCTATTTATATTGCTTTCAAATGTCATGTCAAATGCATGCTATTGTTCAACTATAATAAACCATTGTCAATGTTCTTGACGCCATGTGTGAAATTGAGACGGGTCACTATTTGTTTTCTCAGTGGCTACAATGTCAACGTTTTATAATGCTGTTCGCTTATTTATATTTTGAATACAGTATTCTGAAAATCAACTGTGTTAATATTTATTAATTCACCAAGCTGCTGGACAAAATTCGTCAACTTCTCTCTTTTCTTTCTCCAGAAAATCAACACGCAAGGTGCTCCCCCAATAATTAGTGTCCAAAACAATTACATGATGCCTTCATACACAACGGCCTCTGGCGCACGCATACGTTGACAGCCGGTCACTAGAAATGTTAATCTGGGCACACCAGAAGAGCCGTAATCGTCAAATACGGCCGTATCCCTGTTCAAAAATAATATTACAGGTAGCAAAACATTGTCAAAAAGGGACACCGTCCCAAAATTACTGACGCTATATTCGTATGACATGAACTTGGAAGTGAAACAGTGATCTGTCCCCAATTGACTTCCGCGTCTACATATCCCACAATGCACGCGAAATGTGCGAGTCTGTTCAGAAGGAACAGGCTCGCCACCTAGCGAGGATGGCGCGCCTAACTTCATTGTTGCTGTCCGACAGGTGTGCTGGTGTTCCGGGACTGTCTCGAGAAGAACATGGAGAACGTGTGCACAACGAAGCATCTCGAGGGCCAAAACATTCGGGTGTGTTACGAGACGTGTGAGACGGACGGTTGTAACGACGGACCGATGAACTCGGCGCCGAGGCCGGGTGTCGCGTCTGTCGCGTCGCTCGCTGTCGTCGTGACGGCTTACCTCGTGCGACTTGCTGGCGGATGAAGTCAGCGCCGCAACTACCCGGGGAGGGGAAGAATATTGACGCGTCCCGTCAGAACAATATCCCCAACTGGGGTATTTTTGTTGAAAACAAAGCCTCTAGTTTTGCATCTTTGAAAATGGTTTGTTTAGATTAAGTAGATACAATGTGTGCTGATTAATTAAGGTAAATTATTTAAACAAATTAGTAAAAGGGGTCTGTTTTTATTAAAATACCCTGAGATACAAGGAAACCACCAACTGTAAATGGATGATATTATAAATGGTAAAGGTACGTTCTTATATGACGCTGTATCCAGTCGTTGGGACTGCTCCAAGCACTTTACACTTCACCCCATTATATAGATCCTGACTTTCGTCAGAGCGACCTGCGGCGATAAGCACGATACCCTTACATCGTAACCTTACCGAGGTGCAAGTCACCGACGCACCATGCATGACGGCGCGGCAAGAAGCGATGGAGTGTCTGCGTTGTTAGTTTGCTACGCGTTCACGACTGCAGCAGCGCCAAAAGCAACGTGTCGCCGCCTCGGAGAAATTGTCCCAAGCTTCGAACAGCGTGTCAACCCTCGGGATTAAAAAGACGAGGAAGCCACACAGGTCTAGGTCGAGTTGCAATTGGCAGGTTTCTCGCCTGTCCGGTAGGAGGCACATTAGTAGCACATTTTCTATGTTGTATTTTGGTTACTGTCAACTCGGCCGCATGGACATTTCGGTGTCCAGCACGTGTTAATTTCGGCCACTGGTTTCTTATATTACAGCCTTTTTAGTGGTACTTTAATCAAGCTGTTGTACCACAGGTTAAGACACACTTTAACAATGGGTCTTTATCTGTTGCTGCACCAACTTTGCTTTTCCTCCATTGTTCCTTGGCAACCAAACTGACCACTTGGAATTGATTATAAATAAAAAAATAACCTTTTAAATAGTAACGCGAGCTTTCAAAATAGTGTGTAAATAGTGTGTAAATTAATTATATACGCTTTTGCCAGTATTGCATAAACAATAGCTGTATTTGTGCGTGGTTCTTTGCATAACCGCTAGGCGATATGCGTCGCTGTCTTATCAAAAAGTCTTTAGAATTAGCATTTTAAACATTAAAACTTGACATGCGTTCCTTGCGTAAAGTGGTGTCCTACATTTACAGTCTTTGTCACGGACAATGCTTAGCCACACAAATAACAAAGATATTTCATCCGCTGACTATGGTGGCGCCGACTTGAATACGGTGGCGCCGACTTGACTATGGTGGCGCCGACTTGACTATGGTGGCGCCGACTTGAGGAGACGACCGATTTGACCAACAAAAAGCACTGATCAATCGAATAATTGCCACTGTTTTTTGCACACCGCCCTCTATTTCTGCGCCTATTTAAACCATGTGTGCATAACGCCCACTTAACACGACCGTCTGACAACGCAGCTGTTTGGCTGACAGCGCGAAGAAGATATCGTGGTCGTGCTGTTTATTGCTGCCACTTGAAAACTACCGACCCGTCAGAGGGCGCCACTGTCCGGTTTGATCAGTAGGTCGGCGAGGGCGCCCGTTTTTGGCATATATATGTGTGTAATCATCACACAAAAGGTTTGCAAGATTGTTAGAATAGCGGCACGCTTGCATGATCACGTTTCTTGACTTGACATTTTGGCATTGAATTGAATTGAGTGTTAGTGGTTTAAAGACGACACCTGACGAGGTTTTCCAAACGACGACAATCCCAGTGGACGCCACCGGTGTCTCGCCGGAACGGATGCTTGTGATAGTTCTTCGATTCAAAGCAGTGTTTCCACGAGGTTTTTTATTTGAAGGCTACAGCACAATTGAAACCACGTGACAAGATTGACTAATCATCCCAGTTACGTTATTGTTTCATGTGATCATTAAGGACACGTCATGGACATTGGTGTATTGGCAAGCAGGCCGTCCCATACGTGGTTAAATAGGATTAAAGAGGCCATATCGATCAGAAAGACGACTCCAATCATGAATCGAGACGAGGGAAGATACCGAATTAGCCAAGTCGGAACAACCACAAAAGATGTTGCGAACACTTGTACCTAAGTGCGTACTACGAAATTTCGTACGAGAACTCCGCATTACTGCTTCCGGAAACCGGTTCCACGTTCACCAGGTCCTCATTTACAATAAATGTTGGTTCATGGAAACCAGGCAAACAAGTGCCGTTTTACTCTGTATTTCAACACCATACGTTTGAGCATCCACGGTCCTACATGGAGTTGCGAAATGTAGTATATTATGATACGGAAATGCCGTGTTTACTGTGAATATAAATTTTGGCAAACGGGTTGACTGCTGTAACACGGTCTTACATCGGTACCCGAATCCGTATAATGTCGCCGTGGCATGTAGGACCTACGGCCGGTTGGTGGAATTGCGAAACAGATTGAACTAAAGTTATAATTGTGGTGAACTGTTTGAAACTGATGTAAATAAAGGTAAGAACAGCTGTCTAGTTGAGTTGTTAATGTTATTTAAATGTTCACAAAGGTGTTGGAATTATTCAAATGTTCACAAAGGTGTTGAAATGATGTAATTGTTCACAAATGTCACTAAGTAATGTGCATCTCGAGTGTTTCACTTGTTCGCTTTGCCTTTGTTCGCCGATATGACTTGTTTTTTGTTCTAAATAGGCAGGACAATGAAATCATCAACGAAATGTTACAATACTATGTGAAACCACAACGAACATCGCCCCCTACTAATTATATGTTCATGCATACTGATTTCATTTCGTCACAAGTGTACAACCAGGTCAGTATGGTTTGCGTTGCAGTGTTGGCAGCCATTTTCGTTGCATCGCATCACATTGTACATACTTGACCCGCTAGCCCCAGGTGGACATACTATTTGTAATTAAGATGACTGAGTTTTTTGGAAATGTTTAGTGTTACTGATTACTGGTAAAAAGAAACATACATATAACTGTGCACTGTTGTTGTGGTCTTTTATGAACTCACGCGTGTCGGGGCCAAATTTAGATATCATGGCAGGTGGAGCACCGTCTTGCGAAAACCGTCTAGTTTAGAGCCAACTAGTACCCGCTAGAGGCGCTGTCTACACAGCCATTTCTGACATTTGGGTGTAGCGACATGCTGACCGGAAAATATAAGTAATGTAGTACCACAGAGTAAAGGTACGTTCTTATATAGCGCGGTATCCAGTCCATAGGGCTGCTCAGACCGTTGTGCACTTCATTCCCTGGCAGACATGTTCATCCCAACACTAACTCGACTTCTCTGGGAAGCATTCTTCACCTTCACCTATCCTCTTCGGGCCCAGTGGCCCATAAGGCCGAAGTGCATCTCCTCCAGCTCGCTCTGTCAGCTGCTACACGTTTGGCTTCGTTCCAGCTGCTCCACCCCAGTATGCGGCTTTCATTTTCAATAGTTGGTCGCCACCTTGTCTTTGGTCGACCAACCTTTCTTCTACCTTCAGGCGTCCAGATCAATGTCGTCTCACAATTGCTGTTCTTGTCCATTCGTAGGATATGTCCTACCCACTTTCATTTACTTAACTTGACCTTGGTGCTGATTGTTTTCAGTTTTGTTTTTGCGAGAATATCTCGATTTGATACAACGTATGGCCATCGAATTTGTAGGATTCGTCTTAAGCACTTGAAAAAAATTTATCAAACTTTCTGTTGTCTCCTTCATTAATTTTCCATGTTTCACTTCCATACAACAACACTGGTTTAACAAGTGTGTTAAAAAGCCTCAATTTAGATCTCAATGTGTATATATATCCCTATCTGGGAAGCATTTAGTTTCGCTGCAATTACTGCGCGAAGACGATCCATTCACGTATCCACCACTACATATAGTCAGTCATTTATACAGCTGAGTGACCTGGAGCAGCATCTAACCTGACGCCACCTCATCCACTATAGGAAAGAACACACCCAGAACCGATTGAATATCAAATTAGAAGGGAAAGCCGATAAACATCTGGCGCAGAGAAGTGGAAGCAGAGTTGGCAAAAGAAGGATGTAGATGGAAACAACTGGCAAGCCCAGAACCGTGTCTGGTGGAAAGGAGCCGTTAAAGCGAAACAAAAGTCATGGTTATGGACCTATGCGTCAATAAAACATAACCATTTGCAACGACATCAACAATATCACGCCAGTGGCTTACTAGACGCTGAGTCCGCAGTAGTCAAACCATGTTTTTGAGGCCATACTATATTCCGCGATTTCACGGAGGTGCGTGAGAGTCGAATAAGCGACACTAGTAGTCAACTAGTCAAAACAGTTACCCCATCTAGCGGGCCTCGCGGAGTAATAAAGTAAGTCGCGCCTGCCTTCCATGCAGGAGTTTCGGACACACGTCCCGGTTCCGTGAGCGCTGGATTCGAATTCCATCCGTTCAGTGTGGAGGTGCGATCTCTCTCAGACGGCGTGCAGGAGCACTTTGGAAGTTCGTGAACGACACCACCGCACGTGATGCATTTGAAGCTCTTCCACTGACTAGGTTCTGGTCTAAAATGAGCGAATCGCATCCATATGTGGCTGATGTGCCTGTGAAGGCATTTTTGATGTTTCCATCATCTACCTATCTCTGCGAGCGAGTATTCTCAGCAGTGTTGTGCAGGAAAACTAAATGTCGTGCCCGACTGTGCATGATAGATGACCTACGCGTCACCTTATCCAAGTGTTTCTTGAATGGCGTGTTACAACCAGTAATGTATTAAATCGACCGGTAATGTAATAAATCGACAGGTAATGTAATACATCGATGTAATGGTATCATCATCATCATAACCATATATCACCCTCATTATCATCATCATAATGTTTATCATCATCGTCACTAAGATGACCCCTTAATTGTCATCATCATCATAATAGTTTATTACACTCATCACCTTCTACACCATCATAATTTGTATTACATTACCGGTCGATTATTACATTACTGGTTGTAACAATGGTGGCCGATTATAACGAGGCAAGCTCAGCCCTCACATTTAGGCGGTTGCTCTAATACCGGGTTGTTCTATCCTCCCGGCCGATCATCTCAGGACACGGGGTACGAGTTCCATTATAATCCACCAGGGAGCGTGGTGGTATTGGACAGGGTCTATAAAGCGTATATGATCACGTCACTCGTCGCTGACTCGTGGTAGCTGGTTCTAAACGCACAGCCGCTGTCATCGATCATTTATTTAGAATAAAATTAACGCAAGTTAAACTCACCAATACATCCATACACTCAGTTAAAAGAAATTTTAAAAATATATAAGCTACATGCCACGAAAAAGTACTACATAGAAATGTCATTACGAATTTCTTAATTGATTTGTCAAGGAGTCTAATCCATTTAATAATCTAAAAATAATTATCAATAACATTAGGCCTCGACAGGTCTAGCTTAGGTATTTTAGTGAATAAAACGTGATGCACAAAAAAATGTGCTATATATTTTAAATATGCAGCGGGAACATTGAAATCAAACCGAGAGCTCTACATTTATCTCGTCCAAAAAATTCTGAGAATGCCTAATTCGTTTCTTCACTTTCATTTTTGGGAAGTGATAAAAGCTAAAAGCAAAATTTGCTCACCAAATGAAAACATATTTGTATGCACTTATTCCTATACTTGCCAATATTTGCATTCAAATTTATGCAACATATTTTGGCCTTTTGTTTAAACGTCTAAAAACGTTTGTTAAGAACCAGCTAGCTAGTTGTCAAGCCAACGTGACGTCACACTTTGGTGCTCTATTACATTAAATAAAAAAATGCAGTGATCAGTTGATATCTCGTTTATTCCACGTATGCTGTACACGATGAAATATTCTGACCGATGAGTCGACGCAGCGTGGGAGCCACTTAGTTCTTGTAGGCTCGGCTCTTTCTGCGGCCTCGGGCACGCTCGAACTTGCGGCCCTTGGAGCGCACGAACGGCCTGAAACACATTAACCACTCTTTAAGACAGTCTCTTAACAGCAACTAAACAAGTTAGCTACAGGCACAATTACATGTTGTACACCTGCATCTAAAGCGAAACAAGTCATGGTTTTCAGCCTATGCACCTATAAGAGTTATTAAAACATAACCAGTCATATACATTGTAACTGCTAATAAGAATTTCACGACAGTTGTTTACCAGGAAAACCTTGTTGAACACACATCTTAATTTCACGGACTGCGCCATACTGATAAATAACCTATGCGGTGTGTCAGTCTAGCAAAATTTGCTCGCCAAATGAGAATATATTTGTATGCACTTATTCCTACACTTGCCAATATTTGCATTCAAATTTATGCAACATATTTTGGCCTTTGTTTACTAAACTAGTCTTCTTTCTGGCAAAATAGTTTTTTATTGTTTTATTACCTTACCCATTTTCCTTGTCGTCTCTTGCAGCATTCATACAAAAATCCACAGCCACCACAGAATAAACTATATATTTATATTTACACCATGTGTTTACAAATCGATTCTAAAGCATTATAATTGTGGTTACATGCATGGCTATTTCTGAAATGGTAACTGAGCCAGTGAATGGTTACAGAACTGGGAGCAAACTTACTTCGTGTGAGCGTTGGGTACACCAGGAGCACGGCCAAAGTGACGCACTGCCTCGCGATTCTTGCGTGGCCCTGGAAGCAAAAATTATCCATGGTATCATGACGTGTACAAGTGGAAACAAGATTACTGTTAGCATCAAATAAAAAGAATGGTATCTTATCTCGTTGATGAAGGCAG
This sequence comes from Lamellibrachia columna, assembly GCA_963662155.1. Lineage (NCBI taxonomy): Eukaryota > Metazoa > Annelida > Polychaeta > Sabellida > Siboglinidae > Lamellibrachia > Lamellibrachia columna. Next base: position 36,693,218 of record OY759266.1, on the reverse strand, counting down.
AAAAAGATCTTGTCCGCCATCACAAGTATGATTTTCCATGTTAGCACAAATTTACCATCAACCACCAAGTGATAAATTGCTCGTCTACATATATCAAACTAATTTAGATGAATATACGTTACACGTCCAATGGCACTACCATTAAATTTTGTCAAGGTACTTGGCACCAACACCAAACGCGCATGATTACCAAATAATGCCTAATCAATTCAACAAAATTCTGAGTGGCAAAGGTAATTTATAGGGCGTAATCCAGTCAGGAGCGTACACAAATCACTCCCTTGATGACCGATTAGCATCAGGAGCATTTGTCTGAAAATCATAATTATATGAAGATGCAGGTGTACCTTGCAGGAGTACGGTGTTCTGTCCCTTCGGAGACCTCAGTGCCAGCTGGTCAAAGGTGATGATGTCTCCGCCAGCCTTCAGGATGCGGGCACGTGCCCCTTCTGTCACACGCAGGGCACACAGCTATCAACATAAACACCAGCATTAACACAAATGGACAACTAGACATGTTAAACTCCATCTAGGTCGTTTCAAAACTTATTGAGCTTCTGTTCTTGTTATAACTGAGCCGTGCAGACGTATGACTCTCTTAACTTTCTATCCCTACTACGATTTTTTATGTAGTTACCCATTTTAACTATAACTTTTTTGCATAGTTGTAGCATAGGCCTATCGAATTACCCCGAGTACATGTACACATATCCCTATGACGTCACAAAATGTGTGTATGCGTACTGGCCTTGGACACTTCCGGTTTTTATATGATGTTCTGTTTAAATCTTCGACAGTAATTTTGAGCGTAGTAAATTACCAAGTGTCGAATTTCGCTGTTACGGCAAAACAGCCGACACCATTAATGCAGTGCGCAATGGCAACAATGTTGATTCAGATATTATTTTAAATAGTAATCAGGCAGTTTTTGAACCAATCGATTGGCACAAATTGATGACAAGTGGATGCAACTTTGGCTAGTAGAAGATTCAGAAAGCGACTGTGATTTTGAGGGTTTCCACAGAGGATGGGTTTTTGACAATTTCGCGAATAGAGATGATCTCGAATGTGGTATGGATGGCAGTCCAAGAATAACTTCTAGTTGTGTTTTGTTACCTGAAAAATAAAGTGTAAATAAATGTTATACACATATTGTGCTTGTGGTCGCTAGCGTAAGTATAACAAGTATTTAAGTTGAAAGATGCTATCAATTTAACTGTTGTTCTTTTACTGATATTTTTCAGTGAAGAAAAAATGGTGACACATTTTGTGATTTTTGGTCATTACCTTATTTGATAAAATATACCATCACTTTGTACTAGATAAAAAAATTTCTTACCATTTGAATCAGAACATAATTCTGAAGGTTTCATTCACTGATACTTGTGTTAAAAAAATTAATCATGGCATCTGAAGTCGACTAGTTATAAATGTAATTTTTTTTAATATGTTCAAACATTTATAAAAAAATATATATGGTCAAGTTAAAATGGACCTACCTTTATAAAATTCACACCATTCAAAAGATAATTTCATTAGCTTTCATCTCATATATAGTTTATAGTATTTACCAACACATAAAGCATAACGAACAAGGAACGTTCAGTTCAGACAAAAAACTTGGAATTGGTGCGAAAGCAAAGTTGCTTGGGAACTAGGAGGCTTATTTTGGATGGGCCTCTGGGATAAAGAGTTAACCTGAATTAGCAAACTGACTATTTTATCACAACGATGCAATGCCTCAATAAAAAAATATTTTCACCTGCTTTTGTCATGTTCCTCATCTCAATGATATCATCCCATAAATGTAACAAGTAAACATAAAACAGTTACATGTAATTTAAAAAGAAACTGTTCTACCAAGGGACACACACAAACGACTAAATACAGGTTTCTACTGGAAATAAAACTGTTCACCTTTAGTTTGGGAATCTTGAAGATGCGCATGTCATCAGTCACAGTTCCTACGCACACTGCCAACTTGTCAGCGCGACCAGGCTTGCTCATGAGACGGATCTGAAGTAGAAATGACAACCGGTTATAAACTAGGTTCAGAAAAATCATGTGTTTGTATTCATGCATCACATTCCAGGATTCGTAAATTAAGGGTAGCCACGGGTCGAAAACTTATTTTTTTTGGTCATTTTGGGATTTCACCATTTTCCGATAGCTTATCATGTTGTGCATTATCAACGAGTTGCATCAAAATATGCACTCCAAAGATGATTTAATCCATCAGCAATCAACAGGTGTTTTCGCCATGTTTTATATCACTTTGTCCGGAAATGTGTGCTTTCTGGACAAACCAATGTCATTCATGTCAGACAGACGGTGATTCACCACCCCAGCCACTGTTATGTCTATTCACCACTGGTGAATAAATATAGCAGATTTTAGTAGTAACTCTTTAGTAATTGTAATGCTGATGATTCCAACCCATAACGTTCAAATTTTTTAAAGAGGATTATGTGGTCAAGTGTGTCGAATGCTTTCGATAAATAAAAAAATATACTATAATTGGTTGTTATCCAAATGTGTAGTGATCCTATCCTTCTAGAGCTGCATATTCAGTTGAATGGTGGGGTCTGAAGCCATACAATTATCAGACAGTAGTTTTGTATTAGTAAAATACATGAGTAATTGGTTATTCATAATTCTTTCCAAGACTTTTGCAATACCAGGCAAAAGGGATATTGGTCTATAATTTTTTAATAATGTGGGATAATTTTTCTTAAATATAGGAATAACTTTTGCTACTTTAAGTTTGTCAGAAAATTGTCCTGTGTTCAGCACTTGATTTATTAATAATGTTAAAAGTTTCACTATGATTGTCTGGTTCAATAAGTTTTTAAAAATAATTTGCTGGATATTCCATCACAACCATAGCTATTTTATTTAGAAGGTTGTTGATTATTTGTGATACGGATTCCTCTTGTATTTCTGTAAATCTTAAACCATTTTTATTCTTGTTTTAGAGAAATTTTGTAAAATTATTTGAAATTGTATATGGTTTGCTTTCAGCAAGATTATGGCCTGTCTCCGTAAAAATTTGATTAAATTCATTAGCTATGTCAATCTTATTAGTATGTCTTATTATTTTGTTTAAAACATGTTGGAAATTGTGTACTAAATTTGTGTCTTGGTTTAAATTCATTAATTGCTTTCCATGTATTTGCTGCATTGAATTTGTATTTGTCTAAAAGCTGTTTTTAGATTAGTGCAACATGTGTTATGTTGTGCAGAATCAGGATGTAACGTCTTCAGTTTTTTATATAATTTATCTCTATATTTAATTGATCTTAATAGCCCTTTCGTTAGCCAGTTTGATTTTTATGTCTATATTTATGGAATTTGTCAACTTTAGTTTGTATGTGTTTATTTTTAGTTGTTTCTATTATTTGATCTATAAAATTATAATTGAAATTTTTATCAACATTAGGGCTCTTGTCCATTTTGCTATAAATGTCTGATGTATGAATGTCATGTTTAACTCTTAATAAGGCTTCATTAGTTTCCATGTGCATCTCAGTTGTTTTAGGATTTGCTTGTTTGTTGTGTCTATAAGGATAAAATAGGGTTGGTGATCTGAAAATTGTTTTGAGTATACCTGCACCTGCTCTAGAATTGTTTTTGTTAACTCATTTCATTCGGGATACGCCTGCGGGCGTAGTTGACCTTTTCATTCGGGATACGCCTGCAGGCGTAGTCAACACACGTGACGGCCTTATCTGGTATTTACAGAAACTGTGTGCATCATGTCCAGCTTTTACCATTTTCCCCATGATGCAGTAGGACCACACTACCGGTTGGAAGCCATTTGCAATTTTTCAACCGCGTATTTTGTCAGAGTATAGAGAGAAGTTCGATTTGTTTTGTTTTGGAGATTTTTGGTATTTAAAAATGGCGGATGATGGCGCAGTTAGCGATGGTAGTGACATTGACTACGAAATCGGGAGTAATACGGGAAGTTCTTTGGGCAGTATTTCACCCGAAAGCGACCTAGACGAACGACGTGCTGTGAGAGAACAGTGGGTTCGCAATCAGTTCGCTGAAGACGACTCCGACGACTCGGAATTCGGCGGCTTCCAGGGCATCTGGAAGGAGCGCGATTTCGCTCACCGTGTCACCATGGCCTTTCGCGGAATCGGTGGGGCGTCGGTCCTACATCCACCAGAAGCAAACCCGGGGATGTACTTCGACCAGTTTTGGACCGCCGAAATGTGGACTCAACTGACTGTTGAAACGAACCGCTACGCCGACCAGGAGAGGCAGCGAAATCCACCACCGCCATCAGCCCCTATCTGGACGCCTGTCACTATCGACGAGATCAGGGCGTTCGTTGGCCTGTGCTTTGCCATGGGTGTGTTACGTCTACCATCCAGGAATGACTATTGGCGTATGAGCAACTGGCTGCTAAAGACGAACTTTGGCAGGGTGATGGCCAGGGACAAATTCAATTTGATTTGGCGCTACCTCCACCTGGTCAACAACGACGCCCCAGGTGCCGAAGGAGACAAGCTCGTGAAGATACGGTGGTTTGTTGACTTTCTCAACGAACAGTTTCAGTCTGTGTACGTGCCGTACGGAACGTACACGGTCGATGAAAGTATGATCCAGTTCAAGGGCCGACTTGGATTTCGCCAGTACCTGCCAGCGAAACCGATCAAGTGGGGCATCAAGGTGTGGGTCCTTGCAGAAAGCGACACTGGTTACCTGTCGAAGTTCCAGGTGTACACCGGCAGGGCACCAGGAGGACAGGAACGTGGTCTGACACACCGTGTTGTGACAGACCTTGTCGACCACCTGTACGGGCAGTACACGCAGGTGTACTTCGACAACTTTTACACAAGCACTGACTTGCTGACGTACCTGCATGTTCGACAGGTGTATGCGTGTGGCACAGTCCGGAGCAATCGCAAGAACCTGCCGACTGCCTTGCTGCCAAAGAATGTGAGACTGGAGAAGCACCAGTACAAGGTGGCACAGAAGGACGAGCTGTCCTTTGTAGTGTGGCAGGACACAAAGCCAGTGTGTGTCCTATCGAACTTCCACGACCCGACAGCAGTGGGAGCCGTGTCGCGAGCGTGTGGGTGGTGATTCCCAACAGGTGGCAGTCCCTGCAGCCGTGGCCGACTACCAGAAATACATGAAAGGGGTTGACCTCATGGACCAGATGGTGGGTTATTACATCATCCATCACCGGTCCAAGAAGTGGTGGAGGCGCATCTTCCACTACCTGATGATGGCCTCCGCACACAATGCGTATGTTGTGGCGCGAGATAGCAACCCGGAGATGGTCCAGTCCGAGTGGCCCAACTTCCAGGATTTCCTGGAGGAGATCATCCTGTGGCTGGTAGGGGACATTCGTTCGCGACGGGACCCTGCTGCCAACCCACGTCCTGTCCCCGGTGCAGGGAGACATGACATCGTCAAGATGTACGAGAGAAAGAGGACATGTATCGAGTGTTCCCTGGGAGCAGCAGCAGGTGAACGACGCGGCACGACCAAACACGGGTGTCGGCAGTGTCAACAGCCAGTGCACTTAGAGTGTGTGTGCACACATTTCCACAGATTGTACAACCTGTGAGTTGTCATTGGCGTGACCAGGATGACCAGTGCTGTGAACAGTGACATGGCTAGTGTCTCGACTCATGAACAGTGCTGTGAACGTTATTGCACTAGTCAAGTGAATGTTTGCTGTTTCATATTAAATTTTATTGTGTACATTGTCTTGAATGTTGTAATTCCTTTGCATTAGAAACTGCATCTGTATTGAGAGTGAATATCTGTAAGGAAATTATTCATTTAGTTTACATGATGTCTTTCATTCAAAAAACTATAACTTTTGATTGATGTATCATATTTACATAATTTTTTTACCACTGGTTGAAGAAATGAATTTGGGAGGTTTATGTCACTGAATGTATGACCATTCTGAGTGGCTATATACATGTAAAACAAGTCTAAAGTTGATATACACGTTTTTTTATTCTTTTATTTCTTTACATTCTTCTTCAACTTGAGACTACTTCCACCATGCACACTCTACACAAACAATGTCAACATCATCATGTAGGCAATTCTCTTCTGAGTCCAGAAATATATGGGTTTATACACTTTTATTCAACAGCTGCCTAGAAAAAAATAATAGAAATGTTTGTGAATTCCTGTCGGGAAAGTTATCTTTTCATGTATCCGACAACTTTCATTCAAAAATGTGTAGCACCAGACTGAGAAAAGATATTTACATGAAACTTTTACCACTGTGTGAAGAAATGAATTTGGGAGATTTCTCCCATTGGATGTATGACCTTCCTGAGTGGCTGTATGTAGGTAAAACAAGGCCAAAGTCGGATGCGCAATGTTTTGTTTTTTTATTACTTTTCCTTCTTCTTCTTCACCTTGAAACCACTTCATCCATGTACATGCTACATAAACATGTTCAATGTCATCATGTAGGCAATTCTCTCCCGATTCCAGAAATGTAAGGGTTTATATACTTTTCTTCAACCATTATTTTATAAAAAATAGATATGTAACCCGACCGTCACAATAATTTGCTACAACTGTAAATTTGGGATTTTCTTCAGATCTGAGCAATGTGGCCAACTAACTAGCTGTCAGAATGAAATGGGTTAATTTACAGAAAAGATTATCTATTAGTGTACCGTGTCTTTCTGAAAATCTAGTTGGTAGTGTAATTTGGGGATACATACTATATGATGTAAGAAGATCGAAGAAATCACTGATCAGGTTATCTTCATTTAACTTTAGCATGTTTATGTTAGTCACTGACAAAGATTACATTCTGTTGTATTTGGTCTGGAGATGATAGTATTAGGGAAAATTCTGTTATAAACCGTTTCAGGTTATTTAAATTCCTCAGAGGCCTACATTTCCTATTATTGCTGGTTTGGTCAAACCAACTTCACTTATTTTAAAAAGCTCTTCCCAAAGTCCATAATTGTTTAGATTTTGAATCACTTCGTATGTATATTTTGAATTAACGTATATGATTTGTCCTCCCTTTTTACTGGATGTTTTTCCCGGTGTAATGCAATTGTATCCATCTAGCTGTATGTGTGTGAAATCATCATCAACAGTGCATGTCAATGACTTGTCACTTAAAGCCATGTATGATTTTCTCAGTTGTATTCTTGGGACTTGTAATACTGCCATTAGCAAAAACTTCAGGATAAATAACATTTTAAGCCCTTAACATTCTCAAAAAGCAAGGATTTCAGTTTGAAATCAAGGTTTCCATTCTCATCCCTGGTTGTTCATATCCATGATTGACCAAAATAGCGTTAATTGTGTTAGTTATTTGATCAAGGATATGATTTTAATTGTCTAACATTCTTGAACATATATATGCCAGGTGGGGACACATTTTTTTAACGGGAAGCAACAAAAAATAAATATACAAACCAATCAAATTTATATTATGGCTTTATCGTGCAAAGTTTTGGGGCCCCAGTTTTGGTGGTGGACCCCAAAGTGCAAACAGTTTTGGGCCCCCAGTTTTGGTGTTGGACCCCAAAGTGGGGGTCCGACTGGCCCCCACTAATTTTAGGCTAAATTCTAACCTAATTCTAAAACTACTACTTGAGACAACTGTAGTACTTACAAGTCTTGCAAGTGACAGAGGCGGGCGGTTGATCTTGCTCATGAACATTCGTTTCAGGACGATCTTGTTGAACTTGGCATTAGTTCGGCGGGCCAGGAACCGGTAGAGCTATTCGACAAGAACACGTTTCTTTCTATTTCACCATACATACAAACACGAGCCTTTAAACATAAATACACTAGGACAGTACAGGATACAAATAGATGAAATATATACCTCATTTGTAAAGGTTGTTGGTTACTGCGTTTCAGTCAATTTGGTGTCATTATGGTAAACTTTCCACGGCTCCATTTTAACGGTGATCCATTATTCCTAAACACCTTAGATATTCATGTTCGGCTAACCACTTTTTATGGCATTTTGCCCACCAACACAATTTGTGTAATAACATTGTTCCACTCCACATTGTTGGCCAACCAAGTCTTACCCACAATGTCACTACAATCGGCAGATGAATATACATTGTTAATTACAGCTGTCAGTCGTCATGTACTGCAGAGGTTTGCCTAGATGACGATGCATTCAGCACCACCACTGAGTGAGTGCTGCAATGTTTGAAATGCCAATGGTTATTAATTGAGCTTCTAAGTTAACAATTCAGTTAGTGCAGGAAACCCCTATGGGGTCCTGTGTAGTAACTTAGCAACATCATTTTCTGTATTTTGTTTCTCTTTTGGATCAAAACTGATTGTTTTCTCTGCATGCCATTGAAATGGGGTTCCTACAGGGCTACTCGTTTAATCAGATGTGAGATTATTTATTTTTAAGTGTAATTTTCCAGACGAATATTGTTATTTCCATAAAATGATGGCAGTTTCGGTAACCCATGTCAAATTAGTTATTTTGTGGATCACCAGATTTGTTGACGGATTACTTAATTAATTTAATACCTCTTCAACTTAGTTTTGGGCTGCGGGAGTAGTTGGGACATTATAAATGGATCAGAGAATTCAGACCTGTCAAGTGTTCCACATATCATGGACTCATGTTTTTGCAGATCTGGTGTGGAGATGTCTTGGACCGTTTTGGCATCTGGCTAACGTTAGTCGGAGAAATAAGCAGACAGTAGTAGTAGTAGACGTGGTCACGAACGAAGGGCCGCCATGATTCGATATATATATATAGTATATACATGCAACCCTGTTACTTGTACTCCACAATTCCTATTGTAGTATTAGAGAGCAATTACTCACAATATTGCTATGCAAATGGCAATCAATTGACATCATAATTACGAATGTCTGCTCACCTTAACCAAAAGCCGAAGATAGATATCCTGGCTCTTGGGCTCGGTCCTGCCAACCTTTCTGTCTTTCTTGTGGCAGATATCTATCCCCTGGTAAAAAAGGAAAGAAAATACATTATTGTCGTTATAAAAGGTTTATTGTATATTGTAAATTCAATTATGAAACTTCTTAAAATTGAAAGATTAGTGTGTGATTGGGTGGATTTCGATTTGAATTATCACGTTTTACACTACCATTTTGCCAGCGATACCAAAAAGGAAGGACAATTGCCTTATGGGAAATGATGTGCCCCTGGCGAATGCACCGGGAATTAAATATCCCGCATTTACATTGTTCGGAGCGATGCCGAACTAATAATTTCGGTTTTTACAAATTTAACGCAATATAACGTAGGCTTTAACTTTTAATTTAGAACAGTTTAAATTTATTGTCACATGTTTTTTTTGTCTTCTCTCTGGCAATCGACAGTGGCAAGGGAGGAATAATTATGTTTTCACCCTATCTCAACATGGTTACAAAACATAGAAGTTAGCATGTAATAATTGTATAATTAGATTAATACAATTATTCCTTTTATATGAACTAAAGGCTTGCACCTGGAGAAATCTGCTAGGCCTGCCCAACCATCAGTCGCAATTCTTAGGTATCGGGTAAGTGGGCCTCCTTGAAGAACTTAATATTTGTAATTTAAAAAAAAATACTTCTATCTGAAACTATGGCTTATATATATTCAAAATTGCATTTCCGCCATAAATCTTCGGTTGCCCTCGTTCTGATAATTACTTTTGCGCATCCCTGTTCACGATTATACTTAATGATTCTGTTTTGTTGCGCCTCTGAGCTCAGGTTCCTGGGGATATAGGCGCCATAGAAGTCCATTATTATTATTATTATGTTGTCCCTTTTACAGTTATTCTCCGTAGCATCCAGGTGCGTATCTGTCTATTGCAATTGAATGTTATATGTTATTGTGGATTCTGCCAAAATAAATATATATACATTACATACAAATGTTACCCAACAGAGGGAGCGTGTGTAATCGTATATTGGTCTGAGTCCGGTATCAGTCCTTTTTCACGAATTAGTTCTATTTTTATGGAAGTTACAAGTTTTAGTTTTGTTTGTCATTTATAAAACAGTGTGATCCTTTTCACTTTTACGGCAATGATCGTGACGAGTCCACGTTACATTCGTGTTGAATACCGTACATATATATATTGTCTAATTCCTAGGACGTGTCACGTCTATAAAACGCCAAGTTGTGGCTTGTGCGCGTCTGTAATTGTAAACAAGTGGGCGTAACATTCGAGCGATAAACGAGGCACCAGCAATCAACATAATGGTTTCGAACGGTACTGACGCCGTACTTGTTGAAGATACATTCCTATTCAACCCGAAGACTGACCAGCCTGACTTTAAAGTTACTGTCACGTGTCTCGGCATAAGTTGCATTCCGATTGAGCGCGATGAAAGAAGCTCTAAAATATTAGGGCGTAAAATGCTAAAACCTGTAACGTTGTCGATGGATGACGTAGTTGGCTGCAGACTGAAAGATGACAAAAAAGTAGACGGCAACACCAGCGCCTGTTTGGATGTTATTGCCTACCCACACCACAAAGTATTTGCAAGCAAAAGAACGCAGAGACGAAGAGAAGTTGTAGCGCTGACATTTAAGAAGCATGACAGTTATGAGGAAAATCTTAAAATGGCGAAAGATTGGCTCACACTAATACAATCAGTTGCCAGAGGGCAAGGATTCCAACACGCGCAAGGTTTTTAGTTATGTTTTTGATACATTTATTGTGATAGAGTGGACTCTGTTGTGCCTTAATATAATCGTGGATAAACAGAATCAAAAATAGGCGGAGTCTACGTTATTTTGTCAAATTATCTCCATTGGCTAGCATAGTATTGTTTTAGATTACATAAAAAATGTACATTGACATGTTATTCCCTGTCACCATGCCCTCTTCTAAAATGACCGTGTGGGTGACTTATTATAACTATATAAGAAAATACAGGTATTATTACAACTAGTGATACAGTGATTTTTATTTGCATGATAAATATTGATATTAGAGCAGCCACATTATATGTTTACTCTGTTGTTTTACTAGCTTTTACCGTACACCCCCTGTATATGCATAAATTAGATTTGCATCACAGAAAGCCAAGATATCGTAACAGTGTCGCGTCTGCTATACATTATAACATGCCATTTTTCTTTAACTTCTTTGGTTATGCCCTGAACCAAAAAATTCATATCAAAATGTGTTTCTCGCCATTTTTAGACTGTGTTTCTAGAGGTTTTGGTTCATCACTTGTCAGTCTTTCTAAGATTACGTCCCGGATTATGGGATCATGAAAAATAACATGCAACTAGGCAGTGAGGCTGATAACCCTAAGTTTATTGTGATTTTCCTACGAATTGCATCATCCAGTTAGGCTTCACAAGAACATCGGTATACATAACTGATCTCTGAATCACGGAGTATCAATTAATCAGTTGGATGTATCAAGTGCCAGACACAAACTCATGAGCAATAAGAGCATTTGAACAGATTTATACAGAAGTTGTTGTGAAGATGTCTTGTAAATTATGTATGTCATTTATTATTAATGTATATTTATATTAACAAATAAAATATTGAACCGTGACATAAACATTGATTTATTCTAAACATGTCTGAGTTAGGTGTTATTTGTACATTTTTTATTTGTATTTTTTATGTAATTTATTATCAATGTACGTAATTAATCAAAATAATGTTGAACCAAGACAATGCAGTTATGCTTACATGTGTTCCTAAATTAAGTTTCTTGTCTGGACATGGAGTATTTGGCAGATTTAATTTGTTTTGTTTCTTAATACCTCTTGCACCATGAGTTCTAACATATATGTTAGTTACAATGTTGTAATCTGGTTGCACTAATTAGAACACATGTACGTTGCAGATATTTCAAGTTCGGAAGAGACACCCTCCTCAAGCAAGGTATTGGTTCTTGTGAATCCATTCGGTGGTCTTGGCAAAGCATTGAAGATGTTTCTAGAGAAAGTTGTGCCTGTATTCAAGGATGCCAACATTGAGTTTGAAATGATTTCTACTGGTCAGTGTAACATATTTGTCATATGAGACTAAATAAAAAGTTGTTACTTTCTGATCACAACAAATTCGAAAAATGTGTTTTATCAGTGAATAAATTAAATAAATTTGTTAATTGGGATTGATGACCCAGGTCTGATGGCAGCAGTTTTGATAGTTTTGCATGTAAAGTGTGTGATATAAAAAACATTGTAATTTATCGTAATTGATGTATTTTGCAAATACAAACATAACTGCATAATTGGATCCTGCCCTACTAAACTGTGTATCACTCACAAACTGTTAATATCACTTCTTAGATTCAATCGTAATTTTTGTTTAAGTTCTGAGATTGGCCAAACTGTCAAAAATGACAAGGGTATTTATTGCGCCGTGCTATGTTTTCTATGTATTAACCAATTGTTTGTTTTGTTGTTATTCAAGTATGTATCAACTATGTATATATTTCTTGTTGGAATGTTATTTGTATACATGTATTGTCCTCTGTCAGACCATCAGGGGCATGCCCAAGAAATGATGAAGACACTGAATCTGGCCGACTTCTACGGAGTTGTCATTGTGTCTGGAGATGGACTGGTGTATGAGGTGAGATATGTGGGCAATCATGCCAACAGGAGACTAGTGCAGCAACACCAGCAGTGGAAGATCTTTATTGCTCCTCCATGTGCAAGAAACTATGAAGGGAATGAATGCAAATATTGTGTTTATATTATATAAATAATAATTACTGCTGGTAACCTAGTTTTGTGGCACTGCACAGGAGAAAAGGCAGCCACTTCAGGAGCTTATGACTTCTTGCACTACCCAGTTAAATTTTGGTAGGACGATGTCAATAGAAATGACAACTTCAAGCCCCAAAAATCATGTACAACTGCTGATTTCACGAAGCGTTCATACCGTACGAAGGAACCCATGTGGATATTTGATTTAAATCACATAACTTGGAACAATCCTAGAAAACATACATAGCGTTGCTAACAATTGTATATAACTGCGAACTCCTATTGTTCTGAGTTACATTATCTACATCAAACGACCACACATGTAATATTACCACCCCTGGGGAATTTTGCATTTTTTAAATTTTCAATCCAAATTTCACAGGCCCCTGGGCAGGTCTACAAAATGTTAGCCCTATACATGTGAAACTGACAAAGATATGAAGGAACAAACATACAGAGTCACAAATTACTTTATATTATAGATAATGATATGTAAAGGAACAGAGAGACACATTGTAGTTTTGTTCTTGTAGGTTATAAATGGCTTGATGGCAAGAGACGATTGGGAGACGGCAATAAAGATGCCAGTCGGAGTGATCCCTGGTGGCTCGGGCAATGCACTATGTTCGGCCATTAGTTACCATGCTGGGTAAGTTGAAAATGAAAAACCAAACAAGGTAAAAAGCAGGAGTTCTTCATTCGCATGGTATCCAGTCCATAGACATGCTGAAAAGTTGAAGTGAAGTCACTACACTACAGGCATACCTGTTCCTTCTAATACCAACTCGACTTGTCTGGGAATCATTCAGCCAGGCTGTAATTAATCTGGAAAGACTATTTGTTCACAGATATTCGTCACTGTCTATTATAAATAAGCCTAATTATATATACAGCTGAGTGAACTGAGGCAATGTGGAATGAACAGAATGGCCCAAGCTTTGAAATGGCCACAAGAAGATCCGTCATTCTAACCGCTAGGGCACTGCACCCCACAAAGCAGTGCCACAAGCAAAATCAATCAATAAAAATACAAGACATACTCTGTCGTACATACCTGAGTTAAGGGGGGGTGTGATGGGGGTCTCAACCTCCCATCTCCCACCTGTCTTGGGCCATCCTCTCACCACACTCACCCTCCAGTTTTAAGAGTCCACCTACCTCACCTGCTTTTGAGCTCAGCCTCCCACTTTCTGCCACAACCCATCCAGATTAGTTAATTAAGCACTGTAATTTGACCAGTGTGCACTTTTGCATCAATCTTAAAACCACAAAACTTGCAATGTGTGCTGAGACTTTCAAAATTACCGCGGTTGAACAATTTCATTTAAATTTCATTTTACATTTTAAACATTATCTTTTCCTTCTACTGCAGTGAGCCCTTCCTCTCAGAGCCTGTTCTGCCGGCGTCCTTCATCATCGTCAAGCACCAGCTGTTGCCAATGGATCTGGTTGCCGTGGATACTTCTCAAGGTCGGCTGTATTCGTTCCTCAGCATCAGTTGGGGGATCATCGCGGATATCGACATCGAGAGCGAGAAGTATCGCAGTCTTGGCATGGCACGCTTCACCCTCGGAACAATCTCACGACTCATTGGTCGGTATCGCATTGTTTCTGTTACTGTGTTTGTGTTATAGTTTGAATTTTACCTCTCTGCTTTAGCAGCAAGACTAAATTCAGCCAGATGACTGCAGCACATTGTCTGGTAGTGGGTGCATTTGTTTATAAGATTCATGTCGACATCTCAGAAACAGGTTTTAGAAAAATACTGTTAAACAGCGCAATAGTCATTGAATTGGCAACACTACTTTAATATAATAATGTTTGCATGTTTAACTTTTTAAGACGTTAGAACATTTTCCTAGCTAGGCAGTATGAACGCTGCATGTACAGGTAAGAACATGCACATCATTTAATTTTAGAAAAATACTGTTAAACAGCGCAACAGTTATTGAATTGGCAACACTACTTTAATATAATAATGTTTGCATGTTTAACTTTTTAAGACTTTAGAACATTTTCCTAGCTAGGCAGTATGAATGCAGGTAAGAACATGCACATCATTTAATTGTTCATCTAAACATCTCACATGTTTTAATGTGCTGCTCTCTCTCTCTGATCATTTAGGTCTTTTTATTCCAGAGTTATGACAATCATTGACAGATTTTACACTGTTTCTGTTGCTAACATTACAGGGTTGCGTCATTACCGAGGACGTATTTCCTTTCTCCCAGTCGGAGAATACCACCCAAGGGAAGTGTCTTCCTCCATGAAACACTCCAAAAGTGAAATGCTGCCACAAAGGAAGGCCTCAGATGGGGAGATTAAGAAGTCCCAATCACTAGACATATCTGGAGCTGCTGGTGCTCAACTTCGAGTTGACACTTCAGTCGAGCCTGGATTTGAGAAAGTCAGCCTAGGTGATGACTTGAAAGAGAAATCAAGTAACGCTATCAACGAAACAGGTGACACTGTTAATGAAACAGGTGACACTATAAATGGTTCCGAGAGCACGGCGACAAAGAATGACACATCACCACCTGTGAACAGTAGTTCTGGTGACAGTTTGACACCATTACTTCCAGGACTAAACGAACCAGTTCCGTCCGGATGGGTCACCATTGAAGACGACTTTGTGCTGGTGTTGGCGATGTACCAGACTCATCTTAACAGTGAACTGATCCCGACTCCCAAGTGCAAATTTGATGATGGCATGATTCATCTGTTGATAGTGCGCTCGTCCATCACGCGTGCGCGCATCCTCCGGATCATGCTTGCCTTTCAGGATGGGAAGGAGATGAACGATGATGCAGCGGAGACAGTCTGTGTGAAAGCGTTCAGACTCGAACCACTCACGGAGCGCGGTATCTTGGCAGTGGATGGGGAAAGCGTTAAGTATGGTCCGATCCAAGCTCAGGTATTACCATCACTTGCCCAGGTCATGGCTCTCAAGAAATCTGACGTCTAGCGGGACAACAAAGGCACGTGCCGCTTTTGGGCCATTCACAATTGTTGACGTTTACCTATTTGTACAAAGCATACTAAAGTGGGCCAGGGGGTGTCAAGATCTGCATACTAATTTTTTAATGTTCACATACGAAATATGACCACTGTTGCGTTGGAATTGGAAATTATTGGAAATTCATAACTTTGTGCAAAACAATTATAAATATGACACCATGGGGTTGTTAAAAAAACACAAAGCTTTAACATAACTAATGGAGATAAATGTTTGTAAATATATTATTCTGATGGTTATTATAGTATGTCATATAAATATATATATATATATATATATATATATATATATATATATATATATATATATACACACACACACACACACACACACACGCACGCACGCACACACACACACATATTAATGCACTGGGTCATAATAGTGTTACATCAATAAATTTTTGTAACTGGAAAATTATCATTTTATAGTACTTAATTAGAGGGAGGGGGGCAGAGAGTATGAGAATTAGTGTGCTTTGTACGATTAGCTAAATGTCGACAATTGTGAATGAATGAATTAGGGTGCCATATATATACCAATTTACCGGACTTGCTGAAAATCCAAGACCTTTTCTGCAGGCGCTTTTCAAACGATTCTAACAGCAAAAATAAATTCAAAACAGAATCTCATATTTATTGAACAACTAACTCAATGTTCAATAAATATGAGATTCTGTTTTGAATTTATTTTATATATATATATAGATAAAACCGCGTTGCTTTAAAGTACACCTGAAGACAGTGACTTTAAGACATACAATCTGTGAATCATCTTTGTTTGAACACACAGGCTCTCCTAACCATCTCCTTAAACCTCCCTTTAGGAAGTATTCTGAGGATTAATTCATCTCCCAGAAACAGTTATGTGTCTCTGGATGTTTCACATTTCTCTTCCATAAAGTGTCCTTAAAATGTGACATAATTTTGCATCAGTCAAATTAGACGTTATTATCAAAGATACATATATTATTTTTTGTAGTATCAGAGTATATTTCCCACATAAAAAAACTTGTATTATTGTTGCAGATGGTATGTTTGATTTACTGCTAGCAAAAAACCACATCTGTAAATGCATTCGTCATCATTGATCATTGAGGATTTTGGTATTAATTTTACTGACTTTTACATGACCTACCTTTCTGCAGCAGTGGTCTATTAACATGTCTGTTTTCCATCCATCTTCCCCTCTGCCTTTGTGTTGTTCCCAGCGAGAGAACTTTCTCCGAACCTCTAATCCTCATATCTTGCAAAATGGCAGTTTCCTTTTTGGCGTATATGATACAAAAGTATATAATATATATGCATATACACCAAAGCAGATGGTAATCTCTCAGATGCATATGTCATTAGATAATTAATCTCAGGTAACTTATGCTACTTAATCTGTCTCTGCAGACCAAGTTAACTTATTATTCTCTATAATAGTATAATCATATTTGTTTTAGAATAAATTATTTCTTATTCAGTTCCCACAAACATATTTGTAAATCTGACAGGACAATCTCATAATGTGGTTAGTTGTAATGACGTTTGGCTGGAATATTTATGTTTGACATGTCCGGATTCTATCTGAATGGGTGAAAGTCTCTGATGCTGTGTTTTACAGTCTACTGACCCAACCTACTTTATTAAGGTCACAAGACACCAGCAACCAAACTGTGAAACCTGATCAAATTGGGAAGGAAGCAATTTATGATGGAATTAAAGTTTTTGCCGGAGCGAATCTGTGACATTAACTTCAATTTTAAGCAATGTTGCTTTAAAGAAAATCAAGACATTTGTGTTTTTCGGTGCGTGAAAAACTGAGAAAATTTTAAACATTCCTTTTAATGCTAATGGTTTATTTTTTTATATTGCACTGTTTTACTGTACACAGCATACATACTGTACCATTGACTGGTCGAAATGTGTTGTCAATTCTTTTTTGCAAATATCATTATTATGTAAGTATATGGAAGCATCAGAGGTATATAAAAAATAATTTAACACTTTAGTAAGCATACATATGCAATATTCTTAACATATATTCTTTGTATACCCATGTCTACGAAAAAGTATGCCTTTTTGTAAATTAAGAAAGTTAACTTATTATTTGACATTTGTAATTTATGTCATGATTACAATAGACACATTACATTATTATCTTTGATGTTCTTCCAATGCTTCCATAAGTATGATTATATTACGTTTCACACTGCACTGGAATAATTTAGTATAATTTTTGCATGTGTTAGAGTGAATGTATAATGTTTATCAAAGATAGTCACACAATAATTGTGTGACTCTGGTAATATATAATCCATATCATGAACGTAAATTACAATTTGTAAACATTTTACCATGCAATTATATATATTCGCTGGGTCACAGTCCTAGTTGCATCTGTGATGCCGATGACTGTTGTATATTATTATATATGTTGATATGGTAATACCAGTGGAACAAATTATATATGTTGTTGGATTATATTTGTCAAAACTATTGTTTTCAGCATAGTACACGTGCACCTGGGAAATTGTAGCAATTTTACTACCACATTATTCGCTAGGTGGCAGCATCGAATTGCGAGTTTCCGAGCTACCGCAACTTGGTGCAAGCGTTGACCGTTTGCTCGAATCCAGTTCTGTGATATGGATTTATTTTGAAACAGAATTGTAGACAACTGTTTAATGAAAATTCCACATATTCTTTTACATATATTGTAATTGCGTTTGATATTGTAATTGCGCTCTATTTTGTACTGCCACAAATACTTGCCTTCGCATGTTTATTTATTTGGGTCCAATAATGGTGGTGATTCATTATTGGAAGGGCACGTGTTCCGATTCCGATTGTACATGTGATACACGTGTAGCCTAAAGAAGAAAATAGTGTTTTACTAAACGTTTTTGTTTCTTGCAACAACTCGATGATTGTTCATTGTGCTGTGAAGTTGTGTCAGCTCGAAGACTTGCACCTCTCTGTTCCGATTCTGTCTCGACTCAGGATACTTTAATCTTTATTAATTATTGTATAATTCGCACCGTTTTAATGTTTGTATGTGACGTCCATTTTTGCAGGTCTGTAATAATCGGTTTCCCATGAAACTTATCAAATGACGTGCATAGACAACTTCACGCTAATAGTAATTGTCTGACAGCATGTGTGTGTGCGTCAGTCGTTTGAGAACGGTACAAACGTTAGGTAAAGGTCGTCACTGTTCGAATACATTTCGTCAAGATAAGTGCCGTATATGTTATGTCATTCTGAAGCATCTTCTTGTGCAGGCCGTTGGCGTCTCCTTGCAATCCCTGTAGCCACTTAGAGTCCACCATTTGTACAATGCTTGATTTTGTAAATCCATCCATTTGGCTATTTTTTTTTCGTATGTAACCTGTTGCGCCATTGCATGGTAACATGGTAAACTAAAGGGTGACTAAGCTTGCCCCCCCCCCCCTATTGGCCTTCTTTGTGAGATCTTAGATACGCCACTGAAACCATTGGTCTTTTTTAACTCTTCAGTTTGTTTCGTGGTAGTTCTCCGTCCATGCTGCTAGGCACCATACTTTCTGGTCTTCTTTTCCAATGGTGGCACTTAGCAAGCTTTCTTCTCTTAATGTGACAGACCTTTTTCCTTAACCTCTAAAATATCTCTACCCAATTTTTTTTCTTTCTCTGTGTCTCTAGCATAACAGGAGATTATGCATTTCACTTTCATCATTCGTATTTAAGTCGCAATCCTTTACGCCGTCTTTCTGTGATCACGCGGCATAGCCATAGAGGTCTATTCATCCAAGGCGCGTGTCGGCTATACATTCTGTTATGACACGTTCGCATGTTAAAGCTACTGAAAACACAGTTTTGAAATTTGATTTGAATCGATTACAGACATGTTTACTCGGCACTTCTCTTGACGTTTGCCTAACCTCGAACTGTGACAATTAAACAGCGTTAATACGAACCGGTGGATCGGCGTGATTGTTTACGCAATTTGACAATCGTGTCACGTGGGCTGCGATTATTTAATTAGGTAAAAATGACGTCATCGCGTAAATTTACCTGTGGTAAATAAATGACAGAGCTAATTGCACTTTTAATTGGACCCCATTTAGCATCCAAACACAGACCAGCGAATGTATCCCCGTCCGTAGTTAGAATAGACTAGGCCGGGCATAGATTGCCCGAGTGAACTGAACTGGTGTATTTAAGGTGAACGGGTTTATTTATGAGTTGTCTTTATGCACATGTGGATATAAATGGTTGTTATTACGATGCGTGTTATCAGCAACAATAATAAAGAGGGCTTTTAGAGGTACATGTCCCTTTGCGTCTTCTTGAAGTGCGCGCCACAAATATTACGCGTGACAGCGAGCGATTCGCAGCGCCTCCACGACACTAAGTGAACACTTCAATGTGTCGTCTGCTTCGGGTTGCGTGCTTGTTATTCCCACGGTCGTGCAAGCATTATTGATGTTGTAACATGTAGCGTCAATACTATAAAGTGCCAAGTTGTTTAAGGTTCTCCACGCCTGAACATCGTGCCATTAATCCACGCACAGCGTCCATCGGAAAGTGTAATGTGTGCGTAGTCTGTAGAACGTTTTACATCGAATGGCCTCCTAGACCTAGGCTAAGGCTAAAACGAAGTGAGTATATTTTGAGGGGGCGGGAGGGGGGAGTTTAGTCGTAAAACTTGGTTGGAGGTGGGAGGTGAGACTGGTGGGAAGTGGACTTAAAAAAATTGTGGGAGGTTGACCCCCAAAACAGGTGGGAGACCACTCATTTTATGTGTAGACTATTGCATTGATTTACTCTATAATTAGAGCTTTCAATGAACAATTGCTGGTAACTCGCGTATCATAAGGTGGGGTGAGGTTGCTGGGAGTAAGCAGTAGGCCTATGCGAGAAAATTGCATCCCTAGCTGAGAGGGGGCACTACATATTTTTGTAATTCCGCCACGAACAATTACAGGCATCTTGTTTACGAAATATGTCTTTCTAAATTGGTGATCTAAATATGATAAAAAGGCGACACCATGACAATAATATTACCTATGTTCTAAACAAATGTGAATATTGTAGATCAACATTAATTATGTTATCCGAACCGTAATGTTACATTAGCTTTTCTTGCACTACATGTACAGGGAAGGGTTTTACTGTGTGGAGGATGACTGCCCATGACAATTCTTATAACACAACCAATCAACCATTCTTTTATTTCAGACAAAATACGGAGGCGGATCTAGGCTTGTTGTTGGGGGTCTCAGTCAATCGTAGTCATATGTCATTCTACTTACGAATCGGGGCGGGGGGGGGCGACACGTGTATCCTACTTACATAAGGGTTAATATTAGCCGGCTGCTAATACTTAAGTTTTTACATTGATTCTAGTTCCGATGTAGGCATATATTATGTGTTCCTTTACCGTAATATTTGCCACGGGGGGTCTAAGACCCCCCTTCGTGGCCTAGGGGGTCTTAAGACCCCCTGGATCCTTTGCTTAAATAGTACATGCAATGTAACATTATATCCATAGTAACAAAAAGGAAAAGAAAAAAAATAGTATTACTAAGTGTGTACACGTTTGCAAAAGTGTATAACCTATATTATACATTTTTTTACTCATATATTACTTATTGTAACGTAGTATGGGGAAGAGCCCCAACAATATATTTCTCTAAAATTCATATATTGCAAAAAAGAATAATACGTATAATGTTGGATTTAGAAACCTCACACAATTTTTATTTAAGAGATCAAATTATTAACATTTATCAACTAAACAAATATATAAGCTGTGTGCTAATGTATAAACATAATAGGGGTATGTTACAAAATATATTTTATGACATGCTTACACATCATATCATGTTACACAGTTATAAAATGAGACAAGAAATAACTTATAAAATACCATACTGTAAAACCAACACCAGACAAAATATACATTGGCATATGTTGGTCCCAAATTATGGACTACTATTGTTACAAAGAACCACTTGGATGATTGTACGTCTATTTATATATTTAAAAAGTAAGTGAAACATCACATCTGGGGAACCTACGAACAAGATTACTCTAGTCAGTTGTGATATACCAGTATAATTTACTATAATAGTCCTATGTATTATTATATGTGAATGACTTATTTGTGGTAACCTTTTATCATATCTTATTACAAACAAGTTATTGATTAGACAAATGTGGTATACTAGTATTAGAAATCACTTGTGAACAACTATTGGTTTACTTAGTATTGTATTTTCAACGTGTACAGCAAATTTAATATTCCAACAGTAACTGCTGTACACTGGTCTACTATAATTCACATGTGAATAATCCTACTTATTTATTTATTTATTTTTTTTAATTTTTTTTTTATAAAGAATAGACATCGTGGCGCATAATATATTTAATTTATAATTGAAAAAGGAAACATAAGCAATTTGCTTCTTTTCCATTGTCTTAAATCTGTTTAGTAGTTGATTGGCTGATTGATTGTATGTACATGAATTTATGTTATTTGAGACAATAAACATTATTATTATATTATAAACTGCACGTATCCACTTCATACGCAGTATGAAGTAACACATTTGTTAATTAAGGAGTCAATCGTTCACTATATTGAATTTATTTATAATATTATATGGTTCGATTTCATATTGGGAATAGGCATGTTGATTGTCTCTAAAGAAGCCATTTTGTCTATTCTGTTCCTAGTATACTTGTACAATATTTTATACTATAGAGATGGAGAGAAGAGCGGAAGGAGGGAGAGAGGGATGAAGGGAAGGATATATAGGGACGGTCGGAGAGAGGGAGGGAGATTGCTGCGGTTTCCCGATGCCCCCTTTCTGACCCCGACCCGCAGACAACGTCCGGTGGTATGCAACGCGCTTGTCAACTTGTTCGACACACAAGCTCACTTGTCTCGATTCGCTCTTAGAGTATGTGTCAAATGTGACGAATCTTTTACGATGCCATCGCGTTTAGAGGTGCCAATTTGTATCGTGAAACGCCGCATGCAGCTTCTTGCGACATTGCTACGACGCGCTAACACCTGTTGCGTCATCTTAGCTGCGACTGACTGCATGGAATCAACGTTAACCCGCCGGTAACCGTTGATGTAGTTGCCTGCCACGTGCGCGGGTTTTCTCCGGTAGCTGTCCCAAGATGAGTACCCATATCGAAATACTGTATACAATTATCTAAACTGCATTTGTTATGTCTACTTTCGACTTACTAAAGACAACCTCTTGTGGGGAACGGTGGTCTAATGGTTAAAGCACCCGGCTATCGATCGAGAGGACGGTGGTTCGATTCCACCTCCGCCGTTTCAGAGCATGGGCAATTTCGTTCACCCCACTTTACCTGTGTCTTTCGGAAGAGACACTTTGGACCGTTGGTCCAAACTCCTGCGTTAGCTGTTTGGAGTATATAATTACTTGAGACCCTTATGAAAATATACCATCGTATTCCATGATAAAATACCTTGGTGTTTTGAAACAGGGAAGCCTTGGTAAAATACTATGGTGTTTTGAAACAGGTAAATCATCGTGTACCATACAATTACCATACACAACCTAACAATATATAAAAAAAACATGGTCTATCACAATTTACCATGTTATACCATGGTATACCACGCAATACCATGGTATAGTATGCCATGTAATTCCATTTTATATTTTCATAAGGGGTATCATACCATTTGAAGAATGCGACATTACTTCATTGGACCTGCTAATAGTTTTTTTTAGAGAAACAGTCATGTCCCCTTCAAGAATATTACGTGGACAAACCGTAGCCCTGCCATTTGTCACCCAAAAATTGGACCCACGTTGAAATAAAATTTTATTTCTTTTTCGTATTGGCTACAATCGGACATGACTTAATTGATTGCGATTCAGTTGGTTCATGCAAGCTTCGTAAATTGGTAATTTTAATAAAAAGTATTGAATTGTGCTGAATTCTCGAGAACATGCATGTGGCGTATCTAAGATCTCGCAAAGGAAGAGGTCAAAGAGGCAAGCTTAATCACCCATGATGTAGCGCCACAACGGGGAAAACGTAAACTAAAGGGGCGTGGCAGAATGGCACCCCTCCCATAAAGACGCCACTGACGGCGCCGACATGTTACCGACATGGTGTTCGTCTGAGTCTACTGCCATGAACATGCATGTCATTGGCTATAGGCACGTTCATATATAGCGCGTTGTCCAGTCAGTGGGACGGTTTAAAGCGCTTGAAACTTCACCCCGTGGCAGACCTGTTCATTCCAACGCCATCGTTACTTCTCTGGGAAACATTCAGCCACGCTAAAATTACTGCGAGGAGTCTGTTCGTTCACATATCCGCAGCCAGGGTACTCATTTATACGGCTGAGTGAACTGTGGCAACGAGGCGTAACACACACTTCACAGCCTTCACGTTCTAGCATCTACTTACCATGCACCTAGCGGGGAATCATGGAACCATTCAGCCTGATATAGTCGGCTATTGATCCGTTAAGTTTGGATTTAAAGACTGGACCATCCCAGCCTACGTCCTCTTGAACCAGTGGTAACATTACACTTATATTCAGTCGATCCAATCGAACAAACGTGCATAGTATCGAACTATGTCCCAGTTGCTTCGACAACCAATGCTGAAATGTGTATTGGTTACACCAGGGCAAGTTGTTTCGAATCGCAAATAGACGGAAAATGAGAATTATTATGGGAAAAATTTATTTGCATGGCAAGGTGGCAGGAGATGGTCTGTTTTATAGGGGCCTTATAACAGGGAAACCAATGCATGTATAAACTACAATATTTTATGCATGCGAAATGTTAACCAAACAGCACGAATCCGTTTTTGCTTTCCAGTGGTAACATTACACTTATATTCAGTCGATCCAATCGAACAAACGTGCATAGTATCGAACTATGTCCCAGTTGCTTCGACAACCAATGCTGAAATCTGTATTGGTTACACCAGGGCAAGTTGTTTCGAATCGCAAATAGACGGAAAATGAGAATTATTATGGGAAAAATTTATTTGCATGGCAAGGTGGCAGGAGATGGTCTGTTTTATAGGGGCCTTATAACAGGGAAACCAATGCATGTATAAACTACAATATTTTATGCATGCGAAATGTTAACCAAACAGCACGAATCCGTTTTTGCTTTCGTTTTCTTGAAACTACAACCAATTCTACCCTGAACTGGTGTGATCGTGTCGAACATCAGTCCTCGATCCACACCACCGTGCCAGAGGTGTGCGAACACCGTCTGTGAATCACATTGATTAACTCCTCGTGTCCTGCACAGGATCATAAACGTGATGCGACTGGCCTCAGACACCAACTCAATTATCATGCTTCCCCTCCCCTTGCCGCTTCTGGTGAGAAATTAAAGAAGTCGCATGCTTGGTCGTGCAACTTTCCAAAGTCAAAGCCGATCGTTTCGGCGATGGTTGCGCCTGTAACTCCGGAGAAACATAAGAGAAACTCCATGAATTCCTCTCGGATCTTCTGCTTTTCATCTTTCATGTCAACACTTGACTGTTTTTGGTTTGATATATACGGTCACAACCATCGTCGGGGTTTCGGACAAGATCTTCTGCTAGATCTGCTCTCCGATGATCTTCTGCTGGGTCCGCTCTCCGATGATCTTCTGCTGGATCCGCTCTCCGATGATCTTCTGCCGGATCTGCTCTCCGATGATCTTCTGCTGGATCTGCTCTCCGATGATCTTCTGCTGGATCTGCTCTCCGATGATCTTCTGCTGGATCTGCTCTCCGATGATCTTCTGCTGGATCCGCTCTCCGATGATCTTCTGCTGGATCTGCTCTCTGATGATTGCAATAATTTCGTTGTGTATTATCTTCGAAGCCTAGCGGGCGTTGTTGTCTTGCGTCAACAAAGGCGTATCTAGAACCACATCGCCGTGGTTCTCATCAGTGTTGCGATGGGTGGCTTCTTAAGGCAGTAATCTGCTTTTCACAGCGAATAACCGTGTTTACTGTGGGCTGCAGCTTAAAGCTGCTTCCTCAAATGGTTCAGCCCATCGCAAATCCGGTTCATTTATGTCCGGATGTGTAGTGCGTGACTAGTTAAAGTAATGTGCGCAGTCTGTTTAATAAAAACATGCCTATTTTTGTTCAAATCATCGAAAGAATTGATTTCAGTCGTTAGATATGGTAAGGATCAAAATAGTGGATATCCATAATGGTAAACGTTGTGCGAGTCAATGCCGATCATGAGCGTGACTTCAGCCCTCTCGGCGATCACATGACGGAGTTACGAAATTTCACCAAGGGTGAAAATCGTGATTTTTCATCATTTCGATTTTCACTTCACTTAATGCATGAATAGTTTATCTGATGATTTTACCAAAACTACGTACACAGTTGCTATAGCATGTTGCAGTGGATCTAGGTAGATTTGGTTTTTCGCAAAATTTATTTTAAATGAGACTAGCAAAAAATCGAATTGAGGATGCATCTTTAAGGCAATTGTCTCTCACACTGGTTTGTAAGTCTGATAACTGCTACCGACCAGAGGAAACTCACTAAACAATTAATTGGCAACAAGAATCCATTTGCGTTTAATAATGAATACTAAAAGGATAAGGCATGGTGGTGGGGGGGAGGGGGGAACCAGAATGACTACAGGGGGCAAATGGCAATATTGGTGGCAATGCCGTGAGTTTGCATGTTAGAAATGTTCTCATCTGATGAACAAATGCAGGTGCACATGCGCTATCTCGCGATGTCTCGACAACTATTTCCAACTTGATGAAACAAATCCGGCCGAAATAAAGGATGGTGTCCGGACACCTAATGGACACCCCCAGGATCCGCCCACGATGAAGGACATCTGCCGTTTCCATGTCTCTCCTCACCATGTCACCCATTCTTACCCGTTATCGCCCCTTGCTTCGTTTGCCATCCACCGGCAACCTCCCGTGGATGCATCATTGCATGTATGTATTTGTGGTTTCGGCTGTACAATTTAATTTGCGACGATAAATGTATCGTGCGTGTTTTTCGCAGCTTACTACACAAGTGTATATTTGTGTAAAACTACTGTACAGGGATCCGCGCTTAAGGATACGGCCTGGCAGGGCTGACGAAAACCATGCTGGCGAACACTTCTGGCAAAAACACGAACACTGAAGTAGCACATGTGGCTAGTGATGGACCAGGGGCTAGTTCGTGTCAACCCATCTGTTGCGTGTATGCACCCTCGTGCCTGCAGGATTCCATGTTGCCGCCCTTGGTAATTACAACAGACACTCTTACGAATCTTGCCTACATGGATGGAAATATTATTGCAACATATTTTCAACATTTTATTATTATAAAACCGTGGGCTGTATTTGTGTTCACTGCTTCTGGGTTGACTCGCTGAAAATGGCCCCAGAAACAGACATTCCTTGGCTTCGTCGAAAAAGCGGACTCAGAACAAGAGTAATCCGTTAAGCTTCTTACGTTTTCATACCATTAGCAGTACAGTAAACATGAGGGCTTCTGACATTCGTCAGACCGAAGTCGTACAAATGCCAAATGTTCTACGTCTTCCGGGCGGCAACTGTTCCTTGCTTCTGCGCAGATTATGTTTTCTGATTGAAGTGAACGCGTTGCGTCAACACAATTGAAATTCCTCGCTTGAATGGCTTGCACACGACTAAGTGCATTATCCTGTAAGAAACGCATATGTCCGTTAATATACGAAACATGCATGCCGTGAGATAAGACGCGTCTTTGTTGGGAAAACACCAAGCAAGTATTTCTACAAATTCAAATGACATTTCGCTGGATAACACTATAGGGCTACGCGTGACCCTATAGTGTTATTGAATGGACACGGAAACTATTCTAGGGAAACACACACCGAGCTGATAACGTGTGGGCAATGACCCAGAGGGCACCTTTATTGGGTGATCAACAAAAGACACGGTATTCCCCAAATGTGAAATTTACTTTTTAGCACAAACACAAAATTCTACAATTAATGATGATAAGTTACGATGTACAGTCGTATAGATCGATGCGTCAGGTAGCAGGCAGAAGGTAGATAACACATGGTCAAGGTATATGTTGATTATGTTGAGCGTATGGGGGAAATGAGTTCCGGTTTGTTGTCGCGCAGAAGGAATGTTAAAACCATGGAACTATCCACAGGTATTCCCTCGCCCCCACCAAAAAAACAAACGCAGGATTCCTGTTTCCCGCTCCCTTTCATCCGGTTGTGCTACTCTTCATCCCTGAAGTCCGGGGTGAGGCTGGCACCGATACCGGCCGTCCATTTTTGTTTTCCCTTCTCCGTCACTGATCCTGTTTCACTGCCGTCTCCACCACACGTCTTCACTCCCCCCATCCCTTGCTCCCATTCTCCATTCCCCTCCCACTCCCGTCAAATCTCTCTACACGCAGCCCTCCTCTCAGTCATGGTCTTCCTCTTCTCCTTCTACCCTCCACTCTAAGCGCGTCAGCTCTCTTCGTCAACCGTCAACCGGCCAATTTGTCTTTATGTGAAATGCGTCGAGTGGGTATCAACATTACCGGCGTACAGATGAATATTGTTTTACGCTGACGCAACTCCAATAGAATGCACGCATCACTCACGAAATAGAGCTCATTGTTAACGCGCCTGTATGAGTGACAAGTGGACGTGTATTGCGCCTATATCTGATTCTTACAGGCGTCTTATATCATAATACCCGGCAATATACACAGAAGCCAGCCAGCTTGCGTTGTTTAATAACATATTTTGTATGGACCGTGGCGAAGGAAATCTGTGCAGACCTATTTGGATGACACAGCCATGATAGACGTGTACAAACGTTGCCTGTTTTTGTTTGTTTTGTTATATATGCGCCCAATTTTTTTTAACTGCGTCCTACAACACCCCCTTTTAGGGTCTTGTTGGGGGTTCTTTAGCAAAGGAAACTCGCGCTAATCCACAGACTATAGGCGGGCTGTTTTCATACCGGTTTCAGTATTTGAATTGGCCATTGGCTGCTTTAGCTTTTTGAGGAAAAGACTTCTGTAACGAACCATACTTATATACTTGAATTTAATATCCAAGTTCAAACGACCTCGGAAAGTTAATCCACTATGGTTGACAAAAATCCTGTATGCACACAGCATTTGTGAAACTACAGTTCCATGTGAATCCTTTCAACAAAGTTGATCAGCAATTAATATTAGCGCGCATGACAGTGTTGCCATTTTTAAGACTTCATATCGGAACATTTGGTAAGAACAGTGGTGAAACTTAGTCCATATCTATGAGACAGGAAACGTCATTACGGTCGAATTGTATACTTTAATATTTATTATATAGGTAAGTAATTTTTTTCACAACTTATGTAGACACGCCCACTGCGTACGCAATAGTTACGGAAAAGTTTGCTTCGGTCTTTACATAAGTGTTTCGTACCTGCCGCGTCCACCCGTTCTAGACAACACTACGCCTAGGGCAAACCCATGTCCAGTTTGCGTAGACGAGTCTGTTGACAAGCGAACGAAAGAGCCGGCGAACGAATGAAGTCAATGCCATTCGACTGCCCCGGCGGAAACAGAAGCGCTTCCCGCTTTACAGACATACCGGCGCCCGCCACCAGCAGCACTGGCGACCGGCACCGACGGCAAGCCGGCCTGTGCCAACTTGGAATCGCCCGCCACGGTAAATCGCCGCTGCGCGCAGTGCCGCGTTCGTCTCGCAGCAGTCAGCAGCCGGCAGAAGAGGCTGAGACGGCCGAACGTGAAGATGCTCTAGCAGACTAACAGCGTGAGATGCGGCCACCGTGGATTTGTGTACGACGTCGGTAGCTTCATTTGCGACGTTATCTTGCCGAGTTTTCTACGTCGGACGTTCGTCATGACAGTCGACACGAGCGACATGCGCGCAGCGGAGAAAGGCTACCGAGATGGCCGATCGGATCACCCGTCGACCGGACTCGTTTCCCGACTCTGGCGGACGCTATTTGCTATCTTCGTCGGTGTAGCGTTGGTGACTTTCCTCGTGTGGACGATCGTGTTGTACAGTAACAAACTAACGTCGCTCCAGGAGCGACTCGACTCGCTCGAGCGGCATTGCGACAACACCGAGGAGCGTGTACATCGATACGTAGAGGAGCGCTTAGAAAAGTTAGACAAGGTAGGTTTAGTCGAGTGAACCCACGAGGTGACAGCAATGCCCACAGCGTCGTCACTGGAGCCGGGCCAATGCTGTGTCGTAACTAAACACTAACTAACAGCAAATTATTTGCTTAATGTAATTACGTTCTTTGTAAGCGTGACGAATATGGGATTTTGTGTAATATTCAGTTTCGCAAATCGCAGTTTCTACCGCGTGGCGGATTTTTACGTGTTGTTTACTTTCTTCCGACCAGGTAGACATGATTTCCTCCCGTTTTTTTTCCGGAAAAGGTATAGACAAACTCCCTTCTTCCAAACGACTCGCAAAAACTACGTTTGCTCCAGAAAATGTCTAAACTCGTACAACGCCAAATAACCATAGAGTAAGTAAATGTGTTGATGACGTGACAGCTGAATCGTCCAGCCAAGAGTTGGATCGGTTACTCCATCTGTATCATGAGTGATGTACAGAGGGACTTTAAGAGATAGAAAGTACGACATTTTGTAAAACAAAAACATAATTTTTTACGTTTTCCGGAGAAAAATTCTTGCCCGCATGCATTTGAGGTAGTTAATCATGAGATAATCTTATAATATGTGGTGCTTTAATAATTGCGCCAATATCCTTTATGCAGCACAACACTTTATGCATTTAATATTGAAGAAAACAAATCACATCTAAATTGTTTGGGCATTGCCACATCATTAGTGCTCAAACAAAGCACACATATGCACGATTGCGCTCGAACTAATTGCTGCTATTTGAGTTATCTGTCAATCTCTGGTTGAGAGCAGCTTCCCTTCCATGTGACGAGTCGCCCCTCGTTAAACGAGCCCCCTTCACTGATCGCGACTCCGATAACGCGATTGTATTGGGTTGATAAGCGAAGTAGCTGTTGGGCGATCGAGGGCGGTCTAGGGTTCTTGCGCAGTCACAACCAGAAGAGCCAGTGTCTAGATTCACCATGTGCACTCGTGACAAGAGAAACAAAGACCCCTACACCAAATTGATATGCGACAGCGACAAGCTTCATGTTGAAGTGGCTGATCATAATGAACAATCGATTTTTATCGAAACGACTCGTCAATGCTCCGGCTGCGGCAGGCCAATGATGAAGATGATGATGATAATGATAATGATGATGATGATGTCTGGACATGACAAATCGCACCGAATTCGTAAAATTTCAAAGCTCAGAAGTTATTTCCGCTGGGGAAATAACAATGCCAATATTATGTTCAGTTTGTATGTAAGATTCAAATCGATTACGCGGCATACACTATAATTTTCATCGTCGATACTCAGTATAGACTATTAGACATGTGTTAGACGCTGTAGAGCCGTGGTTCAGGAGTGGGGATATAACCAAAGTGGTCTTACGTAATGCGACTGTGGAGAGGACCCTAAAACAGTAGAACGTCTCCTAGAATGTGCTCTGCTATCAGAGCCTTGCAGACCAGACGATCTGGCGGTTTTGAACTTCTGTGCTAGAGCCCGTGTTTTGCTATGGCATGGAAAAGTGTAGCGATACGACAGAGGAATATAGACTATGGAAGGTAGACACATTTCTGAGCGTAGACGTCACTGGAACGATTAAGGTTCAAACACACCAGGAACTACTAACCAAGCCCTTAATCACACATGGGTATTTACAGTTCGCTGGCTTCAAAACCGCAAGAGGAATTAAGCGGTATGATCAAAGTCGGGGCTGCGCACCTTTTGGTCAGTCTCTTGTAGAACCAGAGGGAGAATAAGCGGTGGAATCCGGAGACCGCAGATCAAACGAAGCGCGTCCTGGTCGGTTTTTGCAACACCAGGTTGTGCAGTGCAAAACTGTTATCCAAATAAATTCATATTAAGTTATCTTCAGTGGGTCTACGTGGGAAACATAACTGCCGCCGTGTCTGCATAGTTGATTTCCTCATGTGTAGAAGAATGAGACTGTAAGCAGTCCACTGTTTGGCGTGGGGCGCGGTAAGTGTAGTGGTTAAAACGTCTAAATCGAGAGAACCCGGGTTCGAATCGTCTTGCTGCCGTTTCGAAACTGGCAATTGCATTCACTCCACGTTGTCACAGTTCACTCAGCTGTGTAAATGAGTACCTGGCTATATACATAGGTTAATGTGCGAACGAATAATCTTCGCGCAGTAATTGCAGCGTGGTTGAATGCTTCTAAGTATGAGTTGGCGTTGGAATGAACAGGTCCGCCTGGGAGTGAAGTGTAAGGCGCTTTGAGCAGTTCCGCGACTGGATTCCGCGCCTTAGACACCTTAAATATTAATGCGCAGGTTTTATAATTTTGGTTGTGCTCATTTGTACATTTTCCTCTTCCCAATACTTAAATTTTTGTCACAGGAGAAAGGGACCTGGACACTTTATCAACCTAACATATCACGTCGTCTGGTTACACCACGAGTCGTCGTTGTGTCTCGATGTCGCGTGTAATTAATTTCCCAGCACAAGACCGAACACGTTTGGTGTCATCTTTCTTCTGGTGCGCATTCTGTCAGCCATCTCTTTTTCCAAATCGTTTTTCCTCGCTGTGGTCGCCGTGTCGTCGTTGTCGTCATGTTACTGCGGTACCGTAGCACCCGATCATCTTCGCCGCAGCAGACAAATCTGTCTAAAGCCCGCCATACACATACCGATTATTCAGTTGTCAACATGTTGGCGACTGCTTTTTCACTTGGCAGCTCAAGTGTAGTCGTTATGTGTATGTTCTCCACCAACAGTTGGCAACATCTGGCATCTGAATAATCGGTCGGCCGACGGTCGGCCGACGGATAGTTGCCATCTATTTGTTGGCAGACAAAGTGTTGCCAACTATTGGTGGAGAACATACACATACGACTACACTTGAGTTACCAACTGAAAAAGTAGTCGCCATCATGTTGGCAACTGAAGAATCGGTCTGTGTGTGGCGGGCTTTAGTTATATATAATCATATAATATAATATAAGCGGGTGTCGGCCTATATCTTTTGCAAGCACATCAAGAGTTTCTACTGTCATCTGACGTTTATGGCCATTGCGCAGATAATATTTATTATCACGTAGACATTGTCATGTATGTATACATACGTACAAACTCGTTAAATATTCACCTCTGTATGGGATCCTACCTGTACTGTATTTCGGATTCTTTCTAAAATAGCATCGATCCTTGTGTATTTCGTGATTATATATAAAGTGTATAATTATGTGAAACATTCTCCATCAACGGGACGCAATACATAGTGTAATTCTTCGGAATGGGGACATCGATCTTGATGTAGATATTCTATATACCTTATTGGCGGGAAATATTTGTTGCACTGTAAACCTCGTTATATTGCAACCAATCGAAAACGCCATTTTATTCAGTTCGAAAATATAATATATAATTTGCCACTTGTTATCTTTTTCAAAATTAATTTGTCACATAGATTGTCGATTGTGATATCGTACGTAATTAGTACGTTTTATTTTCCATCGTCGCTTTACAGTTATAAAAAAATAGTCCGTATTTCTTCGTCTGTGCAGCAGATTTATGTGCCTTTTGCATCGACGACGTTACACTCAATAACTTCTAATTCGACAAACATCTCATTTGTTGTCAGTGTTATAGCATCTTCAAGATCGTCTTCTTCTTTATTGCCTCTTCGCAGGTAGGGTCTATGCGTTATGCGGAAGTTGG
The DNA here is from genome assembly GCA_963662155.1 of Lamellibrachia columna. NCBI lineage: Eukaryota > Metazoa > Annelida > Polychaeta > Sabellida > Siboglinidae > Lamellibrachia > Lamellibrachia columna. Next base: position 36,659,712 of record OY759266.1, on the reverse strand, counting down.
TAGCTGCTGCGCCACCTGTCAGCAATTACTTGCTAGTGAGTCGGCTTGTGTAATTACCTTGGAGTTAGCGCAGGCCGAGACACACACGGCCGCATTCACTGCCTGGCCGCGTATATAAATAAGCGTGTACGAACGTCCTTGCTTGTTTCTCTCCAGGCAATCGGTCCTCCCGTCGACAGGCTGGGTGTGTCTTCAATATGTGGCCGGTTTCGTGTAATTCGGCGGATTAAACTGCATACTTTGCCCACGCAGCGAAGGTCACCTTGATTTAGTGCTTACCTGGTAATTGGAGCGTATGCAGCCCGAAAACTTACAACCCCAGAACTGCTAACACTTTATATGTCTTGGAATTTTTGCGGACCTGGCGCCTGTTCCATACATAATACCATGCCCGTCATCGGGGGGTGGGGGGGGGATCGGGAGGTTCGAACGAACCCCCCTTTTTGAGATAATTTATTTTAACGATGACATTTTTCAGAAATCATCCCACGAATCCTGAGTGTGTACGCCCGAACCCCCTTTTCAAAACTCCGAGGACGGGGCTGAATAGGATAGGTCCTACATTCCAGCGATCTTGATTGTCAGCAATGCACACAAGACGACAGCATCTCCATCACCGCACCCCGGGTTTCGTTTAGGGCCCAATATTGCAACACAATTTATGCCACATCCCACATGGGGTCAGCGACCGGGGAACATCAATAAAGAAGACGTTTAAACTTTTTCCGTTCCGCTTATACGAGTTCTTATCGGCCGGGTTCCCGTCGAAATATAATTATAAGCACTAACACGGCTGACTCGCCCGGTCTGCATTGCAGCTGTCGGTACCACCCCTCCCCCCCAGCAGTCATCGGGATCTCCCCGGTGATGCAAGTTCTCAGCCCGGGCTTAACCAACCGTCTCAAGTAGGAGACGGACGCGCGTAATACTACTAAATAACGACAACGATATCTCTTTCGCGCCGACGTAGGAGGTTATGAAATTAAAGTGTCGTGAACATCATCTTTCTGCCTGGCGTATGCTTCATTACGAGTCCGTCAGTTAGGGGAGAGCGGGACAACGTGGCCATGCACGGATGTACGGAATCCTATCAGTGGCGTATCTAGGATCTCGTAAAGGGGAGGCCGGGGTGGGGAACTTAGTCACCCATTTAGTTTAATTTACCATGCTATCATGTAGTAGCGCAACAGATTACATACAGAAAAAAAATAGCCAAATGAGGCACGACCCAATACCTCCAATGCCCCCCTCAAATATGACACTGACTATAACATATAATAACCATAACTATAACCACGATAACCTCTGGTTTTTGTCTGCCACACACACTGGCAACCAATACATGGACAGCCAATATATGGAATAAACTCAGGGGTTCCCAAACTGTGGTTCACGGCCCTCAGGTGGTCCGCGGGATGGTTTGAGGTGGTCCCGAGTTTTTTCATTAACATTATTGATATTAAGCTGGGTGTGCATTTGTACTTTTGACTGAACCCCATTTCTCATTCTCAAATGTTTAACGCTGTAGAACTGGTTGGAATATTGTGCACATTATACTTAGATGCCATCATTATAAGTTTAATATATTTTGATTTAATAAAAATGCACATCTTTAATTGTATCGATAATTGTTTGCAATACAGTGGGCCTCAATGGCTTTAGCCTTTAGCAGCCCCGTGGGTGGGCCTCAAGGAAAAAGGTTTGAGAACCCCTGGATTAAACGATGTAAAACACGTGTATTTCCCATCACTGAACTGGCAGTCCGTGACCCACACCAAACATTACATCAACGTGAACATAACCGGATTGCAAACAAAACAATCTGCATTTGGGTTGATGAAAGGCAGATCTATCCAACAATAGGCTATAAATCTATCCAACAATAGGCTATTCGAAGTCAGTCTATCGTGTTCGCATCGATAGTTTCCCTTTTCAGTTGTCGTCTACGACTACAAACTTAATGATTTATCACCTATGATACTCCTAAAAGATTAAAGATTAATATTGTTATCAACCATACGCATTCCGGAGGTAGGTTGACTGCGCATCTTCTGCAAGCGCCATTTCAACGTTGATGTGTGTGCGAAGCTGTATGGGAACTCGGGCGTTGGTGTATTTTACTACTGAACTAAATTCGTGTTTGCGTAGACTATATCTTTAGAGAGTTGAATACACCCTACGCACTCAAAGGTATATGTGCTATCGACAATCATACGCATATAATTTGATACGACGATTTCCCGTCAAAAGTTCACATTGTAGCTACCCAACTAAACGCCGCGCCGACGCTTATACGTCCATCCAGTTCGAATTTCGATTAAACCTGCTCATTGCTTATCTTCAAATGCTGGCAGTCCTATAAACGGAGATCTATATAGAAAGAGCATGTATTTCCGATGCATTCGAAATAACTGTTCAATTTAGGCGTGCATGACGCCATGTTAGCTTCGATTTCAAGAACTTGGAGTTGGACATCGGAAGCGTTTCTAACTTTCTTATCTACAAAGTGGAACGCGGAAACGGGGTATATTAGTGGAAACCAAGAATTAAGATTAGCAATAAATCGTCACAGGATTGCAAGAAGATCGTATCGTGAAATGTGTGATTGCTAATCACTGCTACGATGGTGCAATTTGTAAACAATGTCGAAATGCGGAGACGTGTCAACTGTCGGCGTTCCGCGTTTTACCGACGTATAATAAATTTTTCTGCGCTCGGCCTTTTATTGAAATACAAACAGATAGTTTTGTGTATGTTCTTTATATAATATAACGCCGCTGCTTAAAACGCTTTCTCTTACATTTCACCAGTAGCAGTCCTGACTCCTCCGGACGAATTCAGCCACGCCGCAATTACAACACGAAAGCCCTCCAATCACATAGTTTCATCACTAGTTACATATTACAAAATAAATTAGATAAACAAATATAATTACTTTGATTTAGCATCATACGACTTCTGGAATTAAACCTTTATCTTAACATTTTTTTTTAACCTTCCGAATACTAAAGAACTATTATTTCCTATGGATCTATGTTCACCAAGATAAAATAAAAGTCAGTTACTTTTAATTGTATTTCAAATATGCGGTGATAATGTTGGACCCAAAGTTTCGTGTATGTTCTTATATAATATAACGCGGCCACCTAAAGCGCTTTCCCTTACATTACAGCTGAATCTTACTTTCACTAGTTGTGATAGAAAAACAGTATTTGGCAATATATTTCCTAGAAAAGTAATTCAATATATGCATAGCTCTCCACTTCTTTGTAAAGCGCCTGACAGAGTGTTAGGTTTGGCTGTGTGTGAATCAGTCATAAATGTGGCATAAAACCCCTGTCTGATGATAACAAGTGTGAAGATAAGAGCAAGTATGACATGAATAGATAGATAACCCCAGCCCTCATATCTATGCCTGGTTGTACATAGGGTAGTGTGCCTTATCAAATGTCAGCCATCTTAATCAGCAGCTAATGTTTTCCTTACAGCATTTAGCAAGATAATGACCTCCCTGGTGATAGAACCTTTCATGCTCTCCCTGTGATACCCAACTGGGATTCTTTATGGCTGCTGCAGACATTTCATGATTTCTGTATAGGTCATATTTGAAATTCTTATGAGGAACCCTGGGGTTTTAGCTTATGCCCCCCTGCCTGTATAATGGATGTGCTGGTTAAGTCCCCTGTTAACCACCCTCTAAGCAGATAGCTGTTAGGCCCAGACCAGTGGTTTTTGCATGATATGGGGGTACTTTGATCCCTCAAGGATCTGTATTTACTTCTTTCTGGCCAGACTTCCCTACTCCGGAACACCTGTTTTTACAGATTGACCCTTTTATATAATGTCATTCTTAAATACACTGTAACATAGTTTGTTAGTAATTAATCGAATTAAGTGGCACCTATGTTATACACTACTGTGACAAATCATTGTTGTCACGCTGTAAATTAAAGCATTTCACACCAGTTTATAACAGTAACAGTGTTAAAGTCCAGTCGTGCCCAAGACAGAGATAACGCAGGATGAACTAAGTTGAGAGTATCTGTGAAGGCTGTATGTCTTCTGGGGATGTCCCAGTGCTTTTTTATTTAGGTAGTGTTTTATTTATCTGAACATGTCTGAGTACTCACACTTTTGCACTCCTGTTAACAAATATTTATATTTAGACTTAACAGGTTAGAATAATGTGGCTATATATTCAGTGTTGTAAATTTTTTTCGTTTGGATGCACAAACAGCACTGAGTATGTTGTCATGCAATGAACTGGTTTAGGAAAACCGAAGTGAAATTTTTACAAAATTGGCTGCACATTAACATTTGAGAAAGGTATTTAACTTGAACAATAATTATGCAGTAAAATTATCACTTTAAAGAATATGTTTTTTTCTTCAGAAACTTGAATCACACCTTCAGACAAAATCAAGACAAGTTCGTGATGTACAAGGATGTGTATGTCCAGCAGGTAAGCATTTTCTTCATGCTTTTTCTTCGTTTACTGCTATAATTTTCAGCCTTTGCAACAAGTGGCAGCAACAACAAGATTATTGTTGTAAGTTTACTACTTCAGAAATAGTCTTATCTTTTTATGTGTTGGCGTGTTGGTACACTACCACATTAAAATTCAGGCATATTCAGATGTATCTATTACTAATATTTCGAAGGGACTGGGATTCGAAACCACCTGCTGCTGTTTCGAAACTTGGGCAGTTTCGTTCACCCCACTTTGACCATGTCTTTTGGAAGAGACACTAAAAGCCGTTGGTCTTTTCTTCCTGGTGCTGTGCCACGGGAAGTAAAAGATTCCACATAGGGAAATGGAAAAAACCTATTGTGGACTCAGCGTGCCTCACAGAGCTGGTGATCTCGATTTCTAAACTCACTATACTACCTTTTAGCTGTGATCAGCTAGCTGTAAAGGGAGTATCTCATTAAGCGTCAAGGTATGCAGCATTCAAGATGTTCGGTTCATTGCCTCCACCCACTGCCACAGGTGCGATAGAAATAGCCTGGTTGTCTGAAATAGCACGATTTCTGATGCAGCCATTACTGACACCCCTGGAGGTTTTACGAAATGTATTTTCAATGGCATCTGTGGAATGAACTTCCTTCCGGACCCTGTGTGTTCCTTCCCTTCAGCAGCACTCCCTAAACTGGCCCAATAAAACTCAAAACATTTATTCCATTGCATTTCCACCATAAATCTTCGGTTGTTCCATGTTCTGATAATGACTTTTGCATGTCCCTGTTCACGATTAATGATTTGTTTTGTTGCGCCTCTGAGCTCAGGTTCCTGAGGTTATAGGCATCATAGAAGTTAATTGTTATTGTTATCATAAACATGTAAAGGTTGTGGTTTGTTAAAACACATTTAGGAGATCAAGATGTCAGAATAGATACAGTTAATAGATTGCATGATTTTATAATAAAAATGGTCAGATTTTGTGCCTTTGATAACAGCAACTGAGTTTTCAACCCAAGTCTACAGTAGTGTATGAAACTAGTGCTGTGTCCTCGTGGCACATGTCCTACTTTAGGTTACATAATTTTATCTTAGCGCAAGATCATGTAACGCTCGTTATCATTTAATGGTCTATTCCGGAGGTATTTGTTGCATTTCTACAGAGTCTTAGTTTGAAGGGTAAATGAACCAGGATTTTATCTAATGGCTTCGTTTTTGTTAGAAACATGCTCTCATCTAGACAGCTTACAGCATCTGTTTGATCAGGGAGGACATTGATTGTCGGAGTGTTGAATGGCAGTGTGGGATAGTGTTTGCCGGCAAACACATTGAAATCAATCTTTGCAGTGAATGCACGTTTTTTATCAATGTAAAAAATTCTTGGCTGCTCCACAAAGGCTTGGTTTTGGAGACGTTGATTTGTTAAATGCGAGTTCCTCGGGGGAATATAATAGATTAACAGAAGAAGAATAGGGAGAAGAAAAATAGAGCCAGGGATGACAGGATAACATTTGGAGGGAAGGAGAGAGGATGTGATTTAAAGGGAATAGAGGAAGAGCTAGAAGGAGGAATAGACAAAAGGAGGGAGGGAGGTGATTAACCAACAACAACGTGACATTTAAAAATATCCTATATTTAGAAGTTGATATTCTAGTATAAATTTTGAACTAGTAATTATGACATCAACATTCAATTGTATATAATAAATATTTATTGTAGATATTGTTGAATAAACATCACAGTCCTGGTACACTACATATAACAAAGGAGGATTTCTGATTGAGACTTAGTTCCAGTTTACAAAACATGTAAACTATCTCCAATATGTGGATGCAGCCCTTCTTTATAACTTTGTTACAGATTCATAATAATTATCACAGTGCGATCGTTTACACATATACATGCTCTTAACATGGCATATGGTATAAAGGCAATCAAGATATTCACTTGAAGGTTTCAGGTTTTTCATCAAATCATTTAAAAAGAAGTCCCCTTCCCTACCCAGTACTTAAGCCTTGTGGAGAGGGAAAACTTGCAACCGGAAGAAGACAGTATTCCAGATGCCTAGGGACAGGGCTGATCTCTTACTGAACCCTTTCTCTCACCTGTTTCCTCCCACCAGCCAGAGCGTTACTGAGACAGATTATCCTGTTTTTCTCCAGCTGCCTTTTGTTCAGCCATGCGGTGAACCACAGGTGTGCCCTGCCCCCTGGCTGTAGTTCCCGGTAACTCCACCAGCCGGGTGTGGTGTCAAAGAAAAAGTGTTTACTGCTTTCACAGCCAGGGGCAGTACGGCATGTTGTATAGGTGAGATTTAGGTGTGCATGAGAACTGGGTGATGGTTTATGTGTATGCATACCGACTGGTATGCAGTACAGACAGCTGAACCCTGTTCACAACCCAGAAACCAGAAATGCAGTCTGTTGCCATGGAAATTGTACTTGGCAGAATGCCAGCTTCCTAGTGATGCTACAAAACATCAATAGTTGCTGACTTAGGAACTTTATATAACTACTATATAGCTGTATATGTATATATATATATATATATACATAAATTTATATATATATATATATATATATAGCTACAGGCACTTGTGAATATAGACCTTAAACATTATTTTAGCTTACCAAATTAATTATTTAGTTCTGTTGCAAAAGTCGGTAATTGTTAAATGTTTATGTTCACTTTCTTACTTGACATTTAATTTAATTAAGTGACATTGAGAGTAAGTAATCTAGATAATTGTGTTTAGAAGAAAATCGATACTCATAAGTGACGTTAGGCCCAATTATCACTATTGTGTTTGTATTATATTTTTAACTTAAATTTTTAACATTGGTAATATTAATTGAGCATCTTTAGCAACTCCAAAAAGCTACCTACATTACCCTGGTGTTAAAGCTTACAAAGTATGTATAACTTGAAAGTTATTCTTTCATTACAGTTGGCATAGAACTAATTAACTGCAGTCTAAATTTCATATGGGTGGAAGGTCTGTAAAAACTAAGTGTAACTTTGAACATGTATTTTGATTGTGGTGTTGATTTTTACAAAAAAACCTGCTAAACGAGTGCATGTGATATTCTGGAGAAGTATTCCATGTGCCACGCCCAGTCTGGCTCTCTCTGAGTTCGTATCATTCTTTTGATGCTTTGCCATAAAGGCTGGTATTCTAATCCAATGTGGCACATGGAGCTGTAATTAAAGCCCCTTCAAAAAACATTTGTCAAAGGTACTAAGAATACTTCCCAGAGTAGTCAACTTAGGGTTGGAAAGAACATGTTTGCCAAGGATGTAGTGTAGTTTGCTAGTGGTGTAGTGTTGTTTGCCAGGGGGTGAACTGTAAAGTACTTTGATCGAACCCAAAGACCAATTATTGCTCAATGTAGGAATTACCTAACTGCTATAAAAAACGGGGTGCTTTTGTAAGATTGGCATACCCAGCATTATACACATAGTTGGTGCAAGTAACTGTTTAAATAGTGGACCAGGTATAGATGTAGTCACTGTTGGATAGAATTCTCAGCTATTTTTGTTAATTAATACATTGATATGACACCTAATCTGTCAGGAACATTGATACCACATAGCATAAGTTGAAGATGGTTAGAAAGCAGTAGACAAACTGAACTTTTCTAAATTCTTTATTACCATGCATAGATCACCTGGGTCACATACTTTTCGTGCGTAGATTTAAGATATTTTTAGCATATGGTGAATAACATCAAATATCCCCACTTCTACAGGACTGTTTGAAAATATTAGTGGCAATAAATGCAGTGAACATTCAGTGACGTAGAAGACACATAGAGGCATAGCTAAAAGCAATGACCGACGACTAGTTTGGAAGGTGGAAATGTCAAGAAAATGTAATGATCAGATTAAAAATTAATGTCACACTTAGAGGACTCACCTAGGTAGAGACATGAACTGATTTAAATGCATCAGTTCCATTCCCATGGCTGTTGCCACATCAAATGTCACAAGCATGAAAAAAGCAAAAGTGTCAGTAGATTGGGTTCCCTTTAGCCATGGAAATATAGCCGGTGGAATTTGATGGCCATTGACTAACAGTTCAAAAGTGAAAGCATCATCTGCTGTGGTCTGTATGATTTCACACAGATGATTACCACTAATGTCTGTTCGACCTTCAGTATTAATTCCTGCATTATTTGGCTGTCAATTGATACCGAATTTTTTTTACAAAATGTTGACATTGCTCAATATTTAATTTTATTACAGTGTTGTGCCATAATATGTAGTATTATGGCAATTTTTAGATGACCATCAGAACATAAAAGAAGTATATCTTCAAATCAAACACAACGAGGCAGCACTTCTGCAGCCATTTTCAATTAGAGTTTCCTCTGCTAAACCATGCCGACCCATTTTGTACTCAGATCTATCTTCTTTGTGACCAGCGGGATGTGGTGATCCACATGCTGGTGTCTGCACTCAGACTACTTTCACCTTTTTAACGTTTGGAAGACTTTCTCCCCAATGGATCAGTGCTGGTCTGTTTTCATTGCACGTCTGTGTTGAGTTTTTATATCTACTCGTGAATGTCTTCAAAGTAGACATAAAGATAATATTCGTGGCAGATATTGGCTCCTGCATACAAATGTGCACAAAATCCGCTGCTTAATGCGATTTATGCAGAAATAGGATTATATACAGTGATTGCTTAGTTTCATTGGCAACAACTCATGATGTCCCACCTTTGAGACTGGGATGAAAGGAAAGTCTGCACTAGGACCAGGAGTGGGGAAAACAGCAGGAAACATGAAAGCAATTAGACTTGAACTTAAGTGGGAAATGGGCAATATGAGCGACCAATGGGCAAAATGTCCATTATAGATTTCCTCTTCCAATTTCTCCTCCATCAGCGTGACCCATTACCCCTTTGTGAAGGATCCTTGACACACCAGCCCCTCTGTGGAGCTGACCAGGGTATAGTCCCACAGAGTCCCATTTGGCCTCTACTTGTTCCTCTCAACCCAGCTGGAAAATTGGACCTGGTGGTCATGCGGAAATGAGGGACTAGTGCACAAGAAAGAAGAGGGAAACGCCTGTTTGTGCTATGCTAGAGTATGGTTGAGTGCATTCCTACCCACACTGTCAAGGTTGCTTTTAAGTTTGTTTGATCAAGACTGACTCAGACCACATGAAGGTACTCTACGCTACATTGCACCACATGTGCGTACACACAGGTCTTTATTTTGGCACCAGGAAATGGATAATTAATGTGTATTTTTGTGATCAATCAAGCTTTCTTGCATGTACTAAATTTTTTATGTGTTATTTATTATACCTTGTTATTTCAGTAAGAATTCAGTTGCAATTTCTGCATAGAATTTAAAAAGAAAAGGCCCATTAACATATAACTGATCGAAGGAAGGATGGAGTTGGTTTCTAAACATAATTGAAGCAATACTCCAGCTTCTTTCAATTGATTATTTACTTTATTTTGTACAGAAAACTTCAGCTATAAAGCTGGATTCAAGACAGTTTGTTTTTGTAATATGCTAAACTGTCGTTTTGCACAATTAGCAGCCTCAGTTTTCACATGTAATCACCATTTCATCACAACTCCCGTAGATTATATTATTATTTATTATTTTGTAAGCGCCTATTCACCGTCCACATTAATTCATAGGTACATCACCGGAAGCTGTTTGTATGTATACCTGAGAAACCCTGAGGTAGGGAACAGCAACCTAGAATTAATTTACTATACCAGGCGAACTGCTGTGGTTGCCACTTATAACTTCCAGTAGGTGGACAGATCTCAGTTACTGGTAGCTGAGCTGAACTTCATCACAGCTTGAGGCTTCACCTCCAGGCTGTTTTATATATATTTCTACCTTGCAGTGGAAAACTTTGTCTAGCAATTTTCCAGTTATGGCTATGGACCCCCACATTTTTTTGGGTCTAATGGATTTCAAACAACCTTTAGAAATTAAAGTTTAATAACTTTTATTTCTGGGTAATCGGCCACCTTGAATTATTTCAAATGAAAACCCATTTCAAATTAGTGTATGCCACTGATGTTTAGTGGTATGAGTAATGAGATTGGAAGGTGGTTAAGATTTTTCATAATTGTGTTGATTTTTTGGGGACAGATCAAGGTATTATATGTAGAACTATATATACGGTTTCATGGCTGAGCTAATGAAATGATCGTTTGTAAGTTTCTGCCTCCAAATCTAACCAAATCAGTCACTGCCAGAAATAAAATCTTGAATCACCATTTCGAGGATCAACACTTAATCCAGTAGAAAGTTAGAAACACGTCTTGTCAGTAAAAAGACATCTGGCTGTCAAAAGTGAAACGGAAGTTGCCCGCTGCATTCCAAAGTGTTTTGCTGTAAACAGATTGGCCTATGCAGTATATTGATCAACATCTGCCTTCACTGAGTTGGTTGGCTGGATATGTTGAAGCGTTTGTCGCATTTCTTCTCTTGGCTTCCTTCCAGGATTCGCTCAGATCTATGTTCATCTCTGGAAATCTTCAGTCACAGGTGAACATTTCATTGAAAAGGTTCACTGAGGCTATTAAATAGATACAAGTATTTTTATCATATTATTTTCATATATTATAAGATATGGATTCACGGCCGTACACAGTTGCATACATAATTCACATTCGTTTGTTCTCAAAATATGTTTGCGCAAAAGTTATCAATGTTGTTGTTTGCAAATGTTTGCTAACCTAAGATGAGATATATTCTTGTCATGAAACAATAAATTAATCTTCCCCTGCATTATTTATCATCAAAACAAAGAATAAAGTGCAAGCATCAAATACATAAAAAACTGTTGGACTCTTGATGTAAAGCCTATGACTTCCTTGTCTTCTTTCTATCTAGAGTTGCTTCTTTGGGTGGAAATCTAGTTCAAACTTGCATAAAAAATTGCATAAAAATTTGTTTGAACGATCTACTCAATTTACTATTGTTTTTTTAGAATGTAACTTATGTAAATAAGAAACTGGTATGCGATGCAGCTTAATGTAATACCTGCATCAGTTGGGGGTATGTGTTTATGGACTATGAAGAACCCAAGGATGGGACAGGCATTAGAGCTTGTATGAATAAATAATACGGACCTTTGAAAACAAATACACTGTCACTGTGTTGGGGAAGATAGCAAAAAAATGTGTGTATGTAGATGCATGAGACAGACTCACTGATTCCATGAAAATATGGCTTGTTTATTTTTGATGTGCTACAAGATGGATTGGTCACTGCTACCAGTAATTCATATGCATGCGTGCCTGTGTAAAAACCTGTGTCTGTGTTTGTGCGCGTGCGCGTGCGCGTGTGTGTGTATGCTCTTGTGTGTGTGCGTGTGTGCATATGCATGCATGAATGTGTGAATGCATGAGTGCATGTCCTCATTGTTGTGTTCCTAGATCCTCAAAATCACCAGATGATGCTTTTTATTACAGTCAAACTTCTCTGGTTGGCTGTAGATGCATTTAAATTAATTCCAAACGTGACTGGACTGACAATTATTTGCATGTTTATACATATTTAAAAAAGAACTTTTAGTGGAAAAAACCGACAATGGAAATAATTTTATGGAAATTGATATTTTCAGCTGAGAATGTGTACCTAATTGTTGTCATCAATATATAGTAGTACAGTAATACCTTTACCTTGGGTCAACGTTATTCCACGATTTTTGCATTTAGTGTTTATCATTAACCATTTGCTTATCATTAATTTTATTAGTAATTACCCTTAATTGGTACATTTAAACATTTCAATGCATGATTTAGGCATAATGTTTAAACGTTTTACTATATATTTTGTTTGACGTAAGTTTTGTTGAAACCAGCTTCACCTGCCACACCCAGAAATCAGCCTTGTTCTCCTATTCCTCACTTGGTTCTTCTCCCACCCTCCTCACACAGCCAGAATCCTGGACAGCTGATCCATGCGAGGTTCCACCTCCATAATTGAGATGGGCAGGCACAAATGTTGCCGTCACAGGGATGAGGAAGTGTCAGCCCTGCCTACCTCCCTGTCTAGTGCTCCGCACCACTCAATCCCAGTTGCACACTCTGCCATGGAGGTTTCCTAGTAAGATCACATCAAGTTGTATAGATTTAAAAACTGTATTGCAGCTTGATATTCAAACTGTACCGTAGCATAATATTCAAACAGTAAAAAAAAAATTATTTATGCAAAAATAATAATAGATCAGTGTAAGGATACCGTATTTGACCTAATAAGTATATTGTATGCTTGAAAAAAAAATTGGGCCATGGTAAAATGTCAAGGAATCTGTTATTATAAGTGTACACCAAAATTTGGTTCTCTAAACAACAAGGGAACTGTTTAACACTATGAGTGGTGTCATTTGGTGACTAGTGTAGAACAACTGAAAAGTGGTACAAATTGTTTAACACCAGATGTCGACACTTCAGTTGTTCCACACTAGTCAAATTACAATAATTATGGATCCTGCTGATTAAGAAAGGGAGTTTACGCTGATTAGGGCATGTACGCTTAATACTGTACCGTGAATTCGACAGTTTCAATAGTAGTGTTAATTAATGTGTACTCAGCTAAAAACTTATCGTCATGGTAGTACTGTTATCACAACATTGCTTTCTTTATCCCTGAAGTCCCAGGTGAGGCTGACACCAATATCGGTTTTTGTTTCCCCTCCTTCGTCAATGATCCTGTTTCACTGCCGTCTCCACTCCCGTCTCCACTCCCAGTATTTACAATAAAAAATGAACCCTTTACTCATTCATGTTCTGTTACAAAGTTTTTATGAGGTAGGACTGTTTGAACCATGTGGTGGACAGTTCTAAAGTGGCTCCCTTTGGTGGGTTTGGGACTAATGTTATTATGTGACCTTCTGTGGTGGGTTATACATTTACCCCATGCATGGGAACGTTTGGATCATGGAGATCAAGTAAAACAGACCTACAATGTTAGCATCCCATCTGAAAGAACGACACTTCCCATATCTCAGGTACTTCATGGGTTGGCAGTTTAACTGAATGTAATTTAATTGGAAACTCTTTAGACATGTTTCTAGATGGGCCTCAGATTAGTAAGAATATAAAACGTGTTGTCTTAGGTCATGAAGCGGGCATCTATCAATGAGCCACAGGGCTGTGTTGTAACAATAATATTATTATTACATACATCCGACAGAACACCGTTGGCTCATCTGCCCGATTGCTCGATGGGGCATTACGGTACCATGCACCCAAATCAGCCTTTTTAGAGGTCTATTACTAGAGAAGACACTGCTAGTGACAGTGATTGACAGGTAGTGTGTGACAACATCATTTTCTCAAGACATACTCTGAATGCCCAGCGACAGATGCACAAACATTGACAATATAATAACGTTCCTCAGAAACTCTTGTATCAGCTGGTTGCGGGTTAAAAACGACTGACGTCGATTTAACGAGGTTACTTTAGCATGATGTCACGATGCTTCCCGCAATTATTCTGAGGTTTGTTATTCATGTGAGAGACAGTGCTTGCCATGTTGCATCATTTTGCATGCTTTCCTGCCACCCCACAGAGTGCGTAAATAAACAGCTAATTCAACAACTGAGAAAGTAGTGGCTTCCTTAGTGCATCCGTTCCCTGGAAGAAGTTTTCATAGTAGATTATTTATCAAGCATCAGTGACAGATGAAGTCATATTGCAGGCCTGTAGGGGTGAAGTCTGAGGGGTAGGAGATCAATTCTGATATTTTTATATGTATTAATATATATACATCCTTTCATTGCAATCTTTATATATATATATATATATATATATATATATATATATATATATATATATATATACAGCTGTATATATATATATATATATATATATATATATACAGCTGTATATATATATATATATATATATATATATATATATATATATATATATATATATATATATATATATATATACAGCTGTATATATATATATATATATATATATATATATATATATATATTTATCCAAGAATGGGTGTGTGTTATAAGATTTATAATGACATGGAATTAAAGAATACATGGGAATCAAGTTATCATCTATCTATGTTGTAGTTCTATGGGTATATCAAAGAACTTGTGTTTGGAACAGGCACAGGAACACATCAACATGTTTGTGTGAATAGATTAGTAAACTAGTTGCTGTCCATATTTCCCTTCCCCTCCGTGGCATATGAGATACGGGACAGAGGATCGGGTTGTTCCAATAGCCACATAAAGTGGAGGCTAGGTGTAGCTCAGAGCTGTTCCCAGCTGTTCCTATACCGCAGTGGTGTGCCAGGAAATGAGGAGTCCAAGTGCATGTTACTTTGAGTGACTAGTAGCAATGTCTGGCAGGCTGTAGAGAAACCTCATACGTTTTGCATTAGTCATCTATGAGCATCTGATCAGAAGTATGCAGCTTCTTCTGCCATTCTCATGCCTGTTTACATTCGCACACACTATTTGTATTTGGCTGTGTGCAGAGTTTTAGAGCTCTGCATTTGGGCATTTTCCACAAAAAACATTTGTATGAACATTTTATTTTGTGTTTGTAGAAAATGTTCCTAAAATAGCCATACAGTATTATAGATGGTTGCATTCATTGTAAAAAAAAAAAAATTTTTTTTTAATTGCTGGAACCCTCAAATTTCTAAATTATCAAGATGACCCGTGTCTAATGTTTGTATGTTTTGTATGCTGCTATTTGTCTTGGCACAAGTAGTAACATTTTTAATATTTTAAAACGTTCCTGAATTTGTGATCTTACGTAACAGGCTGTGCATTTTGACTGCTAATGTTACTTTTGTAAACTAAAAAAAACAAGCCAAGATTGAAAATTGATTGGGTCATTTATGCAGAAAGAAACTTGTAGTTTCACCGAAATTTACACTACAAGAATGTTTTATAGTTGACGCAAGTGGCCCAGACGGGTAATCAGATGAAAGGTATAAAGTATAAAAAGGGCTTCATGGGGGGTACATGTTGCCTGTTCATTTCACCCTCGTCCAATTATTAGTCATGCTGCGATAGA
Source organism: Lamellibrachia columna (assembly GCA_963662155.1). Classification (NCBI taxonomy): domain Eukaryota; kingdom Metazoa; phylum Annelida; class Polychaeta; order Sabellida; family Siboglinidae; genus Lamellibrachia; species Lamellibrachia columna. The sequence continues at coordinate 36,644,214 of OY759266.1, read as the reverse complement.
AAGAAGGGTATAACTAACCTTCTGGAGGGTTGTCATGCATGGAACCCATGTTTGGTCATTCTCACCTGTTCAGCTATCAAATTCTACTTAGACCCAAATTACTTTCCCATGTTTTGCTCAACAGGGGTTAGTATATATAGCTGTGTTTCTGATTTGATTCAGCTGGGTCTTTGAGAACACCTTACCTGCTGGTGAAAAGATCTCATGTAAAGCTGTCTGTCACTAGTAGCAATTTGTAATTGATGATTGTAAATGTCCTTGGGCCAGAAGTGGTACCTGTCTACTTGTGTCAGTTATTCCATCCAATGAGAATAGGGCATGTCAACAGTAGAAGAAATGTTAAAAAATTAGACCATAGCAATAGAAAATCAATAATTGATTCATGTAATTAGTAGTTGAAATTGGTTATGAACAAACCAACATTTTAATAATTATACTATAATTTTATCATAACCTGAAGTCTTTATCACACATAAATAAAACCCACTACTAATACCCATGGACCCTTTATAGTTCTATTTCTGGAACAGGAATAGAAGAACAAAAAAGTTACATTATCAGCAACCGTGTTTGCATTTTCCTTTTAAAATGCATTTGATAATCCAAATACTTTTCAAATGCTTTCTGAATACTTTCCAGATGATTCAAGTGATATTATGTATTGTAAACATGTCAGTATTTGAATTTTGCTGTACCCTAGAATGGCCAAACTTAACATATGTGACTTCAGGTTTTCTTTTATGATATCATAAGTTCCTTAACTCTGTAGATGTACAGGATTTATGCATGTTTAGTCCGCATATAATACATGTACTACATGATTGTTTATTACTTGACTGAATATTGTACAATGTACATGAACTGATGAAATGGTAAACATTGTAAGTTGGTAATATGATTATGTTCTTATTGAAAATAAATAAATATTAATTAATATTACATTGATCCTAAAAGTGATGATGATGGCTAAGCTAAGTAAATAAGTTTTGTTTTTGGATTTTTTAAAGAGATGAGGTCATAAATGCAGTGTTGAACTTGTTAGGAACTATTAGCTGCATAAAATCTTATGCCCTTAGAATAGCAAACTATGACCATTCTGGCAAATTAAATATTTGCATACAACTATTTTCAGAGGTATTTGAACCCATGTCTGCTCACTTCCGGTTCCCAGCAACTCCCATTTTCTGTCGGGTTCTCCTGTCTTCCCCTTTCTGTTTTCCCACAGCCCATCCCATGATTCATCCCTCATGTTTTTTTAGGATGATCCCGTCACATGGCATCATGTAGTCTCGGGTGATACAAGGCCAATTTTTTGGTTCCTGCCCAGTATATGGGATAGGAGAGAAGGATCAGAATTCCAAATCCCTGTACCAGGGCGTGGGATGATCAACCATGCCCTTGTTGCAGGCCTATTCCTTACACAACTATAAGTGAATTATTTACTGCCACAATTTCACTTTATTGCTATCATAGTTTGATAATGTATCTTCGAGGCTTATTTATCTAATGTTGTGTAAGCTTGCAGAATAGTGCTCATACTTCGCTCATAAAAGAGCACACCATTTTATGCAACTAATACTTTCTAACAAAACTTCATCTCATTAAAACGGCCAACGCAAAACTTATTTACCAGCACATTTAACCATCATCATCTGTTTTAGGATCAGTGTAATATTAATTGATATTGATTTATTTTCAATAATAACATGGTCATATTGCCAACTTACAATGTTTACCATTTCATCAGTTCGTGTATATTGTATACTATTCAGTCAAGTAATAAACAATCCTGCGTTTTTTTAGAAATTTTATTTCTTCAGTTGGGCCGGATTGATATGGTCATTAAAAACACCCCAGTTTAATTATGTCGATGTGCTTAATGTGTAAATAAAGTAATGTTCCCTTGGTGACCATTTCTTATGTTGACTTTGCAATTTGTATTGCAAGTCTATAGTTATTAGTTCTGAGAAAGTCCTGTGACCCGTTGTTTTGATGGAACATTTACAAAGTGTTAAGCAGAAGTTACATAAAATAGTTCCTTAAAAGTGTAGAGAATAGTAGTCGAGAAAAACACATCCTGTTTTCTAAACCCATGGCACATAGCAGCAGATAGCCACATGCTACAGTTTATGCATTTCCATACTGAGCACAACCATAAAGAAATTATAGTAAAACATCATTGCTATGAATAATTCCTGCATAGGTGTTTGAATTGAACCATCTAGTCAGAAAGTCCACAAAACACATTTGTGTTTTTCTGAAGAATTTCCCCATAAAAACACATATTGGCGAGTGCATTCGCAGGTTTTTCTCATCCCCAGTCAGACAGATCCATTGCAGAAGGTATGCAGTTTTGTGAACAAAAACCCATCAGCATTAATCCAAATCAGGAAGTCCTCTTCAGGCAGGATGACTTTGTTTCAGCTCCAGCACCTCTGGTTCAGTGAAAATGAGCTCTCCCAGTTAACCAGCTCAATGCAATGGAAGAGTTCATTTTCTTCTTGTAGGGGGTATTTGTTCAAGAATGGAGTTGTTGAAGTGTTCTGATGATGCATGGGGAGTTCTGTGGGTGGATGAAAGGCAGACCCCTCCTGATGTCTCTCCTGATGTGAGGTCTGCTGTCTGTCTCATATGCCACATTCAGGCTCTGTGTTTTATTATTATTTATGTGGCATTTGATGAGCCAAAGTAGGATTGCCCAGAGGGTGATGAGGGGCTGATACCACACTGACAGGTGGTGACAATTGTCTGTCACCCCCTTCTCTGGTGACAAGCACTAACTGTGGTGTTCCTGTGTCTGGTTGTAACTGAATACAACCTATAATGGGATATGATTGACAAACAAGGAAAATAGTGGTGCTGTATGGATGTCAAGGAGGGGAGAGGGGTTTGGAAGGGATTGAATCCAACGGAAATATTCTGGGAGAGAATCAGCAATGGAACAGATCTGAGTAGAGATTATTTATAATAAGAACTGAAAGGTGCGATTTATTGAGGTAAATTGTAGCATCCCAAGGGTGTCCAAGTACATTGGCAGAGAATAGGACTAAGGAAACCTTATCCAAGCAAGATAATTACTGCCAGGATGAAACCACAACATCATTGACACTTTATTGTGGGGCTGTGTCAGTTAATGAACTCACAAGAGAAGAAGCTTACCTTGTGTAAGGTGAAGTCTGTGCCCTTGGTTCCCCTGGGAGGAGGTCCTCTGGTTACTGCGATGTGATCTATGACACAGTTTGTGCCATTGGGTTCTGCTAATCTGACCCTGGGGGTTTCTGTGTAAGGAAACTACCCTGTAACTTGGTAGCTTCAGAATTAGGGCTTTAGAATTCCCTCGTCATATGATGGTGTTTCAGGCTTGTGATGTTTTTTATCGTGAAGGATTGGCATTTGACCAATATGATGCGAGACATGGATCTGCAAGACACATGTAATTCTACCTCTAATACAGAAGACTTCTACTCTGCCATGTTGAATTCCAATGAAGAATAGTGCCAAATTCTATGAATTGAACTCAAATAAATCTGCCTAAAGCCATGTGACAATAGACTTGAATTGAGTAACCAGGACAGTGTCTCATATGTCCCCTGTCAACCGCCCCCCATGTCATCACAGTGCTGCTGTCACCAAAACCATACAGCACCCAGCGTTCCAGTCACCAAACAGTGACCATACCAGAAACTGAACTACTCATGTGTACAGCGATTTAATTAGGCACTTGTGTACAGGGACGTAGTATTTCAAGTGGTTATATACAGGAGCCCCCCCCCCACAGTAAGTTGGCAGCCAACTGCTGTCTGATTGCTAGTGTCCTGTCATTCGGATCATTAGTTTGGGACATGGCTTGTTGAACAGAGCTAATCAGATGTCATGTTCTGGTCTGGGGTATGTCTGGTCCATGGAGCAGATTTTATACTTTGGATATAGCATTGCATTATGACAACTTATGGCATAGAAGGAAGTATAATATCTAGAGGGTTGGAGGTGGATGGTATTGCTTTTGTTGGCCCATAATAATGGTCACTGGTTAATTGTAAACCATATTGTTAACTATTGAAGAGTGTATATGGAAATTATTGACGGCTATAGGAAAGTGTGCTGAATGGCAACTTTAATATTCACAACCAGATAACAATCAAATTATATATTTTTTATTATGATTCTTTAAAACATTTGGGTGGTCATTATAAAGGTAAAAGTATGTTCTTATATAGTACAGTGTCCAGTCTTTGAGACTGCTCAAAGTGCTTTACACTTCACCCTCTGGCAGACCTGTTCTTTCCAATACCATCTTGACTTCACAGGGAAGCATTCAGCCACACTGCAATTACTGCACGAAGACTATTCGTTCAGATGTCCACCTCTTTCTGTAGCCGTACAGTGAAAGCAGTCAGACATTGTACCTTTAACAGGGAAGCAAAAGATATCCGTAGATTGGGAGCAGACATCCTCATTTAAGAGCAGACAGCAAGCAGGTGGAGAATGTGATAATGTGGAACCAGGAGCCAGTCTGGAGCCAGCACCTTTAGTTAACAACCCCTCTGCAGACTAATTAGTGCATTCACTGGCCACCTACTTTGGCTTGGTACTAGGGTTCTCAGGTGCAGACAGGCAGGGGTGGTGGCCCAAGACATTGCTGTACATCTGATCCGAGCACAGAATGAGTAATTTTTGTGTGTGAGATTCATGAATACATTTTACTCTACAGCTGAAATGTGCTCTTGTAGGGCTGGTTAAAATCTCGTTGTTCTGTTGTGGATTTCATAAATGGGTTTTGTGGAAGGGTAGAAACACAGTCATACAGTTCTGGGGTAAATCCAGTTCTGGTTATAGTAACCCAGATTGTATAGTGCAGGACATGAGTTCAACATATAGGATATATGACAAACATACAAGATCATTGAAATTCCTTGATAACATTTTAAGAAGTAGTAAATACTAGAAAATAGGAAACCATTATAATGTTAAATGAGATGTTAATTTTTTATTTATCCTTTAATAAAGAACCTTCAAGCTTCATAATTAATATTTACCAGTTAGACCGTTGCACACACTCTTGAATGACTTACCCTCTGGAATACACTGCTTTCTTTTACAATCTACATACTTTGCAAATTGCTTGTCCCATGCCTGTATTCACACACCCACTACTGATGGTGGCTGTGAAAAACGGTTGCTTACTTAACCAATTGACCCTGGTGGGGTCACTTCAACCTGGGTTCCCACACCATGTCACTCATTACTTTTTCTTTACCCTTTTTCACCCCTCTTTATCCCACTTAGAGAAGGTATCCAAATGTGTCTCATCATTTGTGTTTATATATATTCCCTTTGTTCTTTGGTACTGTCGCCATAACCTAACAATTTATCATCATGATTTGGGGTGCCAGTGCCGGTGGGTCGTGGGGGTGGGTGGTGGTAAATGTAGGTCATGGTAGTAAGTCAGGGTGGTGGGGTATCATGTTTGTTTAGTGTGAGGGTGTAACCTCCGGCTTAATGTACTCATTAGATGACATGCCAGTTTCTTCTAAGCAGGATTGAGTGAGTGTAGTTTAAATTGTATGCCTAAGTTTTGCTCAACACTGTTATTAATATGTGTGTGTGTATATATATATATATATATATTATATTAATAACAGTTGAGGTAAACTTAGGCATATATATATATATATATATATATATATATATATATATATATATATATATATATATATATATATATATATATATATATATATGTATATATATATATATATAATTGTACCATAATTAATCACCACTTATCAACTTGATCACCATAAATTTATTTCAATGTGAAGACAAATGTTTACTATTTTCAGATGGTTATGGTGTTTAATAAAAAAATGTATGCACTTTTATTAATTCATAATTATTAATAATTATTTAAATGACACATTTGATGGTAAATGTGTGCTTTCCAAAAAATATATCACATTATGACCTAATTAAATGCTTTGTGTCCAACATTCTAAAAAATATTACATTCTCAAAAATGTTAGGTGAGAAGTTTTGGCACTTGCATTAAATCTTGTGTGCTATCATTTTGCAAAATTCATGCAAAGAGTTAGAGCCATTTGAGAAGAAACTGGTATGCCACCTGATGAGAATGAGGGTGAAGTATAGTGGAAATAATGTTTTGGGAATTGGCATTGGTAAATGAAATGATCATTTGACAGGCAAGCCTCTTTATTCAATGTGCGTTTTTGAGACAAAATAAATCTACAAGTACATACCTGAAGATCAGAACATGACATTGTATATAATGCTCGAACAGTCTGGGCACTTGATGTTGTAACAAATTATTTATGGTTACCAAATAATTTGGTGCAGTAATGCTGGCACATAGTAACATTTGGTTTCATGACATTTGGTGACCATATGAAAAATGTCAGAGAAATACTTCCACCTAGCAGGTAAGAACAACAAACTCTCTCATCAGACAGGAAAATGTTGTTTTAAGTGCATGATACAAGCTTCTAGAAATAGTGCTGTCTAAACAAATTATTTAAGCTAGCATCATATGTGTTTTATTTAAACCTTGAAGGCTAATGCCTTCCAGGGGCAGGGGTTGGGTTCTATCTCTGGGAAAAACTGTGTGTTATGCAAATATGCAGGCATTCCAGGGGTGGATAATTGGGTATGTGTTGATACAGTAGAGATTTCATGGTGTTGGAGGCTATACATGTGCTCTATCCACATGTCTGCAGGCCATTTCATAATTGCTTATGACTGTGACAGAAGCCGCTTCTTAGTAGCAAAAATCATTGGAAGTTCCGTGCTTGGTAAACCTTAACGAAGCTGTGTTTTAAATGGATTTTAAACTGAGCAAAAAATTACTGAGGTGTAGATTGCAAGCTGGCTGGGAAATAGAGGATGGTTTATTTGAATCTTTGCCTGAAGATATCTTCCCTGCAACCGATTAAGGATCAAAGGATCAGAGAAACTTTGTTTGCTTAGAAGTCCATTCTTGTTACAAGGCTTGATTGGTTAAAGCAAACACATTGCCAAATGGCAGTATGTCTGATCATTAGAAAAGATGTGGCTCTTCCATTCCAAAACACAATTTAAAGTTCAGGAATAAATTATTTTGTATATTCTTTCCCGTTTTGCATTCTGTTGAACCTCTCTTCTGCCATAAGTGAATTAATCGCAATCATTTGATTGATCTGTTCAAATTGTTTCCAGTGCTTGTCAGTTATTGCGTTTTGTATGAACAGCTATGGTTGTATTATTAGGTAATATGACATTTGGTTGTAACCTGATTTGTTGTTTATTTTCTGTTTCATTCAACAAAAATGTAACAAAGTACATTTTTATATAGCGCGATATCCAGTCCTTGGGACTGTTCAAAGTGCTTTACACTTTGTTCATTCTGATGCCAACGCGACTTCTCTGGGAAGCATATAGCCATTAATTTGCGAAGACTATTAGTTCACATATCCATCACTGTCTATAGCCACATTAGCCAGGTGTTCATTTATACATCTGAATGAACTTGAGCAACGTGGAGTGAACGAAATTGCCCAAGCTTCGAAATGGCAGCAAGAGGATTCGAACTGGGATTCTCTCGATTGACTCTGATTTTCTAATTTCTAACCAGTACACCACCGTGCCCCACATAAAGAAACAAAATATGTTCTTTCCAGGCACTGATGGTTTCCTACATGTACTACAAATTCCCATATAAGGATACTCAGTAGGTTGGTGTATCTACACCTTCCCAAGATGCTCACAGCTGCAAACTCTAACTAGTTGGCTTTATGATACTCATCCAGTGTCTTGTTGGAATCTAAATTATCCCTTCCCTGGGAAGTGTCAGCCATCCTCTGCAGAATGGCACATCCCAGATGAGATCACCTCCCCAAAGGCATGCTAAGTGCCTGTCAGTATCACTTGATCAAATCATCCCAGAATGGATGAGACTTCATCCTACCAGTTTGTGATACTTGGCTGTCATACATAGCCAATGCACTTAGATAGACACTAATGTCCCTGTCTTAATGGCAGTGAGGCTCTGTCAAACTATCTTTAGGTATGTAAGATAACTCCATCTGATCAATTCTGATCACAGAAGACCATTTGCGAATAGGGCAGGAAAATGTCTTATCTGGGGATAAAAAAAATATTAAATTAATCTCTGCTTATTTGATTGAATTTGCAGTGAGTTTTCTTGTTTAATCAAAGGTGTGCACTTTTCCATAATTCTGGTCCACGCTTAGACATTGTCAGAAGACTCGGAACTATATACTGATAGGCCTATCCAAATCTTTCTAGCAACTTCCAACATGTCTCCAGTAACACGTAGGCCTACCATCCCATGTTGTTAAATGTATGAAAGCAGCATGTACAAGCAAATAGCCTTCAGAGTCACTGCAACAGGACTGTGTTTGTTTCATCACAGACTGTAAACCAAGCATGTAATTAAGAAGGCACACCACTAACATTTTCAAGGGTATATTATCTGCCACGATTGTTGACTTATTGTACCCCCTAAATTAAAGGTTCCTCCTCAATTAAATGTTTTTGTAAGTCATTTCAAATTCATTTTGCAAAAAATCAAACGTGCCTAGTATCCACTACAACATACTAGCTCGTTTGTGCAATTTTTGTATGTATTATTAAATAAATAAATATACAGTTTTATTTTATGACTTTCCAAAAATGTTGTGTGAAATCATCAAACAAACTATTAAATTACTTAATGTTTGATAAAATTTTAACTGAAGTGAAAATGGAAATGCGGAAAACTCACGAATTACACCCTTGGCAAAATTTCATAACTTTGTCATGTGATTGAAGAGAGGATGGAAGTCACGCCAATGATCGGCAGTGACCCGCAACAATGTTTACCATTTTGGATATTCACTATTTTAGGCCTTACCAGATCTAACAACTAAAGTCAATTCTTTCGATGATTTGAACAAAAATAGGCTTTTTAAGAATAAATCAACTGCAGATGTTACATAAACTATTCACACACTTCATATTTGGATACCAACATACCGAATTTGCAATAGGCTAAATCAGTTGAGGAAGCAGTTTTAACTGATTACCTTTAATGCTTGTGAAAATACACTGAGTCTATGATATTCCTAGGATCCGCTGAGTACCACGAGTCACAATCCTGGATCAGATTCTGGTGATGCAAAAAAGTTCATAGGAACCAGGTCTGGTTGAATAACGTTCTCACATGGAATCTGAGAGCAACGCGCTAGTTATTTGATCTACAACTAATTACCGGCTTTGGGGACATTTGTAATTAAAATATCGCTCAACAGTTTTTATTGCAGTTTCAAGGTCCTTTTGCAGAATCAATATCCCTTTTCCTTCTATTTCTGACTGACCTGAGTTTTTCATGGAAGAATGTGAGCATTGGTCAGGATAAAAATTCTGTTGTAGTGCATTTGGCTTTTTAAGTTAAACGTTTTCTTTTTAATAAATATCCCACTAGTGTGCAGTGTAGTGTGTGTCCATGGTAACGGCTTGGGCACGCAACGCAAATAATTGAGCAGATTCAACGGTTCTTTTCAGACAAGAAAAACACATTTGTTAATGTTGTTTACTGTTAATATTTATGTTTATCTTCATCATAAAGAAAGTTGATGTTGATGAAGCCACATTGTAGTCATAAAATATGAAATGTCAAGTTTAAAAAGTCACAGATTTTGAAAGGCATCTTGTGTTAAGTGTCTTCATATAGCCCCTTGTGTATATGTGTATATATGTATATGTATATGTATATGTATATATATATATATATATATATATATTAGTTGCAGTAAAGATCCAAACATAATAATTATTATGTATGTTTAGCTTTACAAATAATTTGATAGGTAGTGTTGCACTAAGAAGTCTTCTTGAGCTGTTTTTCTTCGTCTTTATGTTACCGTGGCAACTATATATGAGAAAGCTGCTTCAGACTAGACACTAGTATACATATCTCTGCTGAGGAAAAGACCAACTTATGTCACAATGTAGCCACTTATGTAACAAGTTTATGCAGAAGTAGGTTAGGTCTTGTTCTCTGTACTCTGGATTGGCATCTGTCTTTTCTCAGTGACGAGAATTAGCATCACCTAGTCACCTTCCAGGCCAAGTTTACAGATCCATCCCATGCTGAGTAAGTGGAAATGGACACCTGTTGCTTTGGCCAATTTCACAGGTCCTTCTTGGGTTCAAGCAGGTAAACCCAAAGGTACAGGCAGAGCAAGACCTCTTGGACAAAGACCAAGGTGCTAATTACCCATATATAATTAGCTGTTTACACATGTCCAGTTTAAACTTACTTTGTTGCAGTCCTGCAGGTCACTTAGAGCAGGCTCTTGTCAGAGGTTTGGACATGTTTTGCATCAAGTGCCATGTAGATCCAGATGTTGAAGTTGTTTTAAAATGTTTGATTTGCAAGGAGTGGGATGTCTGCAGTGCTGCTGTTCACCGAGACATGGAACTGCTGGCTTAGCTGTTCACAGAAAGCTAATCTCAGCTCTGCCTTTTGTACCTGAGTTCCTGTTGGCATGGATTTGGGAATTTGATAGCCATGTGACACATGAGAAGGTGTCTGTATAAATCAAGCCTAACAGGGATGGTGTTGGATCAGTGGTGGTATATAGTACTTGCAGAAGATCTGTCTCCTCTCCTACTTCTGTCTCTCCTTTAGTATGGGGCGCGGTTAGAACGTCGGGCTGAACGTTGGGCTGTCAGTCGAGAGAACCTGGGTTCAAATCCTCTTGTCGCTGTTTCAAAGCTTTAGCAATTTTGTTCATCCCACGTTGCCACAGTTCACTCAGCTGTCTGTATAAATAAGTACCTGGCTGCAGACAGAGGTGGATATCTGAACGAATAGTTTTCGTGCAGTAATTGCAGCATGGCTGAATGCTTCCCAGAGAAGCCGAGGGAAGCGCTGGAATGAACAGGTCTGCCAGGGGTGAAGCACAAAACACGTTGAACAGTCCTGAGGACTGAATACTGTGCTACATAAGAACATACGTTTCTTCTTTCTTCCTTTTTTCTTGCCTCCATTTCATATCATCCTCTCCAATGTATCTCTCTCCATCCATATCTCCATCCATCTATTGTCTATCTCTTTCTCTTCTGGGAGAACCCTCTTCTGTTCACTTCTCTCTCCCTCTGCCCCTGCCCCTGCTTCTCGCTTTCTCTGATTACAACTACATGCGTCCCTTCACCAGATGTTTTCAGATGTAATACCTATATAATAACAGTTGTTCTAGTCTGCAAACTATTAATCTCCATCATTGATTGTTTGAAGCAAAATCTCAAGGATGAGAACATCAGCCAGTGTCTACCTCCCATCAGCTGTAGTAGAAGTGCAGTTGTAATGTGGAATAAGGGCCCAAAAAGTAGTCCTATTGCTGTTCCACTTCCTCAAAAATATTCCCCTCTTCTATTCCTCCTTCATTTTCTCTCCCATAGCTTGCTCCATATCTCCTTCCTGTCTCTCTCCTTCTCTTTCCTCCCCCTCTGTCCTACCTCTCTGACCTAATCCTATATCTACCTCCCACCCACCTCTCCCTCTCTTGTCATTCTGTGTCTGAATATAACTCATAGAGAAAGAAGTGCCCACATTGCAGGATTCTGCAGCTAGATGTCAACAACTTCAATCAGTTTCTGATGGACAGATCCAACCGCATCATGTCTAAGTTTATTCCGTGTTGCCATGTCAGTCTCATCTCACTTTTTATAATATGTGTAGGAGTTGTTTTCCTGGAATATACCATAAGGAGGTCATGCAGTCATTCATAGTTAGCATGACGAAGGCCACACTGGTGTTTATAGTAAACTTAGCATTTATTGAAATCATTCTGCAGGGCAACTGGTCCACTAGGCTCAATTTTGCTCTTTTGATGTTTGGCAAACTTTCAAGGAATACAGTATATCATGTTGCTGATTTTGATACTTGTGGACAGCGACACAAACAAGGAATAGGTTTCAAAACCATGTCCCTGAGTATTTATTTCTTTGATGTCTGTATTCCCTCTGTGTGTCTTTAATTGCATATGATCCGGTTGGGTATAATTAAATACGCAGTTAATCAACCACTGAACTATTGAGGTATCGTGTGATCGCCTTCTGGTATTGCTTGATTGCTTTTTAGTATGGCACATGCAAATTTCTCACACTAGATGGCAGTGTCAAAATTAGAATATAATTCTAATTGTAATGCTTAGCTGTGTTAGTTTATGTCACTGAAATGGTTCCTCCATTATTTGAGACAGTCAGATAAAATAAATTTCATGAATATACTGACATTGCAGAATGTGAATTATTTCATGCATTTATAATCTGAAAAAAAATGAAGTGAATCATCTGCAAAGTGTCAATGACCCCACAACAATGATTTAACCAGATCAAGAAGGAATCGTCACACAAAATGTCATTAGGTGATGGACCCCAGGGTCAAAGTTCAAGTGTATATTCAATCAGGAGTGGTAATGAAGGACCATTAATGGTTTATGATGGAACACAAAGACAACACACACCAGAATTTAGGTAGTGGGGTGATGAAATGCGCCCTGGGATTTGGACATTGTACATTTTACTAATTATGTGAATATAGCTAATATAAATTCACATTCAAAACATTCACTAATACAATGAATTAATCAATGAAATAATTTACTAATATTTAGACCTCCAACATTAAAACAAGTTGTTTAGGACGTAGATGAATCAGCTAATCAAACAAGTAATCGTTAGAAGATATTGTGTCTCACTCTGAACAATTTATGCCATTTTAATTGCTTACACAAATTCCATTAATATAACTAATTCAAATTCAAAACAGTCACTAGTGCAAAGAAATTTGCTCTTCCACAAAGTCTGTATTTGCACAAGTGTGGAGCACTCTCACTGAACACAAAGCTCACTGGCAGACTATATAACCCTGACACCCTAATTCCCCTGGGTTTTAACACTACCAGGTACATATCTACCCCTGTGGCATTATCAAGGTAGTGTCACCCTTTATTAGTAGCAATTATTTGCATTGCACTGAACGGTCCAGACCACAAGTATGTTCCATATGAAAGAGAATGCACACTTGGGTGATATGAAACCATCAAGTATCTTTGTGGTTCTGTCTGATCCCCGCTCAATACCCACAGGCTAGGCAACATCGACATGGGCTACTGCCTCCCATGTCAGTCAGTCCCTTATTTGTTGCCTGATAATTCTGTTAGTGACACCCCATTAGGTATCACAGACACCCCTGTCAGGGGGTCATGTTTACATATACAAGGGGCACAGCCCTGTCAGTGGTATGTGTTTGCTTGGGTCATGTTGCCTTGATTCTTTTGACCCACTAACATGTGGTTAGCTAATATGTCACTCTTTATTATTTTAGTTTTTCTTCTCAGTTTGTAGTTCTCATTGTTGCAGTTTCTCTTCTCTCTTATGACTCAATATTTTCTTGTTGTAGTTCTCATTGTTGCAGTTTCTCTTCTCTCTTATGACTCAATATTTTCTTGTTGTAGTTCTCATTGTTGCAGTTTCTCTTCTCTCTTATGACTCAATATTTTCTTGTTGTTGTAGTTCTCATTGTTGCAGTTTCTCTTCTCTCTTATGACTCAATATTTTCTTGTTGTAGTTCTCATTGTTGCAGTTTCTCTTCTCTCTTATGACTCAATATTTTCTTGTTGTTGTAGTTCTCATTGTTGCAGTTTCTCTTCTCTCTTATGAATCAATATTTTCTTGTTGTTGTAGTTCTCATTGTTGCAGTTTCTCTTCTCTCTTATGACTCAATATTTTCTTGTTGTTGTAGTTCTCATTGTTGCAGTTTCTCTTCTCTCTTATGACTCAATATTTTCTTGTTGTAGTTCTCATTGTTGCAGTTTCTCTTCTCTCTTATGACTCAATATTTTCTTGTTGTTGTAGTTCTCATTGTTGCAGTTTCTCTTCTCTCTTATGACTCAATATTTTCTTGTTGTAGTTCTCATTGTTGCAGTTTCTCTTCTCTCTTATGACTCAATATTTTCTTGTTGTTGTAGTTCTCATTGTTGCAGTTTCTCTTCTCTCTTATGACTCAATATTTTATTGTTGTTGTAGTTCTCATTGTTGCAGTTTCTCTTCTCTCTTATGACTCAATATTTTCTTGTTGTAGTTCTCATTGTTGCAGTTTCTCTTCTCTCTTATGACTCAATATTTTCTTGTTGTTGTAGTTCTCATTGTTGCAGTTTCTCTTCTCTCTTATGACTCAATATTTTCTTGTTGTTGTAGTTCTCATTGTTGCAGTTTCTCTTCTCTCTTATGACTCAATATTTTCTTGTAGTTCTCATTGTTGCAGTTTCTCTTCTCTCTTATGACTCAATATTTTCTTGTTGTTGTAGTTCTCATTGTTGCAGTTTCTCTTCTCTCTTATGACTCAATATTTTCTTGTTGTAGTTCTCATTGTTGCAGTTTCTCTTCTCTCTTATGACTCAATATTTTCTTGTTGTAGTTCTCATTGTTGCAGTTTCTCTTCTCTCTTATGACTCAATATTTTCTTGTTGTTGTAGTTCTCATTGTTGCAGTTTCTCTTCTCTCTTATGACTCAATATTTTCTTGTTGTTGTAGTTCTCATTGTTGCAGTTTCTCTTCTCTCTTATGACTCAATATTTTCTTGTTGTAGTTCTCATTGTTGCAGTTTCTCTTCTCTCTTATGACTCAATATTTTCTTGTTGTTGTAGTTCTCATTGTTGCAGTTTCTCTTCTCTCTTATGACTCAATATGTTTTTGTTGTAGTTCTCATTGTTGCAGTTTCTCTTCTCTCTTATGACTCAATGTTTTCTTGTAGTTTTCTCATTCTTAATTCTTCTCATTCTTGTAATTTTTTGTGGACCTTTAAACAAAATCACTCATATATAATTAGGTTTTGAAATCCTGTTGCAAAAGTATACATTTGCAATAATTCTTCTAGTCTTTTTTTGACACTATATATAACCAATGGTCATAAATGGCTGGATAAGTTACCTTCATATTTTATATGAATACATATGGAATTCCAATAAATATGTCTGGTGGGAGGAGGACCTTAAAACATTAAGATTTTTGAAATGGTCCTAAGATTTGGCTGGTATGTATATACTGTTCTATTTACCCTTGTTGTTTACATGTTAGTTTACAGTGAGACCCTTTTATCAGGTCAAATGTCAGCTGGGTTGAGGAGGTGCTGACAGTTGTCTGGTCACTAAACAATGTGATTAATTGATCACATTAGTTATCAAAGAGTTTATCAAGCCTGGATGCTGTGCTGCTGGGTCAGTGGGTGGGGATCTGGTAGTAGCCAGATTTGGGAAAGAAGGCAGCCATAGCTATTTGTATAATGAAGCTGTCTGGTGATATCTCCTGAATACTGCTTATGCAACTGTGGGGAGTCAGCTCAGATTTCTCCACTACCATTCCCAGGAGCCCTGCTAATTAGATATAGGGAAGACTTTGATCCCAGTATTTTGTATTGAATGTCCAGATAACCACATCTGTCTGGGGTTGGGGTTAAGGGCAAGTCAGGGGGGCTAGCATGAAGCTGTTCAGGCATTGGAAAGGCCTTTTAGAGGAGATGCCTTTAAATCATTGGAACCTTTGAAGATCGGAAAAAGCTCCCTTATATATGCATCCATCTGTTGACAACTTTAATATTAATATTTAAAACTGCTTCCTCAACTGATTTAGCCTATCGCAAATCCAGTGCAGTGGTATCCATATATGTAGTGTGTGAATAGTTTATGTAACATCCGCAGTCAATTGAATAAAAAATGCCTATTTTTGTTCAAATCATCGAAACAATTGATTTTAGTCGTTAGATCTGGTAAGGATAAAAATAGTGGATATCCAAAATAGTAAACACTGGGTCAATGCTGATCATGGGTGTGACTTCCACCCTCTCGCGGATTACATGACAAAGTTACGAAATTTCACCATGGAAGAAAATTGTGATTTTTCAGCAATTCTATCTTCACTTCAGTTAATGCTTGAACATGCATTAACTAATTTAATAGTTTGTCTGATGATGTCACAAAAACTACATACGAAAGTTGCAAAAACGAGCTAGCATATTGCAGTAAGTTTGTTTTTTCGCAAAATTAATTTGAAATGAGACTAGCAAACAATTCAGATTGATTAAGCACCTTTAATATGTTGAGATTGCCTAACCCTTTCATTTTGATGCACCTCAGGTTTCTGAGGATTTAGTCATGATACAAGTTTTCATAGTATTATTATTAAGACATACATATGGCATATAATTAAATTTTTAATTTTTTTATTTTCTTGAGGGATAATTTGATTAAAGTGACTGATCTGCTGACACGTTTGTGGTTAAGGAGTTACTGGTGCAGACCACAAGGAGGAAAGTACAGCTTGCACTGCCACAAGCCAAGCCGATAATTCCTTAAAAATCTGGCTGATCCATCTAGCACCTGACATGTGAAAAGAAAGTTGAATATCAGGTGATCGGGTGGTTCCGTGGACTGTTGACTTCCGCCCAGGGTGGTACAACCAGCCATCTTATACCCTCTGAGTTGAGAGGGCAGATCAGGGAAGGGGAAAAGGTCTTCCATCTCCTACAAGGGCCAGATTGTCAGTTATGTTATTACTACTGGTAAAACAAAACTAGTGCAGTAATGGTTGCATTTAGGAAAAGGGTTTCTTTGCAACTGAAATGTGTCATCCAAAACAAAACAGTAACACATAATTTGCAGTTATTCAGGTCATGAGAAGCCATTTTTCTACATTTCTAATTTTTGTAACCCGAATAAGGAACGTTTTCATGGTCCCATCATATGGTGGTGCACAATCATGCATAGTCACTAACTTAATGGTGTCCACATTCCGCAGAGTAAATAGCTAAGAACACACAACAGTCCCAGTCATCTACACCACCACCTCTGGAACCAGAGAAGCAGCCTCCGCCTCCAGAACAGTTTGTAGGAAGACTCGGCCATGCGGAACTTGTCAGAAGACTCGGCCATGTGGAACATGTCATCAGCTATGTAGCCATAGTATTGCTGGGTGCTGTAATAATTAAATCAGCTGCAGCATTGACCAATAGGTTTGGTGAGAAGATTCAGCCATGTGTAAAATGGCATTAGCCATATCCTGCTGAAGCAGCTAATGTCACTTTGGTGTCAATAGTTTAGGCTAATGTTTGCATAACGCTGTTGATCACAGTAATGATCTTATTAATGCAAGACATGGTGGGCCTGCTAGAAGATTGGACTGCATTGCAGGAACATTTCTCTGTTGAGAATATATGTCAGTGTAGTGTTCAATTATGACAACACTGCTTTACACATGACGAACAAACTTATCATACATGAAAATATACCAGCGCTTATAAAATTTTATTATCTTTGTCTAGATGAAATTTCTGGATTTTGCTATATAATATCAAGTTAAATTATGTTACGTATATTTATAGGCATGTGTATGTTTATCATGCCTGCATGCGCACGCACGAATGCACATACGCACACGTATGTATTACATGTTTCGTGTCACACTTCATAACAACAACACATCTTACTAAAGGACGCCACAGGTGGCATTCAATCTGTTTTTACCTGCTTACACTGAACACTGCTTCCCCAGAAACATAATCCGTTTAATAGTCTCAGATGCAGCTATCTAAATAGTAACTCCGCAGACCTGACAGACCCAGGGGCGCTCTATCCTTCTCACTGTTTTTATTAACCCTTGCTAGTTGAATCACCGGAAGCAGACACTTATGGATCTCAGTGATGAGATATTTTTTTGGGAGGTGACGAAGGCTGTCTAGTAATATCTAGTCTCTGGGCCTTCTCTTGTTTGCTCTTTGTGCACATGCTATTCTGTAGTGTGGTGCCAATTTATATTGATGGAAACAACACGGAAACACGATGACAAGTCTTGGGATTCCTTCTGTTTGTTCAGTACTAGGCAGGCAAACATTGTTGGGCAGATGGTTCAGGCATAAATACTATGTTTTCAACGTGCTGTCAGGGGAACAGAAATATTATTTATAGTGTCAGTTGGTACAGTATAATTTGTGATGGGCCCCACCAAGGGATTAATGGGAAGAAGCTGGTACCTGTGGTATTAGTGCAAGATGTGGTCTGCAGTGTGTGCAAGTGTGTCATCCACAGTTGTTCTTACGCAAACACCTTGGCATCACTGCCAGTTGGCAATGTCAGTGTCAGCATGTCAATGTCAGTGTCGACTACTTTGATGTCAGTATCCATTTGTTGTAGGGCAAAGACATGACATGGACAGTTACATTACTGTTGCATGTATCTTGTGTGTTGTCAGTGCACATTTTTTTCACTGCCAACTCCATTGTCCGTGCAAACTTAATATTCTCTGGGGTCAACGCAAGCCCTATTTTGTAAACTTGCTAAATTCATGTTTATCAGTGCAGAATGTTTGTCACTTGCTAAATCAAGCTATTTGTTGTTAGTGAAACTGTCTTGTGATCCTGAATGAATTTACACAGTTGTTATCTTGGACTGGTGAGGGTGAACTTACAGGAAATTACTTGCAATCTGACAGGGACATCAAGGTATATGAAGGGGTTTGATGGTTGTTCCAAGTATCGGATAATTACACATGCCGGCATTTCTTTAGAAAGTCATAGTTGATTGCATAGTTTTGATGCTGATACTGTCTGTCTTTTGTGCTCTAGAAATGCCATTATTAAAATATAAATATGTGTATTGGTCTTCAAATGTTGCACTTTAAATAAAAATTAATCATTCGTTAAGCAACTCCATAAATCTCAGTCAGAAACAACTTAATCTGTTTTATTAAGTCACCCCATTTCAACTTTCAGATTTTAAAGTAATTTAAAAAAAATCAGTTATCAGATAGAATGGAAAATCGCCTTCAAACAAGCGTCCATGTCTCAATATCCTTGGACGTGTGTAGTGGGTTACAGCTTTTCCAGAGGAATAAGGTTAAGAGGGAAACAGAGAAAGCTCTGTCAGATCTATCAGTGTTGCATGTAAGGTAATATTGCAGCAATGCCTTGGATGGATGCAGCATGAAGACAGCTATGGGTGCTGCCTGTACATCACATGTAACAGAAACCTCAGAATCTCTGCGTCAGAATAATGTTCTCTCTAGAGCCTAGTATTAGCTTTCTTCTTGGAAGTGAAAGAACTGCTGAGGTTATGTTTGTGAACTGGTTTTCTGGCAACCTACATAAATGATTCCGTCAATGCCTTTGCAGTTGGTGATAGAAAGTTATTATTTTGGGCCAAGTTTAAATAAAAAAAATAATTATTATGTTTAAGTTAAATTTTTATGTATTTTTTTCTAAGAAATATTGGATAATACATGTTTCTACTGAAATTCATCAGTACATTTTCAATTACAATTTATATATCAGTTCATACTTAACACATGCATATAGTGTACACTGTTGATTAATATAGGTTTGTACAATAATTCATCCTCACCAACACCTTTGATTGGTTTCACCATCTATCTGCATTCCAGTTATGAATTAACAAGGTTAATGCTTTTTGTTATGAACATAAATAACTGGTATTTTGTAAAGGATGCAGTTAAAACTAGTGGCATATCTAGGACCTTGCAAAGGGGAGGCCAAACGGGTGGGTGGGGGTTGCCCAACATAGTGGAACTGCTTTGAATTAGGAAGGAATGTTTAATTGGTGGCCAATTGAAACTGCAGCCACAGTCTCCATCTTGGACACACTTCAGTCGGTCTGAGAGGCCCTCACTAATGTGGCTAATTCCCTGATTACAGGGTTGTCTTTGGGGAGGTGTCTAGCCCCACCAGGCACTGGCTGTGTCTGTAGCATCCCTCCTCATGTAATGAGTGGCCAAGCTGTCATGGTATATCTTGTTTATTTGTTCATTCAACCTATTCACTGGTTATTTCAGTCATCAGTTGTCAAGCCCCAACCACTTTGTTTTACACCCTTTAATTTCTGCTTCCCCTTTCCCTCCCTGCCCCCTGTAACTTGTTGTTGAAACTCCCCAGGGGATGTTCCCTTGAAGTATTATGTCACACATAATGGTGGCACATTTAGGCAGATCAGGCCAATTATAACAGTGTCACAGTAATTCAAGAACACCTATGAGCAGAACTGTCCAGTTTATTGGAGGTAGGGTTACACCTGTCTTCACGGTTGACCGAGCGCTCACCCAGGTATATTCCAACATAGGCACAGTTAGTTCAGCACAAAGTTGGCCAAATCAACAAATTTATTTAATAACAAACTTGGGGTAAATTATATTATATCAATTCTAATTCCAGTTACACACCAATTACAAATTCCAATTTCACTTTAAAAATACCAATTCCAAAATACTAATTCCAATTACAATTCAAGAATTGGTGTTTTAATTTAAATTACAATGTAATTGGCCCTAAGTCTGCTTAATGTCAGAAAGCAGTTTTCAATATCTAATGACTATTAATAGCAATACACGTGCTCTATATGCATGAATGAGTGAGCGAGCATGCATGCATGTATATTGATCAGCGAGTCATACCTAACACAATCAAGCTCAGGAGATTGGTTGGTATTGCAGTGTTTTTGTTTGCAAAATAACCATGACATGTTTAATGTTGAGCAATATCTTTGAAATGCTACATACATTGGTACATAATTAGGAATCAAGGGAACAAATTGAGGCAGAGGTGTAGTGGGTGGGATGTTCAGATCAGGTGCAGGTGGACCACCCAGCTCTCACCTAAATGTGGGTTCAACGTACACAGCACCTGCCATGTGTGAAGGAAGTTGTAAGACTGGATGCAGCATGGATGCGGCATGAACTCAAGGTTTCTTCAGATGTCTGTGTCCACATTCCAGTGGATTTGCCCATGGGGCATTTGCTCTCATGACATTGTATGAACAAATCTGGGAGCAAATGTCCTATGAACAAATGTCATGTGAACAAATGTCTTGTGAGCAAATCTTCTGTCATGTGAACAAATGTCTTGTGAGCAAATGTTCTATCCTATGAACAAATGTCATGTGAACAAATGTCTTGTGAACAAATGAGTTGTGAGCAAATGTTCTATCCTGTGAACAAATGTCTTGTGAACAAATGGGTTGTGAGCAAATGTTCTATCCTATGAACAAATGTCATGTGAGCAAATGTTTTGTGAGCAAATGTTCTATCCTATGAACCAATGTCATGTGAACAAATGTTCTGTCCTATGAACAAATGTCTTGTGAACAAATGTGTCCTACCAAAAATGTTATGTTGTGAACAAATGTCCTGTAAACAAATGCGTGCATACCTTTTGCCATTTGTCTTCAGACTATTTTGTAGTAGTATGTGTGAGTGCTTGTGTCACAGATTGTGCTATCTACTGCCTAATACAACACATGGATCCAATTTATGGGAGTAAATATTGATTAATATTGAGGTGGTTGGTAGAAGCATTCTGTTTATGGCTTCATGCATGGCTGTGACATCTAAGTGTCTTATCCAATTTGTTCAGCCTTATTATGCATGTTAGGTATGAATAACTAGGAATGTTTACTGGACTGTGTTACCAGGCCTGTGGTGTAGACTTGCCCCAGGAAGGCAGGAAGAACTTCTCACAGGTGCTTCTTCAATTAGATTTTTTGCTTGGTTCATTTCAAATTCATTTTGCAAAAATTCAAGCCTACCTAGTATCCACTATGACATGCTAGCTCATTTGTACAACTTTTATATGTGGTTTTTGTGAATGATATCAGCCTTGACACCATAAAGGGTAGCTGTTTTGGATATCCACTATTTTGCGCTTTACTAGATTAACAACTAAAGTCAATTGTTTCTATGATTTGAACAACAATATACACTTTTACCGGCTGCGGATATTACTTAAACTATTCACAAACTACATATTAGGACATCAGTGAACTGGATTCATGATAGGCTAAATCAGTGGAGGATGGAGTTTTAGAGTCATGCACTTATTAAGATGTGGTACTGGCAACAACAATATTCACCCATTCTTGTGTATTTTGTGAATGTATTTCCAAATACAGACAGAACACATAAGACAAGGCGTTCGGTTGGGGTATGACATTTTCACTGATTTGTTTGATAACCAATATACTTTATTTCACACATACACATGATATACTGTAAATCCACCATCCTCTGATACTAAATTTAGAATTTTCTTACATTATTAAAGATTTTTACAAAAATATTTATTTCTGCCCGTACAAAGTTTAGTTTATATACACATGAAGATGTAATATCAAACCAGTGTGACACCCAGTACATTTGACATTATGAGCGGATTTGCGCTTGATTCCAGGGGTGAAAACTAACATATTTGTCCACCAGCCCGATCGGGCTGGTAAGTTTCAAACTCTACCAACCCGATCAGTATTTTCCAAACCCCAAATAAAAAGCTTGGACAGAAGCATCGCCAACAGAACAGTTCAGTTGCTACATCAGAATTCAGGATGAGATTAATCGGGGGGAAATTTATGGATAAAATTACAAAAAGTGGCCTAAAGTGGATAAAATTGCGATAGGATTGCAAACACCACTGACCAAACGGGCTGGCAACCTGACGGACACAACCGGCACGATTGCATAAAAACCGGCCATTGGCCAGCGGGCCGGTGTTAGCTTGTTTGATACCCCAGGATAACTTGACAGGTGTCTTTACCTGTCTTCGCATTAGAACCACTCCACAGGCAGTGACTTTCTCGTGCCTCTACAATGTCACAGCATTCTGGGACATATTGTCACCAGTGGTAAGATGTCTCCACACAAATGGGACAATTGATACAAGAAGATCAGTAGCGAGTCATGGGCAGCCATGAAGATTGTTTCTGCGTCTCTCACTCTGACATGTCATTCATTGAAGGCAGACAGTTGCCACAGGCTCAGTGCCAGCTTATTAAGTTATCGACATGTGGTCTTGTCAGCACTGAATGCTCCCTTTCATAGACCTCCTCTGTCATGTGACCGGAGAGATCTAG
Organism: Lamellibrachia columna; assembly: GCA_963662155.1. Taxonomy (NCBI): domain Eukaryota; kingdom Metazoa; phylum Annelida; class Polychaeta; order Sabellida; family Siboglinidae; genus Lamellibrachia; species Lamellibrachia columna. The sequence continues at coordinate 36,621,253 of OY759266.1, read as the reverse complement.
ATCTCGTCCAAGAAGTTTTGGTCGAGGTCAAGTTATCCCTGAAAACATTTCCATCGGGTCCCTTGCAATTCTCTTATGGACTTGGTCAAACATGAAATTGTAATTTGTAAATGTTTCAAGTAAAGAGCAACTTTTTTATGGTGCGAGAATATTTCACCATCTTGCTTTGCAAAGAGTGTAACCTTGCATCAACATTCATCATATAAGCATCAAACATTTAAGTTGTTCCAATTGCTTAATTCTTATTTTTATATATATATATATATATATATATATATATATATATATATATATATATATATATATACAACTGAAATGTTGAATAAAATGCCGTGTGTGTGTGTGTGTGTGTGTGTGTGTGTGTGTGTGTGTGTGTGTGTGTGTGTGTGTGTGTGTGTGTGTGTATATGCTTGCTTGCAGGCATGCGTGCATACGTACGTGTGTGTGTATATATATATATATATATTTGTAGGCTACCAACAGAGTCTCATATTGAGTGAGTAAAATAAAATGCCATATCTATATATATACATATATATATATATATATATATATATATATATATAAATATATATATGTATATATATATATATGTATATATATATATATATATATATATATATATATATATATATATATATATATATATATATATATATATATATGAGACTCTTCTGTTGGTAGTCTACACATATTTAGGGCTATAATTTAAATAAAAATATTAGTTTTTTGGCGGAGGTTGATGCAAAAAGAGAACTGGGGTCATGCCACCCCCAGCTTGTCCATGTGGAGGGTGTGAGGTGCGCTGCTGCTGCGGGTTAGGTTGTATACACCTCTCCCAGATGTCCCTACTGACCCAGGAGTCTTTCCTGGGGCACCTTGGCAAGTTGCTGACAGTAAATTCCAAGTGGGGTTGATTCGTTATTGTTTTATTTCCGGGTTTGTGGCAGAAGAAAGCGGTGATTTTGAGATAGTACTACTGGGGTTAGATCACAGTTTCACTTCTGGGTCCATGGCATACGAATAAAGGCTTGAGCACTCGTCCAAGTGAATAATAGAGGGAAAGTTGTATCTAAACAGTCATGCCCATCAATGGATATTTTGGCATGCAACAGTTTTGTAGACATTTCAACATTAAGGTGGTGAATTCTGTCTGTTTTCTGCAATCGCAGAAAATCAGTGTCCCTAGAAGTGGGGAAAGTGTTGACAAGTTCTACTTTTGTTGAAAGGTTTGAAGTTTTTAATAAATTTTCCCATTGAATTTGTTTTGGAAAATGCTCCACTGAATACAATTAGAATATTGGGAGAATGCAACAGTTTTAGGGAAGTCAGATTTGGAGAATTTTTTTTCTGTCAAATCAACATTTGTGGGGAGGAGGTTGACTTCAAAAACTGGTGGAAGGTGGGAATGACAGGGGATGGGAGGGACTTAAAAAAATTATGAGAAGTTGGCCCTGCAAACTGATGGGAATTGGGAGGCTGGCCACCAAAAGCAGGTAGGAGATGGGAGGTTGAGACCCTTGCTACACACCCCTATTAGTGGAACACTTCATCTTTATTATTACCCTTATAGCTGCTGGACACAAGTCAAGCTGTGGCAGTGTGCCGAGTATAGGGCTGTCTCCTAGAGTCATCCTCAATAATTGCCCTGTGAAATATTGGCTGGTCACCCAGTGTTGACTGGGCAGGCAAAGGGTTGTGTCAGTGGGAGGCTACAGCCTGCCTAGGTTAATTGAGCCCTGTGGGGGTCTGGTAAACAAGCTCCATGAATATTTTTATTAGCCTTACATATGAGCTGAGGACATGCCAGAAGTTGTTGCAGCTGCCGGTGGAGGTAGACTGCTTGAGATGAATGTTTGCTGCTGCTGTGTAGAGTTGTTAGTGGGGTAGTTTTACCACAGTCACATACACCACGCATTGCTCTTGTGTTTTCCCTCTACTCGGCTGTTATTGTTTTTTAGAGAATGTCTTTTTTTGAAGTTGCGACAGCTAATCTCTCAAGTCCCAATCTTGGGCTAACGCAGTAGTTTGGACCAACGGCTTTTAACGTCTCTTCCGAAAGACACAGGCAAAGTGGGGTGGACGAAATTGCCCAAGCTCTGAAGCGTTAGAGACGGAAGCGAACCACCGTCCTCTCGATCGACAGGCGGGTGCTCTAACCATTAGACCACTGTAAACTAACTTACATGAGCATGTGGCTGTGATACCTGCTTCCATTCAATTGTTCTATGTTGTGTTCACCATTTGGTCCTACTCTTGGCTGTTATAGTACTGTACATGTAATTGTATATTTAAAAAAATTACACTTAGTGTGACCAGCAGTGCAATTTCTCAGTACCATTGCTTCATGTCTTGTATTTTTTGGGCTGACTTGGGAGCTTGGTTGTGATGCTTGCACACATTTTCTGGAGCAGAAACAGTGCTCTCATACAATAAATGGCCAACCCTGTTAGAACAAATGGTTGAATATATTTTTGGTATGATCCTTTTGACCACTTGCCAATTCATACCACAACTGAGATGGTCCAGATGCAGACATGTCGGTCATTCATGGTCCAGTCAACAACTAACTGACAAATAGCAACTGGAGATGAATATCAGAATGTTGTATAAGTTAGATCAAATAAAGTGCAATTTTTATGCAGAAAAGTAAAAAATGCAGACCTATTCTTTTGGTGTGTTGCACAGCAGGAAATTGGGAAAGGTAAATATGTGGAAGTTAGTTGAAGGGTGAAAAGGTTGGAGACTGCACCCTACACCCGGGAGCATGCCATTGGACTTGTCCCAGTCAACTAAATTAGCATTCACCCCACTGCTACCTGTTTAGGAACACTTGTTTAAAGGTTATCCCTGCGAGCAGATTTTTTTTAACTCACTACAGATGACTTCAGTTTGGTTTCCGGATACAGCAAAAAAATTCTTAGTAGAACTAAACCAACCGACCCTTGATCATGTGCCCTTGATAGGGCGTTTTAACTTAAAGATTAATCTTTGGTGCATACAGCATTTCACTTAATTGGTCTTTGCCCTAAAGTTGCACTACTTACCCTATATCTTGGGGCTGTATCAAGCCTACTGTTCTTGATTTTCATCAGCTGTTTTTTGTCAATATCATTAATTGGAGGTTTTGTTAGCAAATTTCCAAGCCAGCATTTTAATACTCATGAAACAGAAAGTTTTATATCTGGTTGAAATTACTTCATGTGCCCAAAAAGGAACCATTGTTGAAAGTTAAACTTTTTTAAACATCAGTTATTCCCCTGCCCCGACCCTGCCCCTACCCTGCCCCTGGGAATGCAGTAAAAAAAAAAAATTTTTTGTATTTCATTCAGTTCCAACAGGTCCGAATAAATACAATACAAAAAAAATATTATTACTGCATTCCCAGGGGCGGGGTCGGGGCAGGGGCATAACTGATGTTTAAAATGTTTTGGGATGTGGTGGAATGTTTTGGTAATTTTTTTGCGGAACTGAACATAATAAAAAAGTTTCGTAGATAGCTAATAAGGCTATGCAGAAGGTTTACATATTAAAAAACAGGTAACTTTTCACATTCCCACCATGTTGCTTGGGATACAACTGAGGCCTTTTGTTTAATAAACAATTCTCCTGTGGGGCACGGTGGTCATGTGGTAGAGTGGCAGATGTTCGGTCGAAGGGACCGGGGTTTGAAACCACCTGCTGTTGTTTCAAAACTTGGGCAATTTCGTTCAACCCAGTTTCCCCGTGTCTTTTGGAAGATGCACTAAAAGCTATCTATCTGGTGCCTGTGCCAGGGCAAGTAAAAGATCCCACAAAGGGAAATGGTAAAAACCAGTAGTGGACTCAATGCACATGATCTCAATCTCTAAACTCAAGATACTACCTCCCAGTTCAGCTGTGATCAGCTGTAAAGGGAGTATCCCATCAAGCAAACATTACATCAACTCCCTCATGATAACATCTGTCAGTCTTGAGACAATGAACAGATCTGTGTTTTTTTTCTGCCTTTCCCTAACATGACATTAGTACCATGTGTGCCTTGCACAGGTCACTGTGAAACAATGAACAGAAGCTGGTTGATTTGCGTTGACAACTTGGTAACCCCCCCATGTGACACTAATACCCTGACATTGTACAAGTCAGGGTTCAGACATTGGCCAGAAGTGGCTGTTTCTCTAACCAGCTTGCCCTAACATAACATTACCTCCCACTTCATGGGTCACAGTTTAGACAATGACCAGATGCCATGTCATTCCCTGTTTTATAAGTTCTTTCAATTGAAGTCTCTTGGAGTGGGCAGACTTAAATCGTCTGGTTCAGTTCTCAGTCAGTCGGCTGTTTTATGTAGAACTATATGCCGCACTTGACATAATGTCATAGGGTACTGGTGAACTCAGAATGCACTGTAGTCCCTCCTACACTTGGTGTAGTACCCATATGCACTATTGTCCCTCCTACACTTTTGTGCAGTACCCGTGTGCACTGTAGTCCCTCATACACTGTTGTGTAGTACCCATGTGCACTGTAGTCCCTCTTATACTGTCGTGTCATACCCATATGCACTGTAGTCCCTCCTATACTGTTGTGTAGTACCCAAGTGCACTGTAGTCCCTCTTATACTGTCGTGTAGTATCCAAGTGCACTGTAGTCCCTCTTATACTGTCGTGTAGTACCCATATGCACTGTAGTCCCTCTTATACTGCCCTGTGTGATTATGTCCGGGTGCCAGACTAAATATCAAGACACTGAGTTTTTCTAGTCAAGTACAATAAAACCCTGATTCAGAACTCATAAGAAACACTAAAAGTCATAACGGCATCCATGCCTGTAAATTGCTACCTCAGTAAATCTACATTGCTACTTTGGTGTATTTCAAATGACCATGACAAAGATAACATCACAATTAATGACAGTACAGTCTGCAGAAAAAATAAATCAGTGCAAAGGCGAATATTACAGGGCAATTTCTCGAGTCAGTTGGCCGGAAATAAAAATGATGTAGTTGGTGTGTCTAGGATAGTCTTCAGTGCAGTTGGTTGTGAAGAGATGCCATTTATGAGAAGCGCTGCAGTGATTGTCATAAAGATCAGGCTGCAATATCTGTGTCTGCTCTCTCAACATCTCAGATGGGTTTACCTAGCAACAATAGTTGTTATCCAGAATGTCATGTATTTGATCACTAGATGGCATCCGTGTATAAACGCAAGACATCATGGGATCGATTGTCGATGGAAGTACTTGTACTTCAAATATGAGGGTCGAAAAGAATTAGTTTCAGCAAAGAATACAGCTTTCCAACAACACTGTTTACTGATGTTAAACAGAAATCACAACGCTAGCATCAGAAACCAAAACTTGGCTGATCTTACGTTTGAATACCCTTGAATGCGATTGAGCATACGCTGGCATAGATACGAGATTGTTTCATAACACGGCAAAAGATTCGCGTGAATTTCATATTGTACTTATGCCGAAAATTTCACGCGATTTCACCTTTATGTCAATGTTATATTATGCACCAGAGGCGCCACTGGTTATTCTGGGTAGCCCCTGTTGATAGTCATTGTGTAGTTGGGGCCAGATCATAATTTTGTCAGGTTTGTTGTAGATGATTAAAGTGCCAGTTATCTTTAGATGTTTGGCCCTGTCATCTTTTGAACATTTCTTGCACCCTGATAAAATAGTTTATGAACAGGGAAAATGGCACATTTGTAACTACGGCACTGGTATGGGAACACATTCCATATGCGTAAATTTGGCAGCATATGAGCTAGTTTATTGTGCAGTTTATTCTTTTCAAAATGTTTGTTTTGTGATTTTTTTAATAAAAAATAAAAAATACCACACTGCATTATGATTACATAAATAAAACCAGTTTATGTAGATATGTTAAACTGTAATTAATGATATCTCTAAATTTGATTAAAAATGTTATAATTATATCAATTCACTAAAACAATTATACTATAATATTGGTATACATTTAATAAAATAGAATAACATAATTAATTACAATTTAATATTATATATATATCCACATTAAAAGGTTTTGGTATAACCATGAAAATTTTCCTAGAAATGTTTTGTTGCATCTGATTGCTTGCTACCCACTGCAGACACAGGTAGACAGATCAGAGTACTGGTCAGTGCCAGTGGACCGGTCCGACAGCTGACCATTCCTGTATGACATCCATGCAATTTGTTTCCACTGGCCCAGATGCAAAACCACTCCCTGTCACTGTTGGTTGGTCAGCGGTCAGTCTGTCAGACAGTCAACATTTGGCCTGCTGTTGATGGTGGGAACTTGGCATTCTGGCATCACTGATCCCGGCTTGGCAGGAGTTATGGCATGCTGTTTGATGGATACCAGCGTTGGACTGCCTAATAGATGCTGTGGCTGGCCTAAGTGCTGCATACTGTACACTGTTATCGTTCCAATTTAAAACATTGGCACAGTGAAACCTCATCAGTCCATTTTTGATCATTCATGTTATTCAGTAATCCGCTTGGTTTTTGTGAAGAAATCTTGACACACTGTAAGTTGCTTCATTATTCCGTCATTCTTCAATCTGCATGCTTCGGTAATCCAGCAAAAACCAGAGGGAATGAAACTGTACGGATCAACGTCAGTCCGCTGTTTATTTGATTTGTTTATGCCACTCTGTGTTGTGTGCAAAATTATGATTTGAATATTAAAACAGTATGTTTTGTTGTTTGTCTTCTTGTCAAGTTTTCATCACATCTTACAATTTTGGTGTAGAGAAAATGAACACGAAGATACAACCCTTCATTTGTCAACTAAATAAATCAGATTTGATCTTCATTCCACCATAGACATGCACCAACCTACTAGAAATGTAGATATGTGTGGCAAAAGTGCAAAAACCTAAACTAATTTTCAGATCTTGTTTGAGGTGACTTTTTTATGTTTTTTGGATGACATCTCAGCACATTGCAACTTCTTACTTGATTAAAGATTTAAAACACCAATATAATTTATAGCAAAAAAGAAATCATCTTGTGCTTTGAAATGTTATCTATCATGATCAACGATCTTTCTCGAGAGACAGTGCAGTGTCTCTTATGAGAGTAGCCTTTTAAAACAGTACTGAAAACCTGTTGACGGTTTTTGTTGGTTTGTTGGTCAAATACTTCAGCGTTCAAATACTAATATAAATCAATGTATACGTATAAAAAATTACTATCATGTAACATTTTAGTAAAATCAGAAACATTTCACTCTATCGTACCTATTCGGCCTCCTTTTTAAGAGAATTTTTTTTAGCTGTAAAATTTGTCAGAAATCTTCCCAAAAATCCCTGGCTGATTGTGTATGCTCAAACCCCTCTTCAAAACCCAGAGGATGGGCCTACTATATGAATAAAAAAAATTGGGCTATGGAAAAATGTCAAGGAATCTGTTCTTATCGACGTACACCAAAATTTGTTTCTCTAGATAAAAAACTGTTTAACTGTTTAGCACTATATGGTATATGTAAAAAAAATCATACACTTTCTTGATGACACAAATATAGTTCATAATAGACACAACAGTTGCCTGTGTGTTTTTAGTGTGATTCAGTAGATCCACTTGTAGAACTGGGCCAATATGACAGAATGACAGATATTGCTCCTCTTACATAAAAAGCTGGTTTACTTAGGGGCCATTCACAATTCTCAGTGTTTATCTATTTGTACAAAATGTACTAAAGGGGAGGGAAGTTTGGGTCCGCAATTGACTCTGCATATAAATTTTTTATGATGAACTGTTATGGAACTAGTATTTTTTTAAATCATGCAAACGGTCACGGCGCAGCACTATAGTACAGTCCAAAATCTTGGAAATTCACAAATTTGTGGTAAACAATTGTCAGTATGACACCATGGGGTTGTTAGAAAAAAAAAACAATTATTGGAGATAAATGTTTGTAAACATATTCTCATGGTTATTATTGCATGTCATATACACATGCACTGTGGCATAACAGTATTACATCGACATACTTTTCGATCTGGAAAATTATCAACATTTTTAAGTACTAATTCGGGGGGTATGAGAATTAGTATGCTTTGTACAATAGGTAACGGTCGACATTTTTTAAATAGCCCCCTAATAATCGTAGCCATTATTTCTAGATTAAGCACCTGTGTTCATTAGTCTTGTCTTAAGTGTTGTGGGAACCTGGGATGTGCACATTCCATGAATGTTTAGTTTTGTGCGCAGACAGACAGTAATGCTGCGATGCTCTCCTGAGGAGATGTGGTTGTGGGTTTTGTCTGTATGTATAACTTGGCAAGCTGCTTACTGTGGACTGGTTTAAGACCAAGTTGTATGCAGAAGACCTGTTTCTGAAATGACAACTGGAGATTTGTGCGAGATGCAGAATCATGAATCAACCCACCAAACAACGGATTCATCAGTCAAAGGATAAAATTCACTACTACGCTTGATTTGATTCGATGTTTGCAGACCCTATGATAATTCCATCCTATTAAAATGTTTATTGCATGATTCCGGTGACAAGGGAATTCAGAAATATGCACGAATGTTAACAGTGTTGCTATTTGGAAAGTTTCTGCCACAACGGAAATATTTATTTATAAAAGCGGAGCGTGGCCAAAACATTTCGGGGGAAATGATATGAAGCATAAAAACTGGAGGAATCATGAAAAAACGGGTAATTCCATTTCCCACGTGGGAGAATGGGAGATGGGCCCAAAAGTGGGAGTCTCCCACCAGAAACAGGAGCGTAACAGGTTTAGTATGCAGCATGGGTCTTGAATTTCTCTTTAGAGGTGTTAACCATTTCAGTACTACAGCCCTGATCTGCTGTGACCACTGAATACTGCATTCCCAGTGAATATGCAAGACTGCATCACTTCAAGTCAAGATTTCAGCAACAAAAATGCATTTTATGAATAGGAATATTATATATATTCTGAAAGTACGATAATCAGCAAGTAAAATGAACCATATCATTTTACATTTCGTCGTCATGGTAACCAGCAACACAAGATGGCCACTACGATTTCAACGTTTTTGCAGTTGCTGAACATAGTTGTATACCAATGTACAGTTCGCCAACAAATGGCAACATCATTGTTGTTTCGATCATCAACATCCGACAAAGATTCGTCACTAAAACATAAATAATCTGTCCAAAACATACGGCGGTAAATTGCCAGTGGAAGTAATGCCGTCCGCCATCGTAGATTTTAATAATCCATTGTTAAAAACCGCTAAAATATCCGTAAAATAATATTGAGCGATAACGATTGCTGCTACTGAATAGTTAATTCATTCGCTATGACAACGGTATATAACAAGTGGCTCCATGTAGTGGATAATTATGAGTAAAAGCGATTTAAATGGTGAACATAGCCAATGCTGAAAATCCGGCCTGTCATACTGTAGTGTCACACACTGCACGACAGGAAATTCGGCTGGTCGTACTGAAATGGTTAAGAAATGGAATTGTAATTACAAAGTGTTTTTTACCCAAATATCATAACATATTCACAGTTACAGTGTTAGCATTCAAAATGATGTCATAAAAAACTACAAAATATACATTCACAGCCTTAATCCTTGATGGGCATGATGGCTGATGTCTCGTGTTACTTTGCAAAGCGTTGTGGGCTACTGTGATGGTGCTTTGAACTTTCAATCGAGATGACTGCGCTTTGAAGCTGTGACAGTTTCGTTCACCTCAATTCATTCAACTGTATAAATGAATCCGTGGTTGTAGACAGTGGTGGATATATGAATAGCTTTTGTGTAGTAATTACAGCATATCTGAATGCTGCCTGCAAAAAATTGTGTTCTAGTGAAGTGAACGTGGGAGTGTGTGTATGTGTGGGGGGGGGGTGAAGTGCTATACATTTCTAGCAGTGCAAAAGACTAAAAACTGTACTATGTAAGAACATACCATTACCTTGTGTAAGACATGCTTTTTATCAGGGAACTCTGAAGTGGAATCAACTATGATTGGCTCATGGCCAAGTTGCCTGGGTGTAGTGTTCAACAATCCTAGCAAAGCATTTAATTGGTTGATACAGCAGCAGGAAAGATGTTCAGTTGTTTGTTTGGTAATAGCTATATACTTCTATTGATGATTGTAAGTCTACTGTGGGTGTCTTCATTGATCTGAAAAAGGCTTTTGATACGGTTGACCACAACATTCTCTTAAAAAAACTTGAGCATTATGGAATAAGAGCAAATATGTGGATCTGCAGCTATCTTATGAATAGAAGTCAATATGTTTGTATTAATGACACTAATTCTGATTGCATGAATGTCACTTGTGGGGTGCCACAAGGATCTATACTGGGTCCAGCTTTGTTTATCATATATATTAACGATATGTGTAATGTGTCATTGTTAATGAAATCGATTATATTTGTGGATGATACTAATTTCTTTTGCTCAGGAAAGGATTTGACAGAAGTGTGTAAAACAGTATCAAACGAATTGGACAAATTATGCAGATGGTTTCAAGTTAATAAGCTGTCTTTAAATATTGCCAAAACCAATTTTATGGTATTCGGTAACAAAAAGTGTGAAAACAATCACTTGGTCAGTATAAATGGTATGTACATTAATAGAGTGTATGTTAAAAAATGTCTTGGTCTACACGTTGACTGCCACATGACTTGGACTGAACATATATCAATCTCATAAAAAATTAAATTTCAAAGAATGTATTTGTGATGTATAGGGTTAAACACTTATTGACTAGTTCTGCATTGTACTCTTTATACTGTACTCTCATATTGCCTTAATTAAATTATTGTTGTGAAATTTGGGGCAACACCTATAAGAGTCAAATACAACCTTTGCATATTATTCAGAAAAGAGCTGTTTGTATATGTCTAAAGGCAGACTATAGGTCTCATACAAGACCGATGTTTTATCAGCTGAAAACTTTAGCTGTACAGGACATGGTGGATTTCAATAGCATGGTGTTTATGTACAAGGTATATAATAATCTACTACCAGCTAATATTATGTTGTACTACCAGAAAGTTAATGCTAGTCACTATCACAACATCCATATGAAAAATTGCAATTTCAAAATAAGATTTAGTAGGACTGCTAAAAAAGCTGAATGTATTAGTGTAAAAGGACCAAAGATGTGGAATGACCTGCCTGCTGATATTAAGTTGTGCAATTCAATTTATGAATAAATTTATTTTACAAAGCCTTACTTTTGCATAGATATGAAAAATGAATTAATTGCATTAGTGTCATGGTTACGTGTTATATATGTATATTATTTTATTTTCGAATCAAATACCATACCTTTTTGGGTAGTTAAGACTTAGCTTAATTAAGTAATTTTTCTTATATGTATGGAACCAGTGCAATTGTTTACTTTTGGGAATGCAATTTATAAGTTTACAACTTCTTGCATTTCCCTTCAACATTTTCTGATTGTCGTTCTTTAATTATATTTTCATTGTACCACTTTAGTGGTAGTTAGGCTTATAACTATGTATGTTTACAATTTATCAAAAATGAACATTATGTTGAATAAATTCATTTCAATTCAAATTCAATTCAATATTTCCAACGTGTATAGCAAAGTTAATCTTCCAACAATAGCTACTGTACACTTGGTCTACTATAATTCACATGTGAATAATTTCACTTATTAAATTGTGGCACATAATATATTTCATTTAAAATAAAAAAGGAACCATAAGCAATTTGCTTCTTGTCCATTGTCTTAAATGTGCTTAATAGTTGATCGGCTGATTAATTGTTTGTATATGAATTTATGTTATTATTTGAAACAGTAAACATTATTATTGAAAGATGTGGTATTTTAAAGTGTGTACCCCAAACCTTATTGGCTTTCTCATTGGAAGAGTTCAGTTTGTTTGAATTATGATGGTATCATTTAATATGCATCTGAAGTCATACATGATAACATGATGGTACTATGTGAAGATCTGACTACTACAGCCATTTATATTCAAAAACCCATTCTGGCACATGGTCAATACCGGTAGAATTAATGCTCTTTCTAATTATGGCAATTTATAGCCAATTTCTATGCAGTTTGTCAGCAGTAACTTCTCCGGAATGGACATCTCAGCTTGTCCTCTATTGGCACTCGACATACTGGAGGATTACTTCACTATGTACGATGCATACTGTGCTCTGCACCTGGTGTATATTGCTAATGTATGTCTATGAGCGTATGTTTATGATGGTGTATGGGTGTAGCACTGGTATGGGAGTGTGTCAGCATCTGCCAACATTTCTGCAGAAAGTATTTCCCTCCAGGCCACGTCAGGTGTTTTGTTTGAAGATTTCCTTGCCTGATATTTGAGTTTGATTTAATAATTGTTTTTATCTGTTCTTATTGTCTATTGATATATTCTCTTTCATGCTGTTTATTCCCCTACGCTTGTGCAAACTCTAAATAATGCATCACCACAGCTCATAAGAAGCTTTCATAAGAAAGGATTTCCTGTTGTCATGAAATGAAGATTTGTTAAAAGAAAAAATGAAAAAATGAAATTGTGAAGGTTTGGTAGAAAACTATCATTGTGGTCTAGAGGAATTAGGGTTTTCTCGGTTGCTGCACCAACTCTTTGGCATTCACTCCCTGTTGGAGTGCTAGGTCAACCAGAAACACAATAACATGTTGCCATCATTAGTTTCTTAGCGTATTTGTCCATCTGTTGACAATTTTAAATATCGTGTTTAGCTGAAATTGCCGAACCCTTTTGGTTTTGATGCAGCTCTGAGCTAAGCTTTCACAAGATTTTTGCACGATAAAAGTTTTCTTATTGTATTGTATAGTAACACTGACAATATATGTTGATGTTTTGCACATTTGTCTGGTCGTGATTCTAAGTAGCCATATGAGAATGTGACATGTTTTGCGGTAAAATAAATGGCTGGTCACTTCCTTGATTGGATGTCAATTTGATTGCAGCCTGTTTAGTTGCAAGAGAAATTAAAGAAATCTGACTGGAATTGTAGAAGATTTACTAAGTACTATGACTCACACATGTTTCTTTGAACAGGTCCAAGAGGGCCACTGGGCCCGATGGGTCCCCCTGGTGACAAGGGAAAGAAAGGAACGAAAGGGGACTCAGGACACGAAGGTTCACCAGTAAGCACGCATGATTTTGTACCTGTCGTTTTTTTCCCAGCAGAATTGTATGTACGTTTCATCACCAAATATATAATTGTGACACTTAATAGAATACATAACTGTGTCACCAAAGGAGAAGATAAATGTCGGTCCAGACACAGATAGAGCCCTGTTTCTGATGAATTGATAGGCTGGATGTTAGCTTTGCTAAGACGGATTCCTGCTGGTATATTGTGACAGGCCATACTTGTATACAGATGCTCTATTTCAGGCAGAGGCAAGTATGCCATTAATGCTAGACAGCTGTCATTGAAAGCCTACAAGACGGGTAAATCTGAGTATTGCTGTTTGTTGCCAACGAAAATAACGTAATACAATGAACAAGTTTCTGTGATACCAGAGGTAAAGGGTAACTTCATGTGTTGAATTACCAAACCGTTGATTAATGTTTTATGGCCTGGTGGTCCCCTGCAAAGAGATTTACCTGAGTCGTGTAATCAGCTTTAGAGTATTATGGACTTTAAGGATGATCCATATCATACTTCTGCTTCGGAACCTAACTACTATATGTGCACCGTGTTTTTGTATGTGGCATTGCCATGCGAGCGGACAGTACAAAGATATGACGTCATGAAAATAATTCACCATGGTTTTTTACTTATTTTTCACGAGTTGCTTCAACAAAGATATATTGTTGTGGAGCAATTTTTTCATACACAAAATTATATAACACCTAGAGTGATTCTGTCACAACAACATCAGTACTGCCCCCTGTGGAGGAAACTTGTAACTTTCCTCTCGCATTGGCACTGTCATTGTAAATGCTAAGTCAATGATGTAAATCGCCCAGGCGATTCCCCCGATGAACAAACTGCGTGTGTCTGCTTTTCCAGGGACTTGTTGGCTTGCCAGGAAGAAATGGTTTTCCGGTATTTAAGCAGATTATTCCTCTGTGTTGCCTTCTGCATTGTGCTTCCTCTAGACCCACCACTGCGTTATAACCATTAGCATCGGTGCAGCACGGTGTCACATGGAACCGCGCTGCGCAAACACCACATTGGGGATGCTAATCGTTGTAACCGGGCTACAATTGATTGTCACCTTCCCCATCTCCGACATTTCTACTGCACTAGGCACGCAACGCAACGACATGCACGATGCATACGTGCAGGTGGCGCCAGTAGCAGGGTTTCTTGTGTCGCAGGTCCCGTACTTGCCGTTGAAGACATTCCGTTGTGGCGATTGTCTTCAGAGGCGATACTCTGAAATAAGTATATTACAGAGGTTAGGTTAAAGTATTTAGGTGAATAACATTACACACTCGGGCATACATGCAGGTGTGCACGTGCACACATGCGTGTGCGCGTGTGAATGTACTGGACAAACATGTAGTAAGAACAGTCATAATGTTTGCAGTTATAGTATTCATTATATGGTAGTTGTGTGAACAATTTTATACTCACTACACACATACACGCACTCACATTCGCACACGCACACACATCACTCATGCACACACATGAATATATGTGTGCACTTACACACATACATATGCATAGATTACATGTCATAGTCTTCTCCTTCACACAATCTATTAACAAGTCTCAACTGTTGTCCTAAATGCCATTGTTGCGCATGAGAAATACTGCTACCACCATCTGCACTTTGCACCGTGCTGCAAACAAGTGTAGCCTTGCAAGTAGCAGCAGGTACACTTCTGCAGAAGTGTAGCATTGCTGCAAGGACTGACCGGCCACCCATTTAGCATCTAACACACTTCATTTGTCCAGCAATTTGCAGGTATGCTGCAGACTGCTGCACAGATCCTCAATAAAAAAGTGTCTCCTGCAAAATGTTGCAGTTTTAGCAGCAATCTGCACTTCTGCAGCTAAGTGTACGTGCTACTACTCGCAGGGATCCCTCCTGCAAATGGACGGCTGCAAACCATTTGTTCCTTTACTCAGTTACTGTTTATTGACACTCACAACGAGAAGCCAAAGCAAAATGCTCCAGCGTACAGCGCCGATAAACCTTGAGCCGGTTGGAGCATTTTACTCGGGCGTGATTTCACATTAAAGTGCTTCCATTTGATCTGTTTCTTTTCGGATTATTGATGACGATGATGATGATGTTGATGTCACGTTTTGGCGAGGTTTTTCTTGCCCACCAGTTTTAGCCGTTTGATTCATCGTTGCGTTTGTGGCCCTTATCCGTGTTCCAGGGAGCAATAGGCCTTCCTGGGTGGCCTGGCCCCAAAGTAAGTATACGACTGACGATTACTTGTTCATTTTATAACGACTTGTTTACTACGGTGACGAACAATACATTAAACAAATTTTTACTGTTTCTGGTTTTTTGGCCCATGATACAAATGTGCATGTCACGTTTATTTGAGTGACCAGGGTGTGATTCTTATTCTTATGTTTTGACTATTTTGTTTGCATTGAATTCTTCTTTATATTTTGTTTTACTCTTCAGTTGTGTCACATATGGTAATGTTCAAAATTGTTAGTCAATAGATTTTGTCTTGAGAGAGCTCACATGCTGTGAAAATTAATCTCTCATGCAATGTAAGGTATACCAATAAAATTTGTCTCACAAAACAAATGTCTGTAGGTGCTCTACATAGTGGTAATTTATTTCTCTCAAGGCAATATCTGCTGTGTTATGGGTGATATTTTCTACAGAACAATGCTCACGTCTCTTGGTGCTACCCATTTCTAAGTAAATTATGCATACTAACTTTAACGATAGTAATGCTTATGGTTCATTGGACATTTTCTAAATTACTGTGGGATTTTTAATGTAAATAAAATTAAACTGCTTGTGCTAAAAAGATTAACAGAAACTGGCTGAATGTTTCTATGTTTACTGACTCTAAAGACAACCATTTCAACACGAGACACCGTTAAATGTATGTCTTTCCTTTGTTGGTGTTTCATTACGCACTATGCATCTTGGTTGACGTGTTGCACACTGCACTCCTAACTCCTGAGAACGTATGCCTGCCAACCCTTTAAATTTGCCTTCAACAATATTAATTGTCCACAGGAAAATAAGAATAAACTATTGTTTTTAAAGTTTTGTTGAAATAATATATTGTACATGCATAAACGGTAAAGCCCACATGTTTACAGATGAAACAATCTATACTTGGTGTATTTTGGAATGAAAACAGTTAATAGTAGTAACGATATATAGCTATGCACAATTTGCTTACACCACTAGTTCAGTTTGGCCACAATGGAAAATCTAGCATTGCTGTTGAAATTACGACTAGAATAAACCATGCACACATCTGTTCTGGTACTTCAGCAGAAGCATTCCACTCCGGCACTTCATTTGGCACCAACTTGCTCAGTTATGTAACCACAGGTGTATCAGGTTTTACGAATAATACCTGAGAAATTTCTTCGCATTCTGCAGATTTCTTATTCTGTTTGAACTGAGAATTCCTGTTGACACTAAAAACATTTTGGTTCACATGGAACATTCCTAAGTTTACATCCTAGAATAGTTTTTTGTGGAACATCTTCGGTTTGTACAAAATTCCTTTAGGTTGTATTAAATATAAAAAAACTACACTGAAGATTACTATTTTTTATTAAACAGTCTTTGTAATAGTCTCTACTTTGTATTGAGATTACTACTTTTATCGCAAACACCTTCTGTTTAGCTTAAATATTCTCAAAAATTTCAAGTGATAACATATGTATACAAATATTACACAAACACTTGATAACAGAACTTTGTTTATTTTTGATCAACAATTTAAGATTCAAAGAATTTATGTTTTATTGGAAATGTGGGTATGGAGTTCAGTTTTGTGTTAAGAAACAAATAGCATTCACGGGAATGTCGGTAAATATATTTACTGATCACAACTTTCACGCAGTATGCAGGTTTAGTTATTAATGTTTGATCAATGTTATGTGATGTAATTTTCAGGGGGCGAGAGGACCATTTGGACCCAAGGTAAGCATCATCCTTTCTATGTCTTTTTCCCATTGTGAAACCGGGTCTCCAAGTTTGAGTGATGAGGTCCAAGCTTGAGAGATTGTGACCTAATTTGAAAGATTGCCGCCAAAGTTTGAGATGCTAGATACTGTGTCTTACTTTATGTTCTGCTTGAGAGGCTGTGACAGTGTGTTTTTGTTTTAGAGATTGTTTCCTAGCTTGAGTTATGGAGACAATATAACATTGGTCCCTTACTTTACTTTAAATTGCGTTCTAACTTAGGAGATTGTGTCCACATTATTGTGAGAATGTTTGCACAGTTGATGTGTCTCATTTTGAGACTGTTGTATGTCCTTGTTTGAGACACTGTGTTTCACTGGGAGGGACAACACTGGGGGGACTACACTGGGAGGGACTACACTGGGAGGGACTACACTGGGGGGGACTACACTGGGAGGGACTACACTGGGAGGGACTACACTGGGAGGGAATACACTGTGGGCACTACACTGGGAGGGACTAAATTGGGAGGGACTACACTGGGGGGACTACACTGGGGGACTACACTGGGACGGACAACAGTGGGAGGGACTACACTGGAAGGGACTACACTGGAAGGGACTACACTGGGTGGACTACACTGGGGGGACTACATTGGGAGGGACTACAATGGGGAAACTACTCTGAGGGGACTACACTGAGGGGACTACACTGGGAAGGACTACACTGGGGGGACTACACTGGGGGACTACACTGGGATGGACAACAGTGGGAGGGACTACACTGGGGGGACTACACTGGGGGGGACTACATTGGGAGGGACTACACTGGGAGGGACTACACTGGGACTACAATGGGGGAACTACACTAAGGGGACTACACTGAGGGGACTACACTGGGAAGGACTACACTGGGGGGACTACACTGGGAGGGACTACACTGGGGGAATACACTGGGAGGGACTACACTGGGAGGGACTACACTGGGGGAATACACTGGGGGGACTACACTGGGATGGATTACACTGGGGGGACTACACTGGGGGGACTACACTGGGAGGGACTACACTGGGACTACACTGGGGGGACTACACTGGGAGAGACTACACCGGGAGGGACTACAATGGGGTAACTACACTGGGAAGGACTACACTGGAGGGACTACAGTGAGAAGGACTACACTGGGAGGGACTACAATGGGGGACTACACTGGGGAGGGACTACACTGGGAAGGACTACAGTTGGAGAGACTACATTGGGAGGGACTACACTGGGGGGACTACACTGGGGGGACTACACTGGGGGACTACACTGGAGGGGGACTAAACTGGGGGGACAACAGTGGGAGGGACTACACTGGGGGGGACTACACTGGGAGGGACTACACTGGGAGGACTAAAGTGGGACTGCACTGGGAGGGAATACAGTGGGAGGGACTATCATGATCATAGTCAGTCTTGTGAAATCCCAGGAATGAGTTACAGTTGAAACCAGTAATACATAAATACAAG
Organism: Lamellibrachia columna; assembly: GCA_963662155.1. Classification (NCBI taxonomy): domain Eukaryota; kingdom Metazoa; phylum Annelida; class Polychaeta; order Sabellida; family Siboglinidae; genus Lamellibrachia; species Lamellibrachia columna. Next base: position 36,602,693 of record OY759266.1, on the reverse strand, counting down.
TGGTCTTTGTTGAATCTGGGCTCTGTGTAATGTCAACTAGAATTCCATTCTGTCTGTCTACCATTTGCTATGTAATGGCCAAGAATATACTAGTTTCTCCACTGGCAGTGTCAATGTTCTTCCTTAGACACATAAACACTTATCGATAATACAGGGCTGTAGGTTGCTGGCAAACGGTTACAACAGATAGCTTAAGTATGTGCGTGCGTGCGTGCGTGCGTGCGTGCGTGCGTGCGTGCGTGCGTGCTTGGGTGCTTGGTTATTATCCATCCTTTAAATGTGTTATTTGTAGATTTGCTGTTAAAATTGGTCTAATATTTATCATATGATTATTGTAAAATACACAACTGGAATTTCGATGTAACGCTAAGATCCAAGATAATCCAATAGTATTTGGCAATATTCTTCAATTTGTTGATATCATAAATTAAATACACAGGTGAATGTTCTGCTTCCTTCAAATGCCATCAACAAATCATTCATGAATAAATCATTTGCATTATGAAACAAGTGATTGGCCATTATGCAACTTGTGTAAGCCAGTGTCAATATTCCCTGATGTATGATGTGTTATTGGTTAGCAGATAGGTGTAACAAATTCCTGCAAGTTGCATAAGAGCATCTGGTCTTGTAGGCAGATGAGGTGCAGTAACACTATATGTACCTGTTAAAAAATTTACTGGTGTGTTTATACCTAGGCTCATCATGGGCTTTTTGAGGATTAAACACGGGGATGGAAGCTTTAGTGAACAGATAGGTCGGCTGTTGTGGTCACGGGATCACTGATGTTCTGCAGCTTGTGGAATCAATTCAATGCAAGCACGGCTTGACTATCAAAACACATACGCATTATACAGCGTGGCTATTTCTGTGGGAAGAACGGAGCACTAATGCAAGTGCTAGCCCGCTGCAGACATGTTCCGGGCGAGATCTTCTGATGATGTGATCCAAACAGCTGCAAAGGGAAGCAAATAAATTACCTGGAAAAGGCTAGAAATGGGATTACCGGTGTAGCTATGTCGCAGGTCTACTAATATGAATTTTTAAGTATTGTGGTAGTTGGTTTAGAAATGTCTGTGTTTTATTTATCAGCAGCCATAAGCAACTATGGGGTGTTGCAATCATTGTATCAATTATGCCCTTTTTTATTAGTTTTACCACCCCACCTAGCGACCTTCACAACCCCTCCCAATGACCTTCAAAGGCTTTCACCAGTTATCTTCAGCATGCTATCAGGGTTGGCCTATTTTAATGTTATTTTTTGTTTCTTATCAAATGTTGTCCCTCGGCTAAAATTTAGTTAACCAAATTACCTGCTTGACGACCTCTGGCAGTCACAGAGGTCATATTGTCGCCTGTAGGCTGGTAGGGAAATAGCATTACATTTCAAATGTGTTCACTTTAAAACTAGATTGGGCAGGCAGATCTAAAGCCCCTGCAGTGCTTTGATACTTGTCCCCACATTGGCGTAATAACCAACAGGTCCTTGCTGATTATTATGACACAGAGACACTGGACTGACATTCGCTTAACAAAATGCTACTTAATAAATTAATAAATAATTAATAAATTGTTACCTTTAAAATAGTTGAAAACATACATTTATAGCAACAACAAAGCAGAAAAGCACATGACAAATATACATGGTGGTCAAATGACCTGTCTGCTGGCATTTTTTATTCATTTAATAATTCTATAAAAATTCAATAAAATTCTATAAAAAAATTCATCACATGTCTGTTGACATTGCAGACAAACTAGAACAATTATGTGCTGCATAGGTAATATTTTGTTCTTTTATAGCGCATATCATACAATAACATAACTACACATGTAATTCAATATTAAAATAGCTGTGATATTAAGTAAACCATATTTAAATTTAGACGTTTTAAACATATTTTGTATTGAAATGTATTAAAATTTTGAATTGCAAACCATTTCTTAGTGACCAAATTTTATAATGTGTCATTGATGGATATATGTGGCTGTTGCAACATGGTCAATTCTTATTTACCAGCAATGGATAAAATTAAAATTCCTGCTTACATGAATTACTTCCAGGGTGCTGGGAAAACGTCAGTCACTGTCTTAGCTATGGGGGTTGATATCGGGAATGTTGCCTAAGTAAACAGACTGGAACGAATTTAGATTATTTAGATATTTTTTCCCTACAGTTGGTTCTTTTTTAGGGCTGGGACAGGATTCCAGTCCCTGGGTGGAGATCCCTTGTTACTAGGTTCATTTGGCAAAGAAAGTTGGTAGATACTCTTTGCGGAGCTTAACTCTTAGATGTGAGATACCTGGTTTTGAAATTTGTTGCCAAGATCTCCAGCTGCCATTAACCCAGAAATCACAGAAGAATCCCAAGAATATTTCTAAAACATTGCAATAATTTCACTACTTGGACAAATCTGTTTGCAAAATAAATAATTTTAATTTGCTTTACAAATGTATGACGGACTGTGGTCTCGTGGTTTATTACACCTTAGTTAAGCAACTTGTCAAAATTATTTATTTTTAAACAGATCTGTACAGGTAATGAAATTATGGTAATATCTTAGAAGGATTCGTGGCATTTTCTCCCTCAGCCATTGCTGTCTGTGTCCTTTTTATTGGTTCATCCCCATAGTTGGATGGTTCTTAGGAATAAGAAATGTTTCCAGTCGTGGTCCAGGGCTGCAGACCACAAAGTTCCCTATCTCATGGACTTCAATGAATTTCAAGAGCATTTGGGGACCATCGAAGACACTTGACTCCAAAAAAAGTAAAGCAAATTTTAAACATGTGCTTATTGCTTACACTGCTTTCCAACAGAAAATTTCATTGGTTGATGCTCAGCCGTTGACCAATCACTGACCACGGATGTAACCAGTGAAATTAACTGAGGCCATCCCTCGCAATTCACACAAATTGGTTCTATATGTCATTTTCGCAAAAAAGGGGACGTTTTGTTTCAAAGTTTTCATTTCATAATGTTGGGGACTCACTAGATGAGGAGATTCGTGTTGTTTTTACTTCTACTAAAGTCTACTCTAGTCTACTGTACATGTCTGTCACCGCCACCATACTACTTGAAACAGAAAATAAAAGCAAGGTACCGTATTTGACCTAACAGATATACAGTATGCTTGAAAAAAATTGTGCCATGGAGAAATGTCAAGAAATCTGTTCTGATAAGCGTGCAATAAAATTTGTTTCTCGAGACATCAATGTACACTGTAACTGTTTAACACTAGTGGTGTCATTTGGTGACTAGTGTAGAACAACTGAAAAGTGGTACCAACTGTTTAACACCAGATGGTGACACTTCAGCCCCACACTAGCCAAATTAAAATAATCATGGATACTGCTGATTAAAAAAGGGGGTGTATGCTAATTAGGGCATGTCGAATTCGGTAATAATGCTGGTGATCAAAATGAATGGTAAATGTGAAGACATCTTCTCAATGTTTCCATTATATTGACATATGGACCTGAACTAGGTATGCATCCCACCGTCTTGTACGTTTTCTTCCGTGTCTTCTCCTTCCATATAGTACTTGTCAATATTGTTGATCTGATCTGTTGTTCATTGGTTCTTATGACAAGGTCTGTGGTCATATTGAATACATAGGATTTCAAGACTCAGTATTATAAGTTTTAACTACACAGATGTAGAACATCCTTCAGCTACAGGAAACTGGCATCTGTTTCTGTACACAGACATCTTGGTGTCTGGATCCCGTGTGCTTCAGGCAACAGGTTTCCGGTGTCTTGTCTGTGCGAGCTCTGTAACACAGGTAAACAGAATAAGACACGGTTGCTTTCTGGGTCTTCGTACTTGTAAACCTGGTTCCATGTGTGCTCTGTGTTTGTCTGACAAGGTGTTGTTTGGCCCAGAACCAGCTGGTTCCTGTTAGGGTTGTGTAGGCCGACCAGGCTACTTTGACGTACCACAGGGAGGTTCTAGCTAAACCAAGGTGCTCTGCATGCGTGCGTGCGTGCGTGCGTGCGTGCATGCATGCGTGGGTGTGTGTATACAGTATTATATCGTGTATACATGCACAAATATGCACATATACACACGAATGCACACACACACACTCTGCACATATGCATGCATATATATATACATGCACGCACATACCTACATAGATATACATATACAATAATATATTAGCTGTGTATACACGAGTACAGGCATATCCACGTCCCTTACCAGGGCTTGATTAACGGTAATTTGTTATTCTGACCCTAGATTTTGCTACGAATTACTAGAAAGGTCTGTAGAGGAATCCGTTTGTTTGGATTACCACTTTATTTGTCAATTATATACTTTGTTGCAACATCCAATATGCTACATTGTTAATTACTGCTGTCAGTCATTGCCTGGGTCTCTGCACTTCAAAGGAGTTGCCTAGATGCACTCCAAACTACCATCTTGAGAGCATTGCACTGCTTGAACTGCCAGTACTTATTCACTGAGCATCTAAATTGAGAATTCAATGCAATGCACCTGTTCATTCCTGTGCAGTCAGCAATGTACTTTTTGCTGGTTTTCAATAGTTAGGAGTGGGGTTATTTATTAATGTTCTAATGTTTAATTTTTCATAGGGCCTAGCAGTTTCTGTAATGCTGTAGCCCACATTAAATTAGTTATTTTGTAGATTACCAGATTTGTTTGTCGAATTACTGAATTTAATATGGATTACCAGATTTTCCTCCTTAAAATCTACAGCTGCTTTTTGATCAGAGGAGTAGCTCTATTTATATAGAATTGAATAGTACACAATTACGCACGCACGCATGCATGCATGCATGCACACACGCATATGCAAATGCATACATACGCTCATGTTCAACATACGTGCTCTGAGTCTCAGGAGGAAGCTGGTGACGAGGCGGCTAATGTGGGCTGGACATGTGGAAAGAATTTAAGGGACATGGTTGACGAAGAGAGCAGATGCGCTTAGAGTGGGGGTAGAAGGAGCCGAGGAAGACCAGATCGGGAGGACTGCCTGAAGATAGATTTGGCGGGAGTGGGAGGGGAGTGGAGAATGAGGGCGAGGGATGGGGGAGTGGAGAAAAAAACAGTTGGTGGAGATGGCAGTGAAATGGGATCAGTAACCAAGAAGAAGGGAGAAAAAAAATCGATGACCAGTATCAGTGCCGCCTTCACCTCGGAGAATCAACATGCATGAATGTTTGCATGAGGTGCCTATGCACAACTTGTTACAATGTAGCCACCATAAAAAACCCTCAAAATGTATGGGTAGTATAAACAAATTTTATATCACATATTTTCTAGGAGGCATCACAACAAAAACCTTCATTAGAATGGGTGTAAACTGACAAGGTCAGGCATGGGGCAGGAGTTGCTACGTCTGTTACCCTAGTGGGTGGATTCGCTCACTGATCTGTTGTGAGAGTGACAGCCAGAACATGGCACGGAGAGTGAGGTTACATTCTTTGCAGTTTCTATTTTGAGTTTTGTCATCAGAACTTCTGGGTTGAGGGGTGAAAGGTGGGGTGTTGGAGAGAGATTCTGGTTACTACATCACAGTGTGTTTCAGTGTCGCCCCTGCCTCTGGTAGGGAGCACCCTACTGCCACTTCTGCGAGACACCCCTGTGTTTACTGGCCTCTGTTCGTTCCAGTATCTATTTGCCTATGCTAGGCCACCGTATTCCTTCAACTTTCTAATGTTCTCTTCAGACTGAGAGTATCATTGATAGCACAGCTTGTCCTTTAACGTTCAATGATCATATTGATCATTTCATGTTGCTTCAGTTCACTTAGCTTTATAAATGAGTATGTAACGATAGGACAGTTTGGGATATATGAGAATGAATAGTCTTTGAGCAGTAATTGCAGCATGGCTGAATGCTTTCCAGAGAAGTAGATTTAATGGTGGAATGAACAGGACTGCCTGGGGGTTGATGTGTGAAGTGCTGGACCAACTGTTTATTGCAAAGGTTTATTCAAAATGTGTTAATTATATGGCGTGTATTGATGAATTTGGATATTTTGTATAGGATTGATCAAGATGTTTGAAACAGAACTTTTGGTAGTTTTTAGGTAAAGTGTGTAATGTGGAAAAAATACTGCAGTTAATTGCAATTGATGTAATTGCTGCAATACCCAAACACAATCGATTACAATGATGGCATCATTCAAAAACCAGAACCAAATACAACATTTTACCTGTAATTAATTACGATTGCATAATTGGATCCATCCATGCATAACATATGATGCTAGGTGGTTAATCTGTTATACATGTGTATCATGTCTATAGAGAATTCCCATTTCCATAGAGAATTTAAATTTACCTCCATTTGCCTCAACTAGATTGAAGAACGAGTCCCGTGGGCCAGCAAGTCAGTTCGACCTATTCCGCATTTAACTTAATTAACCTTGAGAATCGATTCTGAGTTATTATTTTTTTGATACATTTTCCGTCTGGTTAATTGATGGTTGTTTTGCATGTATGCCACAACGGTCATTAACCTGCAATTTCTGATACAAAACAAATTATTGATGTCATGTTAAATATCTGGCCATGATGTGGGTGTTGGGTTTAGTATGTATAGATATCAACAAGTCTACGAGGGTCCTTGACCTCAAAACACCTTAGAAGTTGAAAGCCTTTACTGGATCAATGGTAACATGGGAGTCTGAAGAACTGATAAAAGAAGCTGTGTATGTTTTTCTCTGTCTGTCCGTCCAGCTTTCCATCTGTCTGTCTGTCTGTCTGTTTTTCTCTTCGTTGGAATGATGCACAAATAAATGTAAGTTTTGTTGATGATATTTTAATCGAATGACGTAATTTTGTAGGTGCTAGTTGTCATAGAAAACTAGTTATGCATGAGAAGGTCATATGTGGCGAAGTTTTACAGTTACATGATGCATGTTTCAGGGCAGCCCTGGAGACATCCCGAACTACCTGACCGAGTTCAGCTCACGTCTTGTCGTTGGACCCCCGGGACCTCCTGTGAGTACAACACAACACAATACAAAACAAATACAAACAGGTTGCTCTGGTTAGTTCTACCACCCAAGAACAACAGCAGGCAGTTCGGGGAAGTATTTTTAAATCTGTGACTGTCCTGGTTTTCCCCCTGACACAGCTACCTCATCCTTCTAATGTTCCTAACAGCTGTCAGACCTTTCATCTTAACCTGTCGGCTAATTAGTTTAATCGGCTAATTAGATGTCTGCCGGCCTGCCCACACTTCGTTGGTTTGCACCCCTATTCCTGACAGTACCCTGGCATTCATTACCCTTGTTCTCGTTATTACAACTCCGTGGGGTGTCGTTTTGGGGTCCGAAATTCGGTTACCTGAATTCTAATTGGATGGCACTTGATTGACAGGATATTCACAAGGGTGAATTGGCTGTTTCCAACAGTTCATCGTCTTTCAAAGAAAACATGTTTCAAGCTGAGAGCAGGCGCAGCCAGTAATGGAGGAATGGCCGCCCACAGCTGAAACCAATAGAACCGAGGCTGCAGATTTAACTAGGACATCGGTACAGCTCGGATACACCAAAGAGTGCACTAACACTGAGATATAGCTGGAATTAATTGTGCTGAAGGATGTATAAATGAGAATCACCCGGAAGTGACACATGGTGGGGAGGGGCCACTGATAAAAATTTAACATTGCCATTCAAGGCAAAAGCCCAGATGGCAAGTGGACAAGGAAGCTGTTGGCTTATCGGGATTCCAACCATTTTTAACCTCTGTGTAACCCACCCACCTGAAATATTTGTTAAAAAAATTTTAAACATTCACGCTGCTAGCATTTACATAATCTGTAGATAAACTGTTCCATTCATTTATTGTCCTCTGTGAGAGTGAGTACTTTATGACATCCAATGTACACTGATCCTTCACTAATGTTACCTTGTGGCCTCTAGTTCTACCTGTCTTAAGTGAGAAAGTAGAACTAGGGTATGAAATGGGTATGAAGATAATGACAAAAATATTTTACCTTAAATGAAAAAAAAATATTTCTGCCATTATTTTCATACCCATTCAATATCTTGAAAATTTTAATCTCCTCTTAACCTCCTAAAAGACGCCATTAAGAGAAGTCAGATCTATGTCTCCACAGCTGTTCCGAACTAAGAATCTAAAGTCTGCGTAGTAAACACGTATTGGTCTCGGCTGTTGCCAAGAATGTTGTCTTTAGTTTCCTCTGTGTAATTATAAACGAGGTGGCCAGATTTAATTATGCAGTGAAGCCACTAGATGGCAGCACAGGGCATGGCTAGTTTAGCAAGGTAGATGCTAGGTGGCAGCATTAGACATGCTACAAAATGACTTTTTGGAAACATTTTTAATTTACAAAAAATACTTTTCTGAGAATGTTGTTTATCCTATGAAAAACATCAGAAAATACTTGTAAACATGTCATATTAGGTAGCTCCAAAATATAAACTTTATAAGGTTTTATAAGTTACGATAGCACATAATTTCGGTGCTAAATGAACGTGTTTACAATGACCATTTCTCTTATTGATTTATGCAGTACTTTGACTTTTATAGCATTGGTCATGATTAAAAATTAACATAGGCTTATTGCTTGACAATATGTTTATGTTGAAGTTGCCTATGTCAAAAGTTCAATTACCAAAGAACAAAACTACATTATTAATTGACAAGTAAGTCAAACAAAAATGTAACTGAAAAGGTGTAGATTTTCATGTATATTTGTATTTAAATGTAAAGCCATAATGAATATTCTCTTGTACAAAGTTAAACAAACAAAGTTTGTTTCCAAAAATCTCAGTTGCAGAAAAATAATGGCTAGTAATTTCCTGCACCTGCACATTATCATAACTGTAGATCAGTAATGGCCATTTAGTAAAGGTCAAGTTGGTAACGTGGCAAATACAGGACATTTCCAGGAAATAATGATAACAATTAATAATAATTATGCCATGAAAGTGAAATAGATACGTGATGATTCATGACTAGATAAGATAGATAGATTAGCATGGTTTGTAATAAGGAAAAACAAAATAAATTCTTTCATGGAATTTTGGAATCCACATGGATAAAATGTTGTATCTATAAATAAAAACAGAATCGAAACAGGTGAATGTCCTTGCTAAGTGCCAGTGGTTTTTCATTAATATTTTTGGCCATCTAGGTAAAATTCTTGGTGTGAATTTAGTTTAGTGTGTTTGAGGGCGCGCATTATTCACCCAAGCATTATGATTTCTATCGGTATCTGTATTTTCCATCAGTCTAGCATCCAGTTGGTGAAAACTGCGCAGGAAAGGGAGCTTAATTGTTTAATGTTTGATTAGCTACCAACTCATTAACCTTCCAGCTTCCTTTTACAGGTTCTCAACATGTCATGTTCAGTTAAATTATTTAACCTGGTTTTTCCTTTGCTTTCAGGGCCAAAAAGGTCACCGAGGGTACCCAGGATTTCCGGTTGGTGCTTTTGCGCATCTCCGCACTGGTGCTGTTTGACGGCACACTAACCAACCAATCACAGCTGTTTAAACCTGTTGCTGCAGGACTGCTGTCGTGGTTCCATTGGCCTGTTTGTTTGCAAATTTAGAGTCCCTGCCGTACACCTCAAAATCACATGTCAAACTAACCGAATGAATAGTATCGAGTTATTCTACCTGTACAATTCCAGTGATGCTTAGATATGGCTCATGATGTGGAATAACTGGGATACTATTTACATAGTATGTTGCGTCTTGGTTTTCCGATTGATGATTGATTTATCAATACGGTGTACTGCAGAACTCAAACAGTTTAGAATGGCACAAATTATAACACAGGAAATTTCAGTGAGGAAGGAAGCACTTTAATTGTTGTGTTGGTTACTTTAATTATGTGTTTTACTGTGCATGTTTTGAGTTGATTTCTACTAGCCTCTCGTTCCTGTTGCTTGATAGATATTAGCCATTCCGCCTGCTACTTCCACATACATTTGCAGACCTGATTTATTCAAAAAATTTAAATTATAAAGGGATAAAAATATATCAATTTGGAAATCATTCACTGTTTCATATTGGAAGAAATAATGCAAAGTATATTTTTGTGCAAAAATGACACCTGCAATGTATGGTAACTGCTCATCTTGCAATAATCTAATGCTTTTATCCTCATGCTAATCCCAAATGATGCTACAAAATCGTGTTTGATCTGGCAGCTAATGCTGCAATTATTGTTTTAATGGGTGATGATAATATTTGTTTTTTTTCATGTTAACATTTATTGAACTGAAGTTGAATAAAGTTTTAAAATATATCACTCTTTTTCCCTACCATGCTGCAAAATCTACTCTTGATAACACGATTATGTTATTTTTTTAGAATATATATATCCTGAAGACTAGAAACTTAACACAATATTGATATATTATGCACATAGTTACAAGTAATCATATGTCACAAATAAAAAAATAGCTATGTGATTTTACTCTCAGATAAACCTTTACATCTGTGCAAATATATTGTGTGTTATTTCTTACATTCCCACATCTGGATTGGTTCTGTTGATTACAATTTTATGTTGCTGGCATGCATTTGATTTCTACAGTTGGCCCTTCTGTTTTATGTGGACTTAATGCTGCCTTGTGTTGCATTCATTTTGAATTCGAGTTGCGTGTGTGCACGTGTGCCAATTTAACCGAAACAGCACATAATGACACTTTAATTAATTTATTTCTGTTGACATATATGTATGACATGAATATTGCCAGACAATATGTTTCATGGATGCCGCTAAAATTTGAAGCTTCTCCGTTGGTTCCTTGCTATGCCATAATGCTATGGACCACCAGGCAAAATTCAGAGCAGCATTCATATATTTCGATGATATTAAAGTTGTGATAAGACAACGGCATGAATACATTAGGAGTCGCAAATTGTTCTGGCCAGAGAGGCAAGATTTATCCAAATGAAACAAGCTTCTTTTTTGCCGGACGATTAATGTAGAAGTTTATACATGGGTATCCCTATCATGACCTGTCGCAACATTCCAATGTATGTCTGAATTGAGACATGGATTCGGTTTAGCTACCAGCTAGTAAGGATAATTAGTTACCATAGCAATTCTAGCTTAGCTATTTGCTGGTTTTCACTTGGCTGTCCTTTTCACTCTTGTAAGAAAAGCTGAATGCCATTTCAGAAACAAAATTTCAAAGGTAGAATTTTGGCTGAGTACTTTACCCCTGTTAGTTATCTGTAGACAAATAAAATGGTCATTATGACAATCTGCATGTTTTTGATGAATGACAGCTACCACAGCATAAAAAAACATCACATTGAATTGCCTGTAGTTCTAATAAATTTAGAAACTGTCAGCAGGGTGCCTCATTAGATAAAATCAGCTGCCTGAAAGTGCCAACATTATTTAAAATTACACCCCACCCTTGATAAAGTAGAAATGCTAGGAATGTTTTTGGCCATGTACATTGTCCACATGGCTTATATATAGAGACATAAATTGTGATCACATGTTGCTAACGATCCCATATATAATTTCTGCGTAAAATTTGTTTGGGTTTGGAACTTTGTTAAACATTATTTACATTGATGATTAATGGTGTCTTTGATAAAGACCACACATCTGCACTAAAGGTCTGAGTTGCAGGATAAAAACACTTGACATAATTCACCCTGGTTTGCCAGCCCCACACATGGCCAATCCAGATTGAAGTAGCGGTGAAACACTGGGTGGGGGCTTTCTTGTTTGTGGTTTTCTTTGAGTGGCGAACTGTGTTAGTTGTTGTCTTTTTGGCAGGTGATTTGCGGTCGTGTTTTCCTTTGGCCAGGTGATCTGCGGGGGAGCTTGTCTTCCCCTTGGCTCCTCGTGTTCTTCGCTTGTTCCTGCCAGTCTCTGATTCATGGCCTGTCTGGGTGTCTGTCTTGACATCACTGTGACTCTATTTGTGTCCGTCTGCCTGTCTGTCTGTCTGGCTGTCTGAAAAAAGGACTGTTTTGTACCTGTCCATCGTGCACACCAGTAGCCTGTGTTGTCTCAGCAAGAATCGCCGTCGGTTGTGCACCTTTTGTGGGTGTTGCTCTGTAGGAAACAACCTGTGATTGTATCCATGTGTCCTCTGTGCCACTTGCAAGTAATGCCAAAATCATTTATGTTGACAGACCAGTTTTGTTGGATATCGTTTATTTTCCACCTGTTCAATAAACCAATGACGGTTATACCTTGTAGCTAGCAGAGTAGGTTAAGAGAGAACACTATAACATAACATGGATTAATTTGATATTGTTAATGGTTTTGGTTTTTATTGATCATAATAATTTCTTTCATTACAGTTTAACCAAACTTACCATTTCAACCAATCACACAGTGGTAGCACAAATGCTGAAACCAATATGTCCTGATTAATTAGGTTCAACACTGGTTCAGTTAGTCATATTAATATAATCTTAAACTTCAGGTTTTATGAGATGCAAATACATGATTTCCATCAAAACCTCCATGTTACCTCATAAAATAATGAACAACTATGAAAATACATTCATGAAAAATGTCATTATTAATTAATATTAATGACAAGTCCGCAGAATCTTTCAAACCATTTAGTGAGACTTGGTAATGTTAACGCTAATTATCTTAACGGAATGGGCCTGCTGTTTGTTGTGTAAAAGAACACGGTCTACATCTTGAGGCAAACAGGGCTTTGCTCCCAGCTGTGCAGCTGTTCTGTGGAGACACAGACATTACCTGGACAGGAGATCGATCACAGAATGGTGTGGCCCAAAAACCCAGGAACCCACTCCCGTCATTGGCAGCCCTTCCCAAACTACTACAATTCCTTTCGGAGGTTTCCCCAGAAAATGCTGCATCACCAAAGGCATTGCTGTGGTAACTGGATACAAGGAATGATGGATAGATGCACTTGAATGTTGTCAATGTTTGGGGATGGTTCCATCTTGTGATGTGGAATGAAGGATTGCGAATATAAGTGAGTGATCCATTGAAAGGCTGTCTCCTGGTGCAGTTGGCGTGTAAACAGAAATGACCAGGTAGACAGACATACATTTATTCTGTTGAGATGATTAAAGCATATGGAGATGCATGTTTACATGAAAACAGTCCTGTATTCATCAAGATATGTTGGTTTGCAGGGTCCAATTGGCCTGAAGGGTATGAAAGGTGAACTGGTAAGTGCCTGTCTTTGGTGTGATGCTTTTTCATTCTGAGGCAGCTAGAGTGGTGAGTACGTCATAACCATAAATATGGTTACTCGGAAACAACAATTTCTTTGTGACAAATTTGGCTTACATTTACTTTGATGATTCGTTTTTAGAATCAGTTACTCTCTGTGGCCATATTTGTGTCTTGTCGAAGGATTGTAATGCCAATTTACACCGCCAGAAGATATGTGGCAGATATTGGCCTTCATCTGAGTTCTTCCTATATGATAAAGCTTACATTATTCAACATTTGTGCAGTTCAGTAATATTTGTATAAAAAATGGGTGACTTGAAATTAGAAAGTTACTTTTTCGGTTAGCCACATATTTTCTTAGCTGAGGTGCATAGTTTAAGGTGACCGTTTTAGCAAATCTAGACCTCTGCATTCAGTGTGCTGGTGTCCTGACATCAGCAGTTGATACCACAATAAAAAAGAATCCTAAAACAAGTTCCTGTATTAAGTAACACAAGTAGATTTTGTAAGCACCCTGAGAAAATGTTGACCTAAGTTTTCTTGTTTGTTTTAATTGACAAAGTTGTTTGTGTATTGAACTGAATTGTGGCGAGAATAAAAACCGTGTGGTTCAACCGAGTAGAAAGCAAATCTCGCCTTACACTAGGTTCATAGCTTGACTCCAGATGGAGACTCAACATTGCAACACCTCTGATTGCCCAGTAGACGGGACTGGGAACACTTTGGAAACCTTAGAAAGGGTGGGCCCTGTCAACAGGACATATTGCCTTTCTTCTGTAAATATCTGTTTCGTAGAAATGCAGAAATCTGCGTCAGATCCGGGCTGACAGATAGGAATGAGAGACATTTTTGTCAGGACTGGAATGGATTAACCATGGATCATAGATGACTTGCACCCAGGCGAACAGTTTGTGTAGCAGAGAATTGAGAGCGATTTTAATTACGCAACAGGGTTACAATTCAAGATAGTGATTCGACCAGTGAACAATTTGTATTTTGTAAAATTATGTAACAATGGCAGCATTTTATGTATCAAGAAATACATTAGATGCAAGCAAGACGTTTTTATGTTACTTGCAAGTTAGTTTATGGTATGTTATGGGTAATAAATAGTAACAAATCAAACACCAAATTTGTGTCGGTATTTAAAAACACTTTTTCAGTCATATTTTTGATGACGTTAAAGTGATGATCTGGGACATACCCTTGTTTACATTGTTTCTTTTCAGGGTAATGATGGAACAACGGGCGACAAAGGAGACAGGGTAAGGTTTTTATGCAAGAGTTTATCACCCTTGATCCAATGCCAATGTCTGAGAAATAATTATCTTGTCAAAGACCATTTGTCAGAAATGTTTAGTGTTAACTTGTCCACCAGGTGTATGTGTGTTTTACTTTCAGTTTGTCCACCATGTGGCATCACTACAATCTGCAGACTACTTTCCTGGCTGTCCCATAGAATGCATACATCATACTGCAAATTTAGTACTATGGGTTTTGTCACAGTTAACATTATTACAGCTGAGCTGTATTCCTTCTATTTCTTTGTAAGTAGATTGTAGTACATTTGACGATATTTCGTGATTTATAGCAAGAAGATTTGAAATAATGGCAATACTTACAGTGCATTTTTAGTATAACCGGTTCATTTGTGATAATGCTGGTGCCTTCTTGCAGGGTTTCCCAGGAATTAAAGGGGACAGAGGGGAGTCTGGTCTGCCAGGGTATGACGGATTACCAGGGCCCAAGGTACTGCTCGACACATTTCATTTTAATAGTAATGTCCATTATGCCCTTTCCATGACACATTTCATTTTAGGAGTAATGCCCTTTCCATGACATGTTTAATTTTAATGGTACCCCGGTAATGCCCTTTCCATGACAGATTTCATTTTAATGGTAATGCCCTTTCTGTGAGTGGGAAGCAGGCCCTAGTTAAAAAGGAGATGAAAGAAATTGTCATTCAGAAAGGGTCTGACTAAATTCATCACCCTTCATATGAGAGACCATTGGAATGCTTGTATAGGAGTAATTTATGATTTCTATGTATCGTTCACGTTTGCAATTTAAGGCGTTTATAATTATTTTGTTATATTAAGCCAAGAATACCAGGCGATAATTACAATCACCTGTAGTGACAACTAGAAAAGAATGACTGGCTGTGTGTGGGCGTGTGTGCGTGCGCCATGCATGCATGTGTCAGTTACATGCTGTTGTGAAATTTAAAGCTTTACCTTGCTCCCTGTTCGTCCACATCAGTTGTTTCAAATTAAATGTTTTCACTTTTGAATCTACAATGTCACCTGTCGGCCTATGCTATGTTTTACAGAGGTACAAGAAGTCACGGGAATTTGAAACCGTCACTGAAGGCTCCAACATGAATATCGGTGCTCGTTCGTTGCTGTGATCATAATGGCTGCCAGTTTTTGTTTGATGGGTTCTTTGAACCATGAATATTTTTAGCTTGAGAAGCAGGAAAACTCTTATCTATGTTGTATATATTTTATCCACTGAGAATAATTTTGTTTCTCGTGAATAACTGTATGTTTACCACAGTGTATGCTTTATATATGAGCACACGTGCAAGTATGTGTGTAAATTTGCATACAAACTGAGATACTCATAATTTATGTTGATATTTCTCCTTTCATCTCCGGAATTTACTGATACTTTCAGGGCAAATCACCCAAGAGATCTGTGAGATTGCACGACGGTTCATTTGGCTATGCAGAAGTCATCACAATTAAGGTATCCCACTGGATGGATCCCACGCAATCCATGCTTTTCTTTTACAGGACTCTTACTACTGAATCTGAGACACTCAAATTGTCGAACAGTTCTTGTTAGCTTTTTTAATTACAAATCAGGTGTAAGATAAAAGTTGTAATCTGGTAAAAGTATAAAAATATTAAAAAAAACGATTGAATTGGAATTCTGATTAAATTAACTTGGCTTATTGTTTGGTTTTTAGCAGATTTATTTATGATGTTGACTTATTTGTGAGCACAGTATATAATTGGTATTACATCATACTAAGAATTACTGGTTAACTGTGAAATCTACAATTTCAAATCCTTACTTGGCCATGAATAATATAAATATATTAAATTTTATATGAAATAATATGGTGATGAATTTAGAAATAAAATAATCAAGCCATCAAAACATAGACAATTATTTGTATTTTGTACAATATTGTTCATAAAATGTAATTGACGATATTGGCCAACCACGCTTTGGAGTTATTGTGAAAAAGAATTAATCATGTTGTCTCATTGCAGGGATCTTTATACGAAGTAATCACGCTGAAGGTTTGTGTGAAGCCACTCTTTCTGAGCGCGTTTCCGCATGTTTTTTCATCAGTGATTTACTGTACAGCCATTTTTTTTTACAAAATTATTTAATAAAAAAATCACTAATATTATAATAATATAATAATTATTATTTATTTCTTGGTAACCGTGAGATTGAATAAAAATACAAATATGCATATGAATTTCTACATTGTTTTGATATGGGACATGTCTATGTCACAGTGGAAAATGCTACCTAGATTGTGCAATACACTGATGTGGTAAAATATTGTTGCACATTCGTGGATTATTGTCAAAATCAGGAAGAAGATTAACTTCCAGAAATTCACATAAAGTAGTTATGGTTTAAGGAATGCAAGGAAATGGCTGTACAATAAATGTAAATGTCTTTGTATGTTTACTTTTGTCTATTGTTTGTACTCTGCATGTTCTGTTCACTTTGTCAGTGGTTCCCCTGTTGTCACATCTGTCAGGCTTGTCACCTGAAGTCTTACAAAACGTTTACAGAAATTGTCTATTCCTGGTTAAAAGTACCAGCAAAATATTGATCTTCAGAGCTGTCATATTTAACTGCTATATTAATGCCGATGTCTCCTAACAGTGAGAATTTTTTATTAAACATCTGTTATAACAAATTATTGTTACAATGACATGCCATGTTGTAATGTGTCCCATGCTGCCACCTAGTGAGTACTGTTGTTAAAATACTGCAACCAGGGGAAACTCTGTCATTTTATCCGAACATATAATAACAAATAATCACAAGGATTTCTCCAAGGCCATCATGCTTGCTACAAGTTGCATGCATCCTTACCATAACAGGATTGCCATCATCTCCAGCATGTCTGTGTTTGCTGTGTTTCACCAATTACTGCATGCTCCCTTATGTTGATGATGATTACTGCATGCTCCCTGCATGTCTTAGGGAGACCGAGGACCACAGGGTCTCTTAGGAGGTCTAGGAGATGAATGGATCAATCGTGTGGAACTAGTGAAGGTAGGAGGGGTGATAACCCTGGTTGTGTATTTACTAGGGCTGTCACAGTTCTGGGTTTGGAACCGAAGCCGTGGGTCCTAATCAGTTCCGTGGGTATTGGTTCTATGTCCTTCCAGGCCCGGAACCATCATAACACTAGCTATCTTGTTATAAAGTCACACATTCTTGGTATTCTTAACTTAACTGTATCTAATGTCCATTTGTATGTGTTGTCTGTAGTGTGATGAGGCCGACTCAGATACTGTTGTTTCTTGTCTCCAGTTATGTAATTGCTTGTGATTGACCTATTTTTAGCTGTGTTGGTGCATTTAAACATTTTAGGAGTTTTCCGCTATCCCCTCTTTCAAGAGTAGACAACTCCCAATCCCAATCCCAATGGTCACCGAGAACCGAGAACTGTACAGATCAGTAAAAACTGGAACAGTACTTTCTTAGAACAAATGGTAGACAAAGATATCTACTCCAACTTCAGTAGTAGTCTTACATCACTGTTTCATTATTTGGCAGGCAATGGGACTACACGTCATAACATTTTTTCTCGTGTTTTATTAAATGTCATTTAACTGTTGCATACAAAAAGGTCCAGTCATCAAGATTAATGCTTTAAAGGTCTGCCAGAGTATTCTAATCCCTATTTCTTGTATTCATTGTTAACTTAATTTAGCCAAAAGGGGGTTTATGTTTGTATAAGTTAAAGTATAGTGTATTTTTTTTCAAACATTGGTTGTCAATATTTTGATTTCAAGAGGTTTTCTCATAGCAATAAGATGTCACAACTTTTGCATGTTCATATGTTTTTTTTAGCATGCATTTCAGTGTTTGCATCGTAATTACAATACAGTATCATTGTTGCCCTTTGACATCCTATCATTTGTCTACAAGTAATGATACTTAGTATCAGTAGTGTGTTACACATAACTGCATGGTTTGAAAAACAAGCAAATGTTTGTTCTAAAATGAATTGTTCCAGCTAGTCTCTTGGTGTTTCCAACATCCACTAGGCAAGACCATTGTCTTTGTCTGCCCAGTCACTTAACTAATTAAATACACCATAAGTCATGATTAAGGTCATCACCGATTTTATCTACATTTTCTGAATCAATGGTAATCTCTTCATTGGTAATCTCTTGAGCTACTCACTATATTATTCACACATTCTTCAACATAAAGGCAAGGTTCTTGGTTCAAGACAACAAAGTCCTTTTTTCAACAACATACATACCATAGGCGTGCTAAAACACTGTGATATTTAAGATAAATAAAGATACCATGTCAGTTTCAACACTGCTTCCAGATGGTGTGTATTCATTGTTATTTGAAATGTCACAAGAAGGTTGTATTTTAGAAGTATGTATAAATGCTAAGCCCATAAATTAATATAAACATATTTCCTAATGCAAGAATTTTGTGAAATCATGGTATGGATGGTATGGATAGATTACAACCATCTCCTAATAGGTGTGCCATGTAAAATGGCCCCATTCCATGTTATATTTCTAAGATATTCTGAAGGATGGTGGTGATATTTCATATTATTTTTATCATCCACATTTGCAAAAACTGCCATGCCAATTTTTTTAATATTCTAAATGTTTTGGGGTGAACTCACACAATCTTGCAGTAACTACACGCCCATACAGAAGTGGTTGTCTTGTCAGTGTGACATTGGTTACTTCAAATTGCTTGCATTACTACAAATTATGTAAAATCTTTTATTGAACGCACTCATCAATATTTAGCCTTTTATGCCATTCAGAAAGGATAGATATTCTTTTTGTAAATTACTTTCCACTTATCTAATACAGAAGTCTAATCTGGATTAGACGTGTGTATATTGATATATTTTTTATGTTTAATACTTTCTACATGTACTTTTAATGCACAACATGTTTGTATGTTTTATATTTTTTCTTGTACATATGTATATACATATATGGATTTTTTTCTGAAATAAACTATTATTATTACATTTCTGACAACCGTTTTTTTTACAGGGAGAGCCAGGAGAACCAGGACCCACGGGTCTGCGTGGTCAGCCAGGACCCACCGGTCTGCCGGGCTATGATGGTCTACCTGGACCACGAGGTGAACTGGTACGTATTAGTGTTGCTGGTAACTAGTCTCAGTGTTCATCAAAGTATTGAAGCTTAAAAGTCTGTTTTTGTGATTAGAAATAAAGATTAGTTTTATTTCTGTAACATACTTGTGTAACAAAATCTGAACATGTGGTAAGTTTGAATTGAAATACTTACAACGATATGTATTATATAATCTATAAATTATATATATAATCTATAAATATTTAATAATCTATAAATATTTAGCAATGCCGTTGGTTGTACACATTTGGTTCAAAATATTTACTGAATGTTTGGCATGTGTTCTTCCATACCTTTTTCAGTAAGGTCGTATGTATTGTTTTATTACTTCATAATGTTTTATTAGAAAATGAAGTTGTTAAATAAAATTCACAAATAATGGATGTTCATTTCAGGGTCCGGAAGGCCCATTGGGAAGAGTGGTACGTATACACTTTCTTCCCTCCATACAATTAACACCACCGTCTTGATGTAATGTTTGGGATCACATGACTGGGGATACGTTGCTTACTCGTTTCCAATCAGTCAAACAAATTATTTTCTTTTACATTGGGTGACTGTTCCTACTACACATAAGGCACTTCAGGCATCTGTATATATTGGTTTTACAGAATAAAAATAAATCAAGATGAGATCAAACCAATGTCCCTAAAAGCAGTCATGACACTACCCACTACACAACTGATCTCAGTGGTTTAAAAACAATGTTTATTCTTGATGAAAAACTAAAATATTTCAGCGATTATTTGTCTTATTGCTGGAAATAGTTATACTGAGATTTGTGAGAGATATAACAGTCAAAATGTTGCTTTCTGGTGATGCAATATTGAAAAAGGAGACATTTCTGATCTAATGCTAATTAAAACACGTGACACAAATTTGTTTAGTTAAATTACTTCTCTATTGGTTACTAATGTTTTCCAGCTAAACAGTTGCCGTTGTTACAATTTCAGGGACCACCAGGAAAAGATGGCCGACCAGGATTACCTGTAAGTTCTACTACACTTGCTAATGTGTTTAAGATTATTATAAAATGATGATGATACAGAGTATAGGACTGGTCTGGAAAAACCATGAATTTTGTGTTTGGATAAATGTGGAAGCAAGGCACACATGTGCAGTTTGCTGTACGCGTAGTCAATGTTTTGTTTAAACTGAAATAATTATAATGCTATACATTTGTTATAAGAAGTCTCTGATTGTGCAGTTTTCATCTTCTCTCCTAACAGCCTGATTAATGGCGGATGCTCTTTTTTATTGGTTACCGTGTGACACACAAATTCCGTTTTTACAACATTAAAGGTTAGGGGCCTTTCATAAGTGTTGCTGTTTACCTATTCGCTCAAAGCATGCTAATTTTCATATCCCTCTCCCCGAATTAGTACTTTTGAGGGTTCATAATTTTCCAGATCAAAAATATATCAATAATAATAACCATCAGAATATGTTTACAAACATTTATCTCTAATAATTATGTTAGAGATTTTGTTTTTCTAACAACTCCATGGTGTCAGTTGTTTTCCACGAAGTTGTGAATTTCCAAGATGTCTGACTGTAATACAGTGCCGCGCCATGAACGGTTACGCCATTTCAAACAACAGTAGTTCAATAACACATTAACCAAACAGTGCTGCGTGATGCCACAGTGGTCATATTTCACATTCGACCGATGTTTAAAAAATGAGTACGTGGGCTTTGACCCCTCCCCTCTTTAGTATGTTCTATACGAATATGTAAAGATTGACAATTGTGAATGGCCCGTTAGATTTGAGCCAACAAATTTCAATGATACCTGGCTGAGCACACTGTTGCACCGTGTCGTATTCACTTATACCGATTGCAGGGAAAAGATGGCAAAGATGGACTCCAAGGAATAAAGGGTGATATGGTGGGTACACAGGCATGCCTTGATGTATCCCCACCCCCACTGTGCCCTCGTGATACATTCTACCCCATGGCCGTGTTACCCCACTGTCTTTTTTGTGTGCCATTTAACAGTTTCTGCTTTCAGATGTTTTCAGTTGCATCTCTTCGTTGTAGTAGTTAATGTTGGGAAACGTCAACCAACAGTCTTTAATTTTTCTAATTTTGACGAAATCCTATACACTAGCATCACATACTTGTCATGTTGATATTTAGTAACTTTTATTGATGATCTACTTTGCATTTTAGTTACTAACACACTTGATAATTTGTTCAAACGATAATTTGTTCAAATGTGTTTTGATTTTTGTACACTTTTTACAACAGTATTGTAGTCTTGTGTGGATGTAACATACATTTTCCTACATTTTTCAAACAACTTCCTTTAACTATTGAGCTATTTTCCTGTCTTAATTAGCCTCAACAATTCTGAATCCCCTCTATATTTGTCCCAGAGCTAACAAATACCCTTTCTCCGTGGCTGCTGCTTTGTATATCTATCACTGTCAGGTTGTTTTGTTTTGTGGCTGTGGTGACTATTGTCTGGTTTATTGGGTTATTGGATTAACTTTTTTCATTTACTAGGTATTTGCTTACCTGTCTCCCTCTCAACAGAAGCTTCATAATTACTATTGTTAATTCAGACATATTCTGTGGGGCCATTGAAATGATCATGCATATGGATACTCAGTAGCATTTCAAGGTGATATTTTATTTGATTGTTTTTTATGATCACTTTAAAAATACCAACTTTCGCGACAACAAGGGGAAGGATTTGACCTCTAGTTATGATGCAAAAAACTACACATACATATGAAAATGGTAGGACATTTTTTTTTTTAAACCTTTGAAAATATTACCCGAAACATTTAAAAACTTTTGAAAATATTACCCGAAACACAGGAGATTCCATGTCATGACTGTGGGAAAGTAAGATTGGTATCAATTTCTACCAGAAATGGGAGACTTAACAGGTTTGGAAATGATCAGTTGTGTTCCCAGCTTCTCCCTGTGCCATACTCATTGTTCCCTAACCTTTGGCTTTGTAGGGTGAAACGGGACAGCCAGGAGCGTCGGTGGGTTTTTTCTTACAGATGTTGGTGTTTCCCTGCCTCTCCCTTCTTCCCACAGGCAGTGTCCTGGTTCCCTCTTTTTCCACCTCTGCTGCATGTTCTAGCCAGTGGACTTGTCCGTATCAGTGTTTGGCACCTCTGGGAGGTCGTGGACCCTCTCCCAGGTTTTTGAAAGAAAAAAATCTAATGCTTTTTGGGGAACAACAAAACTGTCTTAGCCCCCAGGTTGCTGACACTCACTGGTGTAAATCTCAAGTCTAAATTTAGCCAGATTGCCTTCAGAAGCAATTAGCCCCAGATTGCATGTTGACAAAGAGGCAATTGGCTTGTCATTAGTCCATTATTTTTATCTATCACATACATCCCTCAAGCCTACCTCAGAGTCTGTAAGATGTATGTCAAGTATTTTTTATTGTAATCCTCTCTAACAGTTAAACAGTCGGCATGTAATTTGTTTTAAAGATTTCTCATCTTGTGAGAATGAGTACTTCTTTATATCCAATTTACACAGAGTGCCCCTTTTCTACTTTCCTACAAAATCTACAATCAACAAATTAATATTAAATAAACATAGCAATTAATATTATTCGTCCTGACCTGCCCTGTGGGTGTCATGACCCCCCAGACAAACACTGATAGGTGCACTGTGTTTGGCCCTCCATGACTGTGTTATTCTACACATACATGTTTGACTACAGACTTTCAAATTCTGTCTATTAATGGAATATGCAGTGATATGTTTTATTGTTTAAAAGATAAACATAATTTTAGCTTGTTTGTATTGTTATATTTGTAGAATTTATTTGTGTTGTTTCTAGAAGAAAATCACACAAACAGAGATGGTTATATTTGAATTTGTTTTAACTGATTATAAATGAAGTGCATTTGTGTGTAGAAAATTATAATTTAGTAAGCCATAACTTATGATATCTTGAGGTACTCAAGTTTGTGACAAACTCCATGAAAATCATGATTCTGTATGTTCTTCAGTAAGACCGAGCATCCTTCTTCATATAATTTGTTTGTAAAGAATATGGTTTTCAGGGGTGAGATTTAACAAGTCGTGGAAGGTAGCCAGTCTGATTACCAACCTTGAAAAGTGAAGTAGCCCAACAGCTTCTTAGGTAGCCTACTTGCTAATCAATACTTTGATGATAGAAAGTAAATACTTTGAAGATAGAATGTATGAACGACATCAACAACAAATAAAAACATCAAAAACAAACAGTTTTGACAAATTTATTTTCAAGGCAGGATCAATACAATGTAATACATAATACTTAATAAAATACAGTATACAATTATACATGTGACAGATTGTTTTGTTTTCATAACATAGTACACCAGCAGTTTACGTGAAAAGTCTCCAAGCATCTGAGATGTTTATTAACATTCAGTTTATTTTTGCTGTGTCTAAAATATTGCAGCTCCATAAATATTTTGAGTCGCCATGCTGGACACTGTAGTAAAAAATTGAAGTCGCCCGAAGCCATTTTTGGGTGCCATTGGCGACCGGGCGACCGCTAAATCTCACCCCTGGATTTTATAGTTTTTGTTGTGGGAAGTCACTACTGGAAGATATTCTGGAACGTGAGTGACAGTTGTGACGGTCTCTACATTATTAGGCCATTTCTGCCACCCTTAACACTGGGAGAACTGAACTTTCAGGGTAGCAGAGGACCGGAGGGATACCCGGGTGAACCTGGGCCAAGTGGGCCCCAGGGATTAATGGTGGGTTCATAGTGGGGTGGCATGTGATCGTACCCCAGGCTGGGCTTCAGATATGCATCAATTTATGATCTTCTGAATCGACAGATACAGCCAAAAATGTTTGATTAAGATATGGACATAATTGGTGACCATATAGTTCTATGAAAATGTGTGTACTACTGTTTTTCTAAATTACATTTTTAAAGGGTATATTTAATTGATGACAGATGTTGTTTTGTGAAATTGACTAATTTGGAAAGATTAGTTCTTTTATCAGATGAATATACATATTATTTGTTTGCGAAATCAGTTTAGTAGGAACATACGTAAATAATTAGTATATTCATTTGACATGTAAGATGGTTGCTAATTATGGTCATGTATTTGTATTTATTTTAGTTTGATACAATTGTGGCATACTTCAGTTCAAATCTGGAGAAACCCATGTTATTCTGGAAAACTGGTGCTTTCATTTGGTATTACAACATATAAAAAACATTTGTTAAGATGTTCATTGAGTTGCTAGATAATAATGAAGTAAAGATTTTCTTATAATCATTTAGATTTACTTACTGAACATTTTGGCTACGCTAAGTAACTAAATCTCAATAGTTGTGATTAGAAATTTTTTTTTACTTCATGTAAAAAACAGTTTACCTAATCTATTATTGCACATTTTTTTGTTTAATCATATCAATAAATATTATAATTTTTAAAAACATGTTTTATGGTTTCTAGTTATAATACCAAATGCAAGCAATCCTGACTTGTGCAGCCAAGAATGTTTACATTCTTTGCTCATCTTGCACACAGCTATGGTGACGTTTTGTGAGTCTTCTCTGAAGTGTGTAACCATTGGTTGACATGTTAAAACGTTGTTTTGGATGCTTTTGGCTAATATTTGTTGTTGATTTTACAAAGATTGTATTTAAGATCAGAGACACGCTCGACTCTCAGTGATAACCATTAAGTACCCCTTGACAGGCCTTATTTCATTGCAGTTATCTAATTAAAATAAATGTTTTACGTTAACTGATTAGACCCCACAACGGCCGCGGCCGGCCGCTCTGTGCAGTCCTGGAATGGCCGCCGCCGGCCGCATACAGGACCCCCTATTAAAAAAAATCCTGACGAATAACTACTGAACTAAACGCTACCAAATTTTGCCACACCCTAGCGGATACATTTTGCAACAACAACAGCTCGTTACGTGCATGTGTTGCCCTTTCGGAAATCTCGATTTTCATCAGTTTTGTTCACGCTATCTTGAAAAATTTTATTTCTATATTTGTCATGATAAAATATGGTGTAACCTGAAAAATAACCGTCAGAATTTGATGTTTTCAGTGGTGCAAAGCTAACACATATAGCTACATTTTCTTCGCTGAGTTGCATAGGGTTATAGCATGGGATCATTGTCAAATGTCAGTCGCAACTTTCAAAGTTTTAACAAATGTACTATTTTGTCTTTGCAAATTGTTATCAAATGTCAACATTTTATTAATATATCCTATTTCTATGTATACATGCATGTGGAGAAATTGCTACTCTTCAAAATAAACACAACTTGCAATTGTCAATATTGAATTTTTTTTTTCTACAGATTTTTGAACACAAGTAAGTAAAATCGCTAAAAATTTGCCAGAAATCCTAGGAACATGGTGGTATGTTTTAATAAAATCCTGGGGCCTAATGGGTTATGGAAAAAAACATGATACAAGGGTACCATTTTACTTCTCATAAACATGATTTTACTCCTAGAATTTCACTATCTAAATTTTAAGTAATGATAATATTTATTTTTATATAGCATTTTACACAAATGTGAATAACATAGGAGGTTGCATGATAATATGTATAGTAAACCAATACTTGTAATATTATACATAAATTTATATGTAATTTTTCTTTTAAAATATGCATTTAAATGTAATCACGAGCAACTAGGAGGTTATTAAAATAAATGCATGAATTATATAATATCATAGAATAAAATAAGTTAAGTTAAACTGTCGCAGTGTTGAATTACATATACGCTGCAGTGATAGTTTAAAATCAATAATATTATTAATTTATATGTGAAAAAGTATCTGTGGTTTAGAGATAAAACTCCATTTAGGGTATGTTCCTTTTTAAGAGATTATATGGTATACTGTAACAACCTGCCCCTGTGAATTATAGGGTGAAATAGGTTCCCCAGGGTGGCCAGGAAAGCCTGGGCGAGCGGGCAAGTCCGGACCCCAGGGCTTTAGGGTGGGTCAGATTTGCTGATTCCGCATCTATGTTGTATGTTTGCAACTACGTGGTTTCCGTGGTTTTACCGGTTGCCTTTGTTATTATCTAAGTTAACACTGCTGACTAAGATGCAACTACAATCGCAGGCTTTCTGTATCGTGTAACTAATTACATCTGTAATATGTGTTGTTTGTGTAGAGAAGCCGAGATTTATACATGCAAGCTTGGGGCAGACAAATTGAAGGAAACATTATATTGCCAGTTTAATAAAGTTGCATAAAGACACTGAATCATAAATATAATTTGGTTCATTACAATATTATGAAGATCTGTCCAAATATCTGATATAAATTCAGAATGCCACATTACCAAGGAAATGTCAAATTTTATTAAAAACACTGAAAATAAAATATAATTTTAAAGCAGCTATATGAAAGCTTTCAGTAAATTTACCAAATAAAATTATTAATCCTTTGTAATTAATCAATTTTAGATGTGTTTACTAGTAGTTTGTTTATATATGGGAAATATGTATGGTAATGCATACTTTTTTACTGTTTAATCATCATTTTGGTTTACATGTATTAGGTTTTAAAATCACTGTATAAAGTATTATTTTGTTTTCACATTATTTGGTCAGCAACTGTAGATTGAAAGACAGTTAATAAGTTATTATTTCTACTAGATTGTGATATTTTCCTTTAAGAGGTGGCACTGACTGTCCTGAGTGCAAGAAGGATGGTTATAATTATGTTTAGCCAGGGCACAGATGGTGTTATATGGTGTGGTTGATCATTTAGTTATTGTGGCATGGCCAGGCTGGATTAGGCATGGCTTTCATAGAGGAATATGTGGAGTTGATGTGAAGTTCATAAATAATCATAACTGATATGCAACTCTGTAACATTTTTATGTGAAATGGTTACATCGGCCTCAGGCGCAAGGAGCCTGTTGTCGATTTTATTGCGTGTGCATGGTATGGATTTAAACTCCATGAAAATGGACTTTTGGAAATCTAATAGTAATAGAATTATGTATGTTATCTCAGTAGTTTAAAGGGCCTTCCTCAATTAAATTTTAGTACCCATCTCGTTTTAGAATCAATTTGTGAAATATCAAACCTATCTAGTATCCGGATCTGGTCAAAATTCAGCAAGAAAAGGACAAACACTGTCTGGATCTTATAATCGTTCTGGTAAATTCTTTTGGTGATTTTAACAAATGAATGCATTTTTATTAATCTGACAGTGTATATTACTTAAACTATTTACATGCTATCAAACGTATTACTTAAACTATTTATGGATTTACACATCCATGAACCTGATGAGCTAAATTTATTGAGGAAGGAGTTTTTATGTGATATTTAATTGATGTTTTGTTATCCAATGTATGTAACTACAATATCTTATTTTATCTTAATGTGTATTATGAGAGTGGCTTATATAATGTGACTTCACTAGTTGCAATGATATATGTAAAATAAAAAAT
Organism: Lamellibrachia columna; assembly: GCA_963662155.1. NCBI lineage: Eukaryota > Metazoa > Annelida > Polychaeta > Sabellida > Siboglinidae > Lamellibrachia > Lamellibrachia columna. The sequence continues at coordinate 36,574,702 of OY759266.1, read as the reverse complement.
TAGAAATCTTAGTCTGTTCTTTAGAATAATTATCATTTGTGATATTCACTGACATAGCATCATTGATGCAGGATGTTTACTGTCGTTCCTCTATATTGTTGTAATTCTACATAACAATTGTGCACATGCGTTCGTTTGCAGCCTACTGTCACTTCCTAATTCTAGGTCTCCCAAGTTTTCCAGAAGGTGAACAGAATATGTTTTTTGCCCCTTCCCCATTGGGACAGACTATCGACTCACCTCCTACCATGATGGGAAAACTTATCCGACAAAATGTTTATGTGCACCATACATTTTCAGGGAGCAGCCTGTTCCAACTGCACGTCCAGCGGCGGCCACGGAGCCCTTACTGGTCCCGCTGGCCCCCCGGGACCCCCTGGGGAGTCAGGCTTGCCCGGTTCCAAGGGAGATCCCGGTTATCCCGGAAAACCCGGGTTTCACGGAGAACCCGGAATGCCAGGACTTCCCGGGTACAAAGGGGAGAGAGGCCCAGTGGGACATCGTGGGTTACACGGTCCCCCTGGGAAAAGTGGTCCTGTTGGTCCCCAGGGTCCCGAGGGGTTGCCAGGGTTACCAGGTGAACCAGGAATACCGGGGAAACGAGTGAGTGAAGGTCATCTACGCGTAACTATAGCAACCAGTTTCAGCTTTTACGGATTCTTTCTTCAGCGGAATAGTACTTTACTGGTTATGTTCTCATCTGTAAATGGCTTCTCTACTACATCAACTAATATATTTATGAAGGTTAAATAAATGTGCTTATTGCGAACTGATGACATTTTCAGAGGTATGTAAGACTAATCAGTTTGTTAGCTTTTGTATAAGTATTAGTTTTACATACAGGTATTTAGCTAAGTTATTTCTTGACTGCATGCTGGAAATCAGTAACATTTTGTTCCCAACATTTGATGATAAATAGTGCTTTTATTTGTTGATTTGGCAGTACTAACCTTTGAAGCTGCTTCGTTGTGTTTGAGTGGCATAATGTTTAATATGAATACCAGATGTGAGGTATATCTTGTTTTCTAATAGCTTAGTCTTAGTAATAACCCACTAACTAGATATAATGGACCATCTTACTAATAATCAAAGTCTCCCTCCCATTCCTTCATTTTCTCACCAATGATTAACATACAAACTTTGGTTTGAACTAACACGGGAACAAATTGTTATATTATAACTTAATCAGGATGAACTAATAAATAATAAAATGACAATGTGTCGAGAAAGAGAAATGATAAATCGACTTCATAGAGACGTAAATTTAAATGTAATTGAGTTATTCTAAAATGTAGAATGATATGATTGTTTAAACCTCATTTATGAGACCATAGGCTTGACTTATGAACCTGGTATATAACATCTGGTCTCACAGCAGAGTATTCTATTGGGTAGAAAAAAGATGTAAATATATATATCTTGTAGAAGCCATTTATGATGAGACGCGTCCAGTAAGGTTTATTCTTACCTGAAGAAGTATGAACACATTGGCGTGCATTTTCAACTTGAGACATGTTTTATTAGTGGATTGTTTTGTTGATGATAAGACAGTGTTAGTAACCAAGACTGGTAAAAATGTAGTAGAAGAAATGTGGCTTCACCGGACTATTTTCAAGCTGGAATATGTTGTCCCGCATGGTCAGAACACTTCTTACAAATATGCCTAGCAGACAAATAAATTTATAGCTACTATGCATTTTTTCAAACTGAAATTTTATCTCTGAGCACATGTCAGGCCATGTATTTTGACAAAACAGTCTGATATGTTAACACATTTGTAACGAAAGTAACAATTTGGGGCATGCATCTAAGGGAGGGCAAACCATTTATGAATATTCTGGCGCCAAGTGAGAAATACTAAAAAATATTGCTGAACCATTTCTCAGGGTCAGAATATTCAGGAATGCTTTGTCGACACAAACCTTTCAGAGCAAAGGACAAAATGGTCACTGGATTTGGGAAATAAAAACAAGCTCATTGTAATGGATGTTATAGTTTGGAAATGCAGGCCAATGTATCGTGCACGTGCGTGACCGAATTTCTCTTTTCCCACCAGCCGCTGAATGATTGGATGCTGTTCCTGCAGAACGCCCTCCTGTGGCATCACTGGTCGATGCATTCTGCATCTTGCGTGATTTATGCCCTGCACGCTGCTGCCACCTACTGGCAGGAATTCTGGGTAATGTCTCAATGGCATTCCCATGGATTCCCGTGTTGCATTTTCTAACATTGTTATCACTGTTCTTTCTCTCCCACCCAATCCCACAGGGAACGAAAGGTGACAAGGGAAACCCTGGGCATATTTCGACACGGGCACGGAATGGAAACAACTTTCCGACGACATTTGTAGAGGGTCCACCTGGACCCCCGGGCGAAACTGGAAATGCAGGAGAGAAGGTGGGATGTAATTTTGTTTAACCATCTCAATGTCTGTTGTGAAGATTAAATGTTGCTCATGAAGAAGGAACAGGATATACGTCATTCAGAGTATTTATTAGTTCGACAATGCTGCATGTGTACCTAGAAATAGTCTGCTTCTGTTAGCAATTTGCTGATTGTGAATGGCTTTACCATTTGTTTTAAATATGTGTTACGTGACAAAATTTATTGATTTAAATTTGTACTTAAAATGGAAGTTAACCTTCTATTATCTACACATGCATAGCCTGCTTGAAACCGCGCCTTTCCCGTAGACAGAATTATGCCAGCTGTTTTTGTCACTGCTTTTGCTAGAAATGTATACAGTATCGGAACAACTATTTGCTTATAGTAATATTTTGTGGGCTGTTCAAAATAATAGAAATGTTTTTTCTTCCGATTTCAGTGAATGACATATATCCATATAAACTTTTCATTAAAAATGTAAACTGCACTTTTTCCAGCATTACACTTTAGTATTCAATGAACTTTTTAAAACTTCAAATTTTAGCAAAATTTTGATTCGGATCACCGCCACTATTTGTTCCGATTGTGTGAATTGCATGCCTAGTGGGAGATATTTGCATGTGCTCTGATGCATGATTTCTCTTCTGTGACTCGGGTTCTGCAGAAACGAGCGAAAGCGTGTCAGATTAAAGTGATGCCCCTGTTGTCACGGCGACAGGTGCTGACCATGCAGCCCATTAGGTCAAGGTCAACACATAGGCGTCGCCATGTCAGGAGTCATGCCGACCACGACACTGTTGAGTTAGATTCAGTTCGCTCTCATCCCAACCAGTTACATGAGGTATCTCCACGGTGCCAGTCATGATTGTTGCTATTTGAAGCTTCCTCCTCGATTTAATATTTTGCTTGTATCATTTCGGGCTCATTTCATGAAAAATCAAACCTATCTAGTATCAACTTCTACATGCTTGCTTGTAGGCAGCTCACTGCGATCTCATCGAGGCTATTCACTTTTGCAAGTGACCCGATCTGGTCAATTCTTTCCATGATTTAACAGAAGTGTGCACACTTTTATTAAACCGCCAGCTTGTATTGTTTAAACTATTCACACACTACAAATGTGAATATCAACGAGCCTGATTCATGATGAATGCTACTACCCAGAGTAGTCATATTTTTTTATTTTTAATAATTGTTTCATATCTGCTGAGATGAGATGGTAAGAACTTTTTGTGTTGGATTAGTTGCACATCCCTGTTTTTTGTCTCTGACATGCAGCTGGTTGTGGTGATCTTTGCAGCTTGAACACTATGCAGAGGCCTCGCTATATGGACTCCTGATGTAAAAAACGACCTACTAATAGTTGAAATCGCCATTGTGCCCTGCAATGCCAGTCGCAGGCATTGCAGGGCATATATGAATATAAGGAAAATTGGATATGGAACAATTTGGCCAAGACCAATAGTGCACTGTATCTGGTTTAGCATAATATAGAGTTGCCTCTATTATATAGAAAGAAACATGCAGTTGTCATTCCTGCACACAACAGTTTCGTTGTTGAAATGCCTGAATGTACTGTATCTAAAATCAGCATGAAATATGGAGACAGGAATTGAACAGTTTTCTTTTTTCTTTATGTTTGTATGCATGAACTGCATGAGTTGTTTGCACATATGAAACATATGCGTGTGTGCGTGCGTGCGTGTGTATGTGCGTGCATGTGCGTGCGTGTGTATATATTATATGTATATATATATGTATATATATATGTGTGTATGTATATATATATATATATATATATGTGTGTGTTTCCACAATATCGGTCACATGTCGCCAGAAAGCAAAATTGAGATACGACCCCCATCAGAAAGCCAATACATCTTTTCTTTTATTTGGTGAATGATTGTAGCAGAAATATTGGCAAAAGATATAATACATTGAACGTTGTGTTGAAGATGTTAAAACTGAGAAAACCACATATAAACACAAACAACATTTTTAGCACAAACATGTACAAAATGGCAAGAAAATACATGTTTGAAGGGTATTCAGATACTACCTTTAGTATTTAAATGAAAATAGCAAGTCCCATCTGCATTTATATTCATCTATTAGACACCAGGTGTGCAACAGCCGAATTAGATTAACAGTTCTTCACTGCTACTGGCGATCAATGACATATTTATCTTCTTATGTTGTTATATAAACAGATAAACATATTAATGCAACAAAACACTGCTGTAAATTTATGGTCATATGGCGAATCAACCTCGTAACCAAACAAACAATCGTGAATAATAATCAAAGTGAGTACGGTCCAGTAATGAAGTATGGGTCATGTGGTGGCAAAAATGCAGTAATATTAACAGCTTCAGTGTGATACAAAGGAGTTTGACATGCAAAGCTTTGTAATGATATGAGTAATATGGCATTTGATGTAAGGAGAGTTTAGATACAGGCAAGCGAAAAGACCGATTTTGGCCATTGTTTTTGTTCAATCACGTGAGATAATTCATAGCTTCACATAAAATGTTACTTCACACCCATTTGCAAGTGTGATTTCAAAACAATATTTTATATTGCTAAATATCTAAATATTTGTAATTCATTTTTGTCATCTCGAAATCGTCAATATCGACATGCAATTGTTAATTCACTATTGTTAATCCACTTGTACCATGAAATCTGTCCCTGCGACATGTGACTGATTTTGTCATGATGCCTCACACACATGTATATATATATATATATATATATATATATATATATATATATATATATATATATATATATTATTTATTTGCATTAACATATGAATGTGTCCACTAAATCCTAAAGAATAGTGATGATAATGTGATGACTTTCTTTGAAGGGCGAAGTTGGTTTGCCTGGACCGATGGGGCTTGGAACGAAGGGCGACAGGGGCGATAAGGGCAAGAGAGGGCGAAGAGGCAGGAAGGTAAGCAACCATGGCAATGTACAAATGTTGCTTTTTATGAGTCCATATCTTTTAGTGAGCAAAATGGGGTATCGCATTGTGGAGGAGATATTGCAATGAAGGTATCGCTGTGAGTGGGGATATGCTGCCCCCTTTACGTCTTTTGGTATGTATTTAATTTGTTTAGTTCCTCTCTGTTATCTGTATATCTGTAGTGTAGCTCTTCTGTTGTCACATGGTGATTGGTTCTAGAACATTCCTGTGTTCTTCAGCTCGGCTGGCTTTTTTATCTGTCTTGCTGAATGGTGCCTAAATAGAAGAGCATAGAATCTGTCGTGTCTGTCCGCCGCCTGAATTATTTTGGCCACAAAACTTCTTTGGAAATTAATCTTAAAACATCTTTGAAAATCCACCGATATCAGCGTTTTTCAGGATCGTAAATTTTATTTGGTGAATACGTACATTTATATACAAGTAGCCAATAACAAAAGAATTAACATATCGTAAATTACACAAAGAGACACATTATACATATATCATCTAAACATTCATGATGTATTTCTTTAACAAATGAAAATTACTAAGTAATACAAATATATATACTAGATATTTACGTTTTTATTAAAGAAAAGTAGTTGACATGACATTGTTGTATTGACCAGGGAGATTCTCGCTAAGACCAAGAGGTCGTTATAATGAGAGCCACCCTTAAACATTAAAAAAAAAATTAATTTGTATATTATAAGCATAAATTTGTATGGTTCAGCACATTTAATGTGGTTACACAAATGGAGTTTGCTGAATATGAATGTTAAACCCATCCCTAGAGGCTGGCTACCAAAGTTGAAAAAAAATTACCATGATGTGAAGAATTCCAGTTTCAGTGTTATTATCTTCCGTTGGTTACCATATAGCATGTCTTTTGTGGACAGTCACAATGTCATTGCATTTCTTTCTAAACGGATTTTATTATCTTTGTTACTGGTGCTGCAATTCCTTTATAAGTAGGAAACACTGTTGTCTTTGTTGTGACGTTTGTAAAATTTATAATATTTCAACTAACGTTAACCTGTTTTCATTAGTGCTAAATTTGCACCTTTCAAATGTGCATTTAAAGTCGAGAAGAAAAGTTTCATTGCACATATACAGTGTGCACATGTTTTGTTCACGTTTATTTCGTTGGTGTCTTCATGTCATTGGCTGGTTGTAACAAAACAATTTTCATACTGTGCGGCAGCAGGCCGTAGCAGGGTCGAAAGGTGAACCAGGCGAATTTGGTCACCCCGGACCCATAGGTCCAGCCGGCTCTAAGGGTGATATTGGTGATTTGGGCTTACCTGGGCCACAGGTAAATATCTTGCTTCAGTCTCTGCATGCCTGCAAGAGTTACTCAACATGATGACCAAGTTGTAATACTTGTAGTCGCCACCACTGGCGCTTGATGTATTATTTAAAGCACATTATATGTTTGAGACATATTTGTTTTATTATTTCAGTTTAGTTATTGTTAGATTTTTATCAGTTTAATTATTTTATGTTATGCACTTAATTAATTTTGCTTGGAGAGATTTTAGTGTTTACTGTTGTCTTTTGATAAGAAATACCAGCAGTATTACGCAGCTGTGTATTTGTACCTATCAGAACATTAGTATTATTTAGATTCAGAAACTGGATCATGTGGCAAACATGCATGATTTAAAACATTTTCAAAATCACAAGAATCCTTCCCATCAGTAAACTATTGCTTCCTTTTTGGTCCAAGTGTTTTTATGAATAGATCACACTGCAACTATACTTATTTGTGTTCAATAACTCGACATCAGGCTATTGTTTATGTTTAAATTGTCAATAGTAGTAAAAAGAAAATGAGTGAAACTTTTGAAGAGACATCAATGACAAAAGCAACAGAAGTTTGTACCCAACTGGGCCTGTATATCCCTGTCTAACTTAGCATCTCTGCAATAGCAAAGTCCACTCAAAATTACTTTTATAGAACTGCTTGTTAAATAATTTTGCTCCAAAACTGACATTTTATTTGGGAAATAAGTTATATTTTAAGTTAAGTTATGGAGAAGTATTTACATTTTAGATAAGTCAGACATCTTCATTTAGGTAGGTCAGAAAGTGTTAAAGCATACTGATTGACTAATTGCCGAGATGCATAATCGTTATATGACTGTAGCAAAGTTTGCCAGTTAAATGTCATACTGGTGTTATATTCGAGCGTCATTGAACCATAGGGTGAAGTGGGGCCTGTTGGACCCACGGGTACAGATGGAAGAAACGGAGAGAAGGGCATTATGGGACCTCGTGTGAGTGTCGCATGTCAGTGCATGCATGCACATTCACGTGTGTTTAGTGCATGCTATATTTTTGATTTGGTTTGAGTTGCATGCTTTGATGAGATTGCCTACAGGCAGTTGAAAGAGGTGACTGTATGTCGGCACTCTGGGTTGACTGCATTGTCAGGAACGAAAGCATGTCAGCATAGTCTGGGTTAACGGCATGTCACAGCGTTGGCAGCATGACCGTATTGCCAGAGGGACAGGCTTTTGAGTATTTCAACATTTGATAGTTGACAGCATGTCAACTTTGTCAGTATTAGAAACATCAGGATTGTTTAAGCATGCAGCTGTTATCACTAAGTCAGCATGTTAGAATTTGTTACAGGCACCAGCATAGGTACTTCTAAACAGCACGTCAAATTGCATCATATGAGGCTTACTGGGCTGAGACCATAAAAGATATAGTAAAAGGCATGGCTTCTTAGGTGTTAATACACTAACTTATCAAAAACTTCTCACGTCTGAATTCAGGATAACAGTTTCTGAACTTGGAAAAGCTATGTAGGACAGACACCAATGGAGAAGTATCATGAACAACCTTTGACCTGTTTGCCAGACAACTAGATAATGTTGATATTGAGTAGTGCAGGAACAGCTGGTCAATAATTGTCAATTGAGTTGATTGACCTTCCATTTCAAAAAGCTGAGCCTCGGGCAAAGCGATGAGGCAGGCGTACAAATAGATAATGACATTGTGGTCAAGCAAGATTTAGGTCCAAGTCAGTTGAAGGAATTGTCAGTTTCAAGACGATGAACCAAGGTACTACTGAATGGGACATACATGCATTTATATGATTTCAAGTTGTGTGGTTCCATTTGATTACCAGTTGAGTGTGCATGTTTGTTCATTACTGACAATTGGCTTTGCTCAACATCAGTAACTTTATGCTTGTAAGCACATCTTGATGAAAGCACTTTTTGGAGATTTTTCAATACTAATAGAGTGTTACTAGAAAGGATTTTTATAAATGGCCATGTTAGTTAAATGTAAAATGTCAATTAAATTTTATGTTAGACAACCTTACATTTACAAATCACATAACTTGTTAAATTCCTCCCACCCCATTGGCAAGGATTATGATAGATCTGGGCATACATTCTAACCCATTTAAGATTCCCAGGAATGCTTTTGCCCTCCGCAAGATAAAAACACCAGGGACAGGCTCATTTTGATGTCATGTTTCCCGACTCTTCCCTAAAGGAATTCCCCCAATGATCTGCCTCCCATCTGTGGCAGACAGCCCATTTCCTAGAGGTGATTTAACAGATGGTGTTTGTAACTTGGAAGTTCTGAAGCACACAGACTGTCGAACAACTGGCTGGGTCTGTCCACATTGAAGCTCATAAAAAGAATATCTTGTAGAAGTTAAAAAATTAAACAATACACCACGAGAATATAAAATAATATATTGATTTATGAAGAACTTTGAATAACTGTCAAATTGAGTAATGGTTCAAGTGATATATATATAATAATATATATATTTTATATATATATATATATATATATATATATATATATATATATATATATATATATATATATATATATATAAATATATATATGTATGTATGTATATATGTATGTATATTATATATATATATATATATATTTATATATATAGTGAATTACTTGATCCATTGATATATATACATGTATATATATATATATATATATATATATATATATATATATATATATATATATATATATATATATATCACAATTTCATATGGTTAGCCCATCCAGTTTGTAAAGACCCATTTGTAGGGAGTTTTTCTCAGTTAAAAAATAAAACAAATTACCTAGTGGTTTTTTAAGATAGAGGGTTATTGTTTTGTCCGTCCCAGTTTTTTCCATGTACACCCATTAGCCAATTGTAATTCTGGGATGTGGATATAATCACAACTTCCAATTTCATGAGAGATCATAACACGCTTGCTGTCTTTTGTGACTGTGCATCATGAACTAAAACCCTGATATGTTAAACATGCATTTCTGTATAATGTTTAGAGTTATATCTCGACATAATCTCAATGGCATCGATGTGTTTTATTGTTTGTAATTATATAGAAAATGTAAAGGTCACATCAAGTTTAGCAAGGCTCTGAGGGCCACCTTTGCCAATGTAGAGGCAGTTTCTGGTGCCATAGTCTGAGATTGGCTCATCTATGTATTAGGACAAATCACAAATTACTGTACTGATTGAATATGCCAGGCCAAACACTGATGATGTATGGTGAATACAAAACAGGTCTGTCCTTGACTATCTTGTGCTAAATGCTGAGAAGAAGACCCGTCTCAGACTATGGCACTACAGTTAGCACATAGTACACCATAAGATGTCTCATCGGTATACTAAATTGCAGCTCACATGTTGTGACAGTCTGTCTGTCGTGAGACATCTTTCCTGTCTTCAAGCAGGATTTATTCTGTGGAATTGCTTACATTGTTAAAATTACTCTGGTTAAATGTACTTGTAGAAAAAATGAACATACTAGTGGAACTGTGAAGAGTTTCCCATAAGATTTGTGTGCCATGAAGCCAATTTCTGGCAGGATGCATTTATTATATTCTGATATATCAACTATTGTCATGGGAGAAAACAATATTGAAACATTCGGCCGCTGACCTGCCTCCTGCTTTATGGATGTCATGGCATCTCAGTCCCTGCTTTAAGAGTGTCATGGGAGCTCAATCCCTGCTTTAAGGGTGTCATGGCATCTCAGCCCCTGCTTTAAGGGTTTCAAGGTATCTCAGCCCCTGCTTTAAGGGTTTCACTGTATTTCAGCTCCTGCTTTAAATCTTTCGCAGTATCTCAGCTAGTTTTCTATGTAGTTGATCTCTGTTGCCTGAATGACAATTCTTTCCTTGCTTCATGCTATCCTGCACCCTCCAACAGGGTTTCCCAGGGAGAAAAGGTGAGGTTGGTGATCAAGGCCCTACTGGCCGAGATGGGTTAATTGGATCTCCAGGGCTCCCAGGCCCCCCGGTAAGTGTTTCTTGACACCCCATGATACGTTCTTTGTGAATGTATTTATTCTGGTTATATATGTGTCTGTAATGATTGTGGTATGCACTGTACATGACGATGAAAGCTCAGAACCCGAGTAAGCATTACAAATAAAGAAAGGTTTATCCAAAGGGGTTACTACCATGAAACTGGAACAGAAATAGGAAAATGTTAATCGTATCAGGTAAATGTGTGTGTATATATATATATATATTCATAAATATGGAAGATTTTCAGTAAGAATATGTATGTTTCCTTGTCTTTGATACAACAGAGTTGTGAACATGAAAGTGGACATGAACTCTATATACTAGTAAACAAAAACCAAGATTGATAAAAACATTTATTTCTTTGTAGTGATAAAATATTTCTTAGCAAACTGGTTTACTGATATATGCCAGGATCCAACTGTTATTTCTGTGATTATGACACTGTCTTTGTATTATAATATGTTATAATATATATATATGCTATATGTTATATTGTTATATATCTTCTACATAATTTGTTGGGATGCTGCATGACAACCAGGTAATTCAGTATACCAGATCATTGGTAATGGAAAAGGTTAAATAGTATATTGAATAAACCAAATGATTTCACTGAACCTAAAATGCTCGTATATGTGACATTTGTATACGTAAACTTTGCAGGGTGAACCAGGAAATCTAGAGGGCGGTAGTGGTGACGGGGTAAGTACATAAGCCATGAGTGTTTCTTATATGGCCTTCTTTTGATATCTAAATAGCTTTTACGATATGCCATATATAAAAAAGGTACATTCTTGTATATAAATGGGCAGACATAAAAAAAGCACAATGGGATGCCTATGAGATCTGTTGAATCACCTGAGTATCTGTGATATAGCCTTCATATTTTCATATCCTCTCCATGCAACTTTTACAAGGCATTTAGACCAGTGACAAAAATAATGGCAACGAGAATGAAGGTCCCATGTCTGTTTGATGTAACAAAACTGACAGTCGGAAACTGTGCTAACTTTGCAGGTTCCCGGTGCTCCTGGCCCACCAGGTCCTATGGTAAGTATAGGCGGCATGAACCCCCCCTCCCAAACAGTGGTGTGTTATTCCCAGCACAAGGCATGATACTATTATATGGCAGAGATATGTTTGAAAATATGTTTTATTTTTTATCATTTGTTGAGGAATTGAAAGTTTGCAGTAAGACAATTTAATTATGACTAATGTTATTTTTTTGTATTGTCTTTGTACTTTTCCTTTTTACCCTCTACGACAGACTAATTAAAACCTTTCACAGTTTGAACTAAATATTTGAATTAATTATGTAACTGTGCATGTGTTGATTAAATCGGCCATTTTGAACTTGACTTACATCAGTGACTGTATGAAATGTCAGGTGCTTCTGTATAGATAGATACAGCATCTTATTTTCTCCTGCATGGTATCCCAAAATATTAAAACTTTAATTACATTACGTTCTGCTGCAAACTATTTTTGTTGCATGATAATTTGCTTTTTGTAAGTGAATATGAAACTAGGAATTAACCTACGTATCACTAGGCATACAACCACTTTCTCTACTACATTTTATACTACTGCACGTAAACTCTGCTAGAATGATAGGTAGCTGGAATTATGTATGAAACCTGTGATACTGTTTGTGGGTGCAATAGGGATTTTTTAATTGTTATAAAATAACACTGAAATTTTATTAAAGTAAGTTACACCAAAAATTACAACAATGTTAAAACAGTTTGCTTTACTGTAATTTCATAAACAGTTTCTTTAAATTTAATAGCTGACTCAACTGAAAAAAGTTGACAAAAATACCTTTTTGCTTGTTTGTTTGTTGTTATTTTCATGTTTTTGTGAATGCATGGGTTATTTAGCTTTAGTTATTTAATCTGGTGTAGAATATATGTAAATTAAAATTTCTGCTAATAAGCTAAATATGTATTACACATATACACATATCCTATATGTAATGAAGTAACATTTTTATGATTAAAATTATGTTAAAATTAAAATTGAATCTAAAACATACAAAGAATTACACGTACACATTTGAGAAATTATGTATCGTAAGTTCAAGTATTTAACACTTGCAAATTTTTGAACTTTAGGTTTCATCACAGGTTTCTTGAAGAATGTAAAGTATTGAGAAATGTTAATATAAACAATTATTACCTTGTTTCTCCATTGTGTACAGGGCCCAATGGGACTGCAAGGTGCACCTGGAATTAAGGTAAACACTTGATGGGTTGTGTTACTAGGGTTATTGTTTAAAGCAAAGGTTCCAAGACACGTCCAAATTTATAATTATGACAGAAGGAGAAGCTACGTTAATAATTCTAACACATTACAAGTGATCTGGGACTAAATTATTCTGCTTGATCCATAGATACATGCTTAACTCTGTCAGCTTCAAATATGTCTGGTATATTCTATAAAACATTACATTCTTCAAAAAGTGTATTCTTCTCCAAGACTACCTGTCTTCAAATTGGTGAAGATTCTTGTAGATGAATTTGCATTCAGAATTGGTGCTGAAAATGTCATATTCATATGTGGCCTTTTCACGAAAACTCCCAATACTGGTGAAGCAGGTATTGGGTATTGGACTTATCTTGGAACCACTTGTGGCAAACATTCATTAAAACAACATTCTTATAACAGTGATGCTAAAGCAGGCTGCAGCACAATCTTTTCAAAGATAATGTTTCTTATTAGGAAGGGTTAACCTTTATGTGCAGTCACACATGACCAGCTGTGTTCTTGAGCAGAGTGTGCGGCCAGGCATAACATCCTGACATGTTACAGTTTTGCCCAACGGAACTGTCACCTAAAGCATGCACAGATCTCCTGCAGATGGTCAGGGTAAGAGCTAAGAACCCTTCTGGGTGGAGTCTGGTGGTGGTGGGGTAGTTATGGAGGAGTGTGATAACTTATCTTGCTTGAATGAGGTGGTGGGTGGTAACCTTGTGGTAAAAAAGACTGCTTGACTGTGAGGAGGCAAAAGGGTCAATAGTTTGTAGGGTCAATAGACATGTATTTGGTGATCCTGGTGTTTTGGTGGAGGATAGTTTGGTCTTGAGTTGCACTTATACTAACCCATAGCATGGCTGATCTTTGTATGTTCAGGGAGAACGAGGTTATGCTGGACAAAAGGGGGAACCGGTAAGGACTCGATTGCTTTACCATATTTTGCTGCCCTTTTCTGGGCAGCCAATGTGTTTTGCAGCAATTTTCTAGAATCCTGGCATGATGTTACATGAATAAATGTATAGCCAATGTTAACACACCGACATCCTTATAATGTCATGTAATGTTAGCATAGTTTTTGAATAACAGAAATTAGCACATTTTATCCCGACCTTGTCCCAGTAAGAGTAGAGCTGTGTTCCAATAAATTAACATGCAAGTAAAAAATCCATGATAACGAACATGAGGGACTCTCTAGACACACATAAATAGTTAATAGTGTATCATGTCACGATTGGTTTTGAGCATGCCTCACTGGGCGTTTGCATGAAGCCGTCCCAGTTCGCATGTTGTTGAATTCATTCAGTTCACAACATTTATGTATTAGCTTTTTTTTGGTTGATTTTTTCTGTTATGTTGGTTTTGTGTCAGTAAGGTTTATTTATAACATAATAATTCCATTTGTAAAGAAATGTCAGGAGCACTAACAGCATAATAAGATTTTGCTTAAGCTTAACAGCATGTGAAGACCAGTAACGGCAAGTAATGTTATTTGAGAATTATAACTAACCCAAACTAAAGGACAGTTTGTTGTGCTGTTTACCTTTCTCAAAATTAACATAATATTATTTAGAATTGTAAATGTTATACATTTAATTTAATGCATTTAAAATGTATTAGAATTTTAAAAACTCTGCTGTAATATTTATCTTGAATTTTTTCCGAAACTAAACATTTTTATTTATGCGGTAGTATTTTATAGTATATTTTTTGAAATTTTCTGTTAACTTCCGATTTTTATTTTATTATATTTTATGCTGCATAATTTTACGATTTATTAATTCAATCTTTGAACCTCTCGGGCATATTTTGTGTTTGCTGCATAATTTTAGAATTTATTAATTTAATCATTGAACCTCTCGAGGGCATATTTTGTGTGAATAGAAACCTGTAAAATGACATATTTTAGTACTGTTTTTTATGGGAAACTGATGTGATCTTTTCGCAAAGATTGCGTCAACTTCTTACTGATTGCATGAGGTTTGCATGCATTCTTGTGGTACATACAAGCAATCTGTATTGATTGTGTGTTCCACTTTGCCTTGGTTTCTTAATTTAATTTCTTGCTACATGTGTTTTGACAACTACCCATGCTTCTTAGTTGATTTCACAAGCTGTGTTATGTTTTGACTGCTATCAGATCACTAGTACTTACTTGGTTTGGTCTCGCGATTTGTGTGGCGATATCGTGTGGACCATTCAAACATATCTAAATGTTGGTTTTCGTTTGGCTCTAAGTGTGATGTGCCCACTGGGGTTGTGTTTGCTGCATGGTCTTTACATTTGGTATTTGTATTGTCATGGTTCAACTGTAGCTTGTATGGGAAATGGCATCAGCTGTAATTGCCATTTGTCTTGGTATTACAATGGTTTTATCTTGCATCCAGTTGAGTTTCGTTAGAATTATGTGTTTAGAAGAGTTGCCACTCCTTGTGTTTGGCATCAGTGTTGTCATGCATATGTCTTCAGAAATTACATTTTCTTCATACATGATTGGTCCAGTATACAACTGATTCTTCTTTCAAATTATATTGAAATAATAGGTTTCATAGCAAACAAAAACATTCCAGTTGGGAATATTCATAACTTAGTACACTGTATACTTTATTCTGTTTCCTTTCTCCATAATACTCCCATATGAATTCAAATATAACATTCAAACAGTTGCTGTCAATTACAATTTATTCTCCAATATTGATTTATCGATTTTGTGAGGATAACAAAATATAATGAACACAACAATATTTTCTTGAGGAAATAAAAATGAAATTTAAGTGATCCACATGTGAACGGCCGCTCATTCTGTCTATGGTTTCATCGCCCCTCTCTCGTTGGGTTTGCCCTCCTGATCTTTCTTGTCTCCATTGCCTTTGTCACGCTTACCCTTGCTGGCAATGGCTGCCACTCCTACCCACACAGGGCGAGCCAGGATTATTGGGTGACCAAGGACCAATGGGACTGCCCGTAAGTGCTGCTTGTCTCTTAGCATGTCCTTATTGTCAGCATCTGCGCATCGCACACCTGCACAGGCACCGGTGCCACGCCCGCACGACCGCCGGGCCAACATGAGCACCCCCTTGAGGGACAACCGCAAATTAACGTGCACCGCCTCTTCGTTGACACATGTGTTTGAGTTTGTACGCACCAAATGCACATTCACTGATTCTACCACCATCTTTCTGTCTGCTACCCTCCCCTCGCCCCCATCTCGTGTTGTGCCCCCCATGTGCATTTCAGAGGTCACCTAAGGTCACTGTCACATGTTTGTGTTTTCCTGTGAAGATGTTCTCTGTGTTGGGTGTATCCTTCAGGTTTTTATTGAAACTATCAGGTGAGATTAATGATGCTTTGAAGTGGTGTTTAAATCAGTAAAATATATCTTGCAATAAAACTGTTCATGTAACAGAAAAATTAAACGTGCGGTTAGTGCTAATTTGATTACAAACTATATAGTCCTGGGAAAGGAAAGTGTTTGTGTTGTTTATGTTATATTGTTCTATAAAACACAGATATACATGATGTAAGGTATATATGGTATGTTTAGAAGCACTGCACTGATGTCTCTGTGGTTTCTTTGAAACATGCGGTCAAGTCCGGAATTGGTTTTGACTGATATCTTCAAAGAAATGTTTAGATGACAGCTACAACTCAGAAACCAAGGGATATGTGACAAAGTTCTGCAGCTCGGTATATAATGTTACCTAAGATGTAACTGCATATGCCCAGTCTGAAATCTCATTTTTGCTTAATTGTTTATGAATGCAAAAAAACTAACAGCAGTTTCCACCACCATTGAATGCCTCAGGCAAATTTTTATTAAAACTAAAAAGTAAAGAAAACTTTTGTAATTATATTTTTGCTGCCAAACATTCGGTAATGATAAACTCACTGTGTCTTCCTTGGCAGAAGGAAAACATTCTTATATTGTTCAAAAGACAATTATGTAACAAGTTACTACAAAACAGTAAATAATATATATACACACACACACACACACACACACACACACACACACACACACACACACACACACACACACACACACACACACACACACACACACTGTATATATGTTAAGCAAAGGCAAAATTGCCTATTTAACCAGATATTGGAATTAATATATTTTTAATCAAAATTCCACAATCAATATCATAATTGTATATTTATAACATGATAATCATAATTAAACATTTTGATTTTGTTATTATAAACCCGAATTCAGCTTGTTTGAACCCTTGTTGTTCTGTTATATATCCCTTAGTTTTCTGGAACATAGTCGTGTGTATGTAGTAATGTCATAATTAATAACTACACAAACTTTTATTATCATTTCAAACAGGTTTATGCATGCAGCTTGCACAGTTTGTATATTTATGGAAAACGTGACACATTTCTAGTGTCCATTGCAATGTTTTTTGTACAAGTAAGATTGGATTATCAGGAGGTTTTTATCTATTATAAGTTAAAGTGTGTAAACTAGATAAGATGTGATAACCTTTAAAAATAACTGCAAAATAAATCCAACATTTCATTGAACAGAGTGTTTCTATTAATTCATGTATTATCTGCCTACTACATGAATACATTTGTTGAGAAAAGGGAGACAGAAAGATGGTTGTGGTTTGAAACACTATCTTTTTGAGATGACCTGTAACATTCTTTCTAATTACACATGATTGCTACTGACATCAGAAGTGTTGTTCCAGCTTCACTCCCAGGCATGCACAAACATATACATGCGTGACAATGCACACAAGTACATGCACACAGTAACACACAATTATACACAATTATACACATTAATACACCAAATAATTATACTGAGTTATGTACACATCCATGTGTGCACATGTGAGCACACACTGACAAACATATTCTCACACGAACGCACACATGCACACACAAAGAACTACAATTATTGTTGGCATGCAAAAATGTTACACTTGATATATGTGATAGTAATATGTATAAATTCATGCATGAATTGTATTTATTTTTAACAGCTTAGTATTTTGTGTTCAAACCATAACCATGGTAACGTTACTTAACAGCAGTATGGAAAAATTACTGTCTACTGCACATAATGGATCTTTTACTAGATTTTGCTTTCTCACAAAAAAGCATGATTGACATGTGTATGTATATTTTAATCAAACACAGAATAAGATTTGTTTTGCATCCGTGAGTATGTAACCGTTTCAACAGAAAGTTGCATGCTTGTTTGTATAAATATATATTGTATTTGTCTACTGGCTCTCAGGTATGTATTGGTATACAATATCATGAACCTTTGTACACAGGCGAGGTCATTGATCTGCTATCTTGCTGCATGGATTTGGCATGTTTTTACCTATTAGCTATTTACAGATATGTTGAGTTGACATGTCAAGTGGTTTAAAAGTGAACCAGACTGCCTTTTATACTTCTTTAACATTTGGTGGCTAAACAGAATCTTAGCTTTCAATTAATTTGCAATCTATCACTGTTCTAAGTTAACACTTTTTCTCCAACATGGATTTGAGGTATTTCTCGATATTTTAAGTCACTCATGTGTAAACAGTTTCATATATTGCATATTTTCTGCCAAAAGATGGCCAATCATAAATTATTAATATTGGAAAAGATTTGATTTGTTTTCAGACTGAATACACACTGTGTACATTTTCTTACATTTGTACTTTTCTAAGATATAAAATGAAACAGTTTAATAAAATACACATAACACTAGTGATTGACCCAGATGCAATAAACTGTCTGGTTTTGAAAATTAAATCAAACTTTTTTGATTTTAATAATTTTGATTGGCCAGTAATATTTTTTAATAGTTGAAAATTAAACCTGAAAAAAAAGCATAAATGTTAAGCTTTTCACGGGAAATATATGGGTTTTAATGTACACAATGTAAACTGGAATTCTCGGAAAATCAGAATACTTCCCTGTATTGAACAGATGTCTCTGCCAGGTTTCTATGCAATCTGTAACAAAGTTTATCAGGCATGAAGAAGAACCGATTCACGTACACATGATTCTTACAAGGGAATGATGAGTGGCCAATTGGAGTTTGGCGATCGAATCATGGACATTAATTGAAGCCAGCTTTATACTACTTTTATATATTAAATCAGCTGCCATGTTTTCTGCACTGTGTGATTATTTAATAATTGCTACGTGATTAACCTTGCACAGTTGCAACACTGCACCATAATGCACTGCACTGTTCCACGCAATTCTGCACCCTGGTGTTCACTGTGTTTTAAGCGCCTCAATAATTTCTGCACATTGGTGACAACCTTGTCTTGATGGTTCTGATTCGTCCGCTGTACTTTCAGCTTTACTCCTCAATAGCGTAATTATCAGAATAATACAGTGTAATTTTTCAGTATGTACTTTATGAGAAATTTTTTGAAATAAAAATGCTTGGTGGCAACCAGAATTTACTGTGAAAAATCCTGTGTTTCATCATTAAGTTCAAGTCACAAAGGTAGGACTCCACAAATTTGCAGTAAACAATATTTGTTATGTTTTCATGCCAGATTGGTTTTTGTGTCTTGGATTTAAACTAATATGCAGAGGCTGTTTATAAAACAAGAAATTGAGTAGTAATTTTTGACCTTCCACAAAGCCATCAAGGTGAGGCCTGTTACCCCTCCCTCTGGTTAATCCTGTCATCGCTTGATGCGTGACAACACCCTTTGCACTCTCTGCCTTTGTGTGTCCTCTGACAGGGTGCGCCCGGACTTCCAGGGAAAGACGCAGCAATGAAATCACCTGTAAGTAGCCCTACCCCCAGAGGGGTGACATCACTGCCGATGTCATCTGATACAGCACATCATGTGACATCTATGTTGTTTGCCCTAGTTGCATTCCGTTTCCCTCCTGCGAAACCACCCTCTACCTAGGTGTGTGTGCTGTGAAACTGTAAGAGTTCACAAGATCTTTGCACCCCAGTAAAATGTTGACTCCCAATACATATTTTTACCTTGTGATGTGCAGGATGATCATTCCTCTAGGCCACAGTAAAATGTTGACTCCCAAATACATATTTTGACCCTGTGATGTGCAGGATGATCGTTTCTCTAGGCCACGGTAAAAACTCACAGCTTTATCATGGAGTCCAGAATAAACATTTAATTATGTTTCTGGGTTTACTCTGAAAACTAGTTTTTTCATAGTATTTGTAAGTGAATAAAATTTGCCAAAATGTTAATGCAAAAGTTTAATATGATAAGAACGCCTTATTGGTTGATATAGAGCATGTTGGAACTGGGGTGGGTGGGCCCCCCACCAATACATTTAGTGGGTATATGTTAACTATATATTGCCCAACCCCCAATGTTTTCAGAAACCAACTTCGGCCCAAAATATTCAACAGATTTTGATGGTACTGTATAGTCATGATTGGAGTCAATATTTTATGAGGGTAGTACAAATTTTTATTACGATGAAATATTTGCCAAGAGACAAGACAAGGTTAGAAAACCCGTTTAATTCCACAGCCAACACTGATCTGTCACATACTCTACTTTTTGTGAAACTCATCTACTTTCAAAATGATGTTGAAAAGATAATACAGGAGGTTATTTGCACTAAGTGTTTCACAAACACTGAGTGGATGTGATTGATTTTCTGCTTCCCGAGCTTTGTAGACTTATGTTTGTTTATATCTACCAGAGGATATAAATACACATATACACCTGCATTTATGTCATGTAAGTTACAACAGGTTAATATGTTAAAAAGTCATGCTATTCCAGACTGTTTCATATTTACCTTTAAAAGTTTTGCCCAGGGTCCGATCTAATAAGGCCTCAGAAAAACTTAATCAAACGAGTGTAAATTGTGTTTAAAGTATTTAACTTTGCACACAATTGAGAGTTCATTTAAACAAATCAACATTAATGTCTGTCTGTCTTTTTTCTATTTATGTCCTCGCACATAGAAAAATGTGACATCCCAAATAATTGCATTGACACATGACATGACAATTAGTGGAACAGTTATTGGGTCTCGGCAGTGCAATGTGGAAACAAAGAGGGTTAAGTTGAAAAAATTTCATTTAAATTCTAAAAGAGATGGTATACATGAAAATGCATCTAATCATATACATGTTAAAATATGGACGTTGGCACCAAGCGCATTCTTCCTGAAAATTATAACAACGGGTGTACAAATTGTCATTTGCCAAGGTGTATCTCCTCTAGAGCCACACCTGAGCTTTGCCATCCACAAACTGCCAGTTTGTAAGATTTCAGTTTGGTTAAGAAATTGTCTTAGTGGCATAAGAGATAATACAAAGGTATTGAAATAATAAAAAAATTCATGATATATATATATATATACGCATGAAGGCAGAGGAATAGGCTTTTTGAACGCTGGTTGTAAGCAGCCTGCCCAATAACACTGCCACAATGTCTAGACTCTGTGCGACACACTTTGTTTCTCACACCGATCACATTATTTGCACCATTATACATATGAGGTACCACATACACAGGAACAAGCTTCAGCTTTCTGACCTGCTTGTGCCATAGTAATACTTAACCATCAGAACTGAAGTTTGATTCTTGCAGAGAATGGCAAGTAAAACGTGATAACATTTACTAGGGTTGGTGCTTCGAAATCAACATCCCTTTAATTAGTCAGGAAGATTGTTTTGTGTGCATTATGATGCAGTCAGCAATGTCTGGGATTTTTCCATATTTTAAATGACAGAAATAGAAGTTGAGCCAAACTTTAAGATACCAACATACTAAAAGGACGTAATCATTTTAATTCCCTAGCTCTGCTAACGTAGCTTGATGCCGATATTGAAATATGTGATTGACTTGAATATTATTCAGCATTCTGGCTGCCACATAGGTAGTTTCATATTGGACAAATCCTATCACGTGTCTATTATTGCAAATTCCACATCGAGATTCAAGAACCATTTGATCCTACGTGTCTGGTTCTAGATTCACTACACATTTAAACTCGCCCAGTCCACACTGTACACTTATTGTTTTTGATGAGTTGGAGGATTTGAGGGACATTGATGTCTGAGAAAACACTGATTTGTTTTCTTGCCTATAATGTGTAGCTCGGCAATTAGGCCAGCAACACATTTGTCTTGTGCAGATTCTGTACACACTGTTTTCAGCACTAACAAAGACCTGTTTTACTGCATGCCTCTGCACCTTTAGCATGTAACATCACTATTTTGCGTTTTGCAGTATTAGAATATGATTATGATGTGGTTAACGAAATAATTAACCAACTAAAATGTAATAATAAATATAATCTCTACTGATGGCATTCTAGTTACTATCATGTCAACACATGAATTGTGCAATGATTATCAAGTCATGATTTGAATATAATAATCTTATTTTGATTTTGTCTAATTTATGCGATGATGTCAAGTCGTTTAACTAATTCAAAGCTGCAGCAACGTTTTGTAAACTTGGTGAACACGTTTACACCATAACAACATCTTCAAAATGTAACAACTTGTTGTTTGACGTTGTTCTAAGTCCTTCCACTATAGCCGTGTCTTCTGATGGTTCGATGAAGGTTTATGGGTCAACACGTGTTTCAGGGTCCCCCTGGTCCACCAGGCCCTAAAGGTGACAGAGGAGACACAGGCAAGAATGGTGTAGCTGGACCTTTCGTGAGTAGTTGTAAATTTACATGTGTAAATATTACAACCAAATTTGGCCACAGTGCTATTGTCATATCAATGGTTTGATGTACTCCCATAATGGGTATACTAGAGATACGTTCTATATAGTTTTAACTGTTCTGCTTGTGTTTTGGAAGTTTACAAAAAACCTTTGCCAAAGCAGAGATTGGAAAAAAACGTGTTGAGATAAAGGTAACACTGTCCTATATCCCCAGTTATCAGATATGTTTGTCTGTTCTGGTTCCAGGGTGTCCCCGGTCCTTTGGTGAGTTGTCTGCATGCCTGTTTGGGGTATCATGGCATGTCCCAAACTATCTTACCCCAAACCCTGCATGTTTTACCTTCAAACTTTGTCCCGTTTGTGTTTGAGTATGGGTATATTAGGAAGAACTTGAGAAAACATTTTCTTAACGATTTCTTACAAGATAAATTCAACCAGCTTTTATTGCGATGACAGCCGCTTGTCATACATGCATGCATACAAAATAAAAAATTAAAGTAATTGTTGGTTTTTTTCTTGTTTTTTCCCATCAGCAGGTTACTTTTAAGATTTTTTTAATATACCTGGTGAGAATGGAGTCTTCCTGTTATAGCAACTTCCTGTTATAGCTACTTTCTTTTCCCGTTATAGCTACTCATTTAGTTTGACAGTCAAACTAGTCCTGTTACAGCTACTTTATTTAATTCCACAGTGCAGGAGGGGAACATTAACTATTTAAGATTGCTTTTTTTTAGACATTTAGACTTCAGATAAAGCAGCTATCCTCTACAGAAACAGGTCAAGTCTCAGGTCAAGATAGAGTGACACACACTTTGTGAATCAGGACTTCCGTTAAACACATAATAGTGGACACAATTTATGGAGAATTTGTGTGGATAACTCTGTATAATTAATGTATTCATCTTAAAGAAACTGTAGTACACACTTGTTTTATGTTACATACTCCATTTAAGGTAATTGATTCTCCCTTGGTCCAAAAATAGAATCTAGGAAGTAGCTATTATGGGACTAGTTTTAATGCCTAATTAAATGTTCCTCTCACCTGTAGCTGTAACAGGAAAAAAGTGTAGCTATAATAGGAAGTAGCCATAACTGTGAGAATGATTGTTTTCCATTTTTTAACTCTTCTTGTGTGTCCCTCTCTGCCTTATTTGTTTCTTATTTCAGTGGCTAAATGAACTAAAAGATATCTATATAAATGTTCAACTACCTGTTCACCACTTTTTCCTGCACCCTTTTGCTGATGGTTCCTGCCATTACGTTAAGGCTGACATAATTTGTTGTATTTGTGTTGCTGCTGAACATAAACATTTCATTGTAGTAAAGCTGAAATTAAATAAAAGAAAACATTTTATACTTAGGATGTACATGTAGTTAATGACACCTTAGAATTGTTACTGCATAAGGTAAAAAATGCAAAAAAAATAATATTTTTATGTGGCAATTATAATGTAGACCTTCTGAAACACTATACTCATACAGGATAAAAATGTCTGGATATAATGTACAGCTTCGGACTCTAACCATTAATTATAAAACCAAGTCAAATTTCTGATGTTAGTGACCTTAATTGACAATATTTTTACAAAGGAAGTAGTTAATGATATCAGCAGTGGACTGTTAGTGACAGACACCAGTAATCATCTACCTGTTTTCGCATTATTTAATTATATAGATATTGATTGGCCAAAAGAAAAGTGTTTTAAATATATGTGTGATATGCGAATGCAAAGAATTGAGGCATTTGGTGCTGCACTATCTCTTCAGGGTCATATTGTGAAACAGAATGATGTTAATAAGAGCTATGAAGGGTTTCTTAATATATTCAATGAATTATATGGCATACATTACCCGTTAAAAAAGGTGTGCATCAGAAATAAAGGCCACGGTTTATTAAGGTTTGGCAAATGCATGTAAAAAGAAAAACAGTCTGTATAAAAAATACATTAAATGTAAAACAAATGCCGAGAATGAATATAAAAAAATAAAAATAAGTTGACAAATATCTTACAATATGCAGGAAAAGAGTACTGCAGTAATTTACTGGAAAAACAGCACAAAGATACAAAAGGAACGTGGAAGCTCTTAAATTCGGTAATCCAAAGAAATCGAAATTGTACTCCATATCCAGAGCATTTTGTAAATGAAAATAAAACATAAAAATCAGCAAGACATTCCAATGGTGTCAACAAATTCTTTGACAATACTGGACCAAATCTTGCCAAAAACATCAAACCATAAATAAAGCAAGCATCTATGACTATGCGCATGTGAATACGGAGGTATCCACGTTTCTTCACCCCATTGGTGAACAAGAACAACGGAATAGACATGTAGGTTGTGAAAAGGGTAATTTCCCACATAGCTAAACCTCTTACATATATTTGTAATACATCATTTGAAACGTATTTTTCCAGATAATATGAAAGTGGCAAAAGTTATTTGTAAGACCGGCAAAAAAAAAATGATTTAAAAATTACAGGCCTATCTCTTTATTGCCACAGTTCTCAAAAATTCTAGAAAAACTGTTTGATAACAGCCAGTATGGTTTTCGGAAAAACAAATCTGCATCTTTGGCTTTATTAGAAATGACAGAGGAAATAAATAATGCAATTGACAATAAAAAAGCTTCAATTGGGGTGTTCATAGACTTGAAAAAAGTTTTCTATACTGTCAATCATAATTTACTAATACAAAAATTATAAATGAATGGTATTCGCGGTATAGTACTTAAATGGTTAGTTTATTTAGTTAGCTATTTGACAAAAAGTAAATAATATGTATGCATAGATGATGTAAAATCGGATCTCCTAGAAGTAGTCAAATGGTACAATACTTGACAATTTTTATATATATAAATGATTTGTGTAATGTTTCCAGTATAGGCCCTACTCAAATCTATGCTGTTTGCGGATGAAACTAATAACAGATATTGCAATAGCAGTAAACCAAAACATTATAGAATGAGCCTATGAAAAAAAAATTGGCATAATTATCGATGATAAGCTTTCTTGGAAAGCACATACAATCGTAAAATACAAATTGGCTAAAACAAAGTCAATAATTTATAAAGCCAAATATTTCTTAAAGGCATTCAAATGCATTACAAAGCATTGATTACTTTTCACTTTTCTTGCCCCATTTAGACTACTGCCCAGAGATATGCAGAAATACTTACCGCACAAATCTAATGCCCCTATTCATTCTACAAAAGAGAACTGTGACAATTATTTGTGGAGTGAAGGCAGAAGAGTTATAATGGTTTCTCTCTCTCGTATTACAGGGGCCCCCAGGAGTGAAAGGAGATCTAGGAACGAAGGTAGGGCCTAAATACAGTTGCAGAAAATTACAACAACAATATTGGAAGAATTTTAATTGTAAAATTACTTGTAAAATTACATTGTAGCAGTAACTGAGGGCTATGCTTTATTTGAAAATAAAAAGAAACATTTGACTAATTGTCATTAAGTAGTTGAATGAACATGTTTTCTAATAGGTGGTGTATTGCTCACTAATGGGTAGCGTATTGCTCATTAATGGGTGGTGTATTGCTCTTGCACTTCACATTAATTGTTTCTCACACTTGTTTTGTTTATCTAACTCGGTTGTATTTCTCATTGTGTTGATATCCATCGAGTGATTTGATGTTTTCAAGCCTCTGCTTAAAAAGTTTTTGTTTATAATTTGTTTATAATGTAACACAAGGCAGAGTATAATGTACTTTACAAGTTTGACACATGCAGAGAATCTCCCTAGAAATACGTTGCTTTCAGAGTATCAGGTAAAAAATCAACATTTCCTTACACAGTGGGAGTTGAGGAGGGTAAAATGTATACTGTTTTGAATGTTTTTATAATGTCACACCAATGATTTTTAAGGCCGTCGTTTTGGGGATGGGACCGTAGATTTTTCAGATACTGGTTGGGACCTGCAAGGGACCATAAGCAAAAGCATAAAAACCGCTGCATGACACTGCTGCATGTAATCATATTTTAGCCTGGGATCAGATGATTGTGTTGTTGTCATTGTGAGTTTCTGCCTTGTTTATTTCAGGGCCGACGAGGGAAGCGAGGGAAGAAGGGTATCAAAGGAGACAAAGGAGAACAGGTTCCTATCTGCTCTTTCTCATCTGTTTATTCTCTAAATTCTTCAAATCTTGATAGTCTTTATTTTTTAACATCCATATTTTATCAAAGGAAATTCTTCCAATCTTGATCAAAGGATATTCTTCCAATCTATATTCTTTAATTTTCAACAGCGCCACTTCACCAATGGAAATACTTCCAATCTTTATCTTCTTTATTTTGTAAAAGCCATGCTTCATTAAAAGGAAATTTTACCAATATACAATAGCCATGATTCAGAAATGACTGAATTGATTTTCAAAAAGGTTTGCGAGAGCATAATTTTATATCTTATTTATGAATAAAGTGCCATATCATTGTTATTTTCATGCATCAAGGATGATATTAAATCAACATGTACTTCAAACATTTCGTTATCCACTGGCCATTGCAAAGTGTGTCCTCCAAACAGCCATTATGGGACTGTTCTCCATAGCATATTCTCTAAATCTTCATGGGCTGTTTTGCTAGAAACTTGGGAATAACAGGTTGTTGTATTTTTAATGTTTCTGTTCAAGGGAGACAAACATAATTTGAATTCATCTAACAAACTAGCGTCATTATCCCTTGTGGTGCCTTGTTTCTTCAGCAATTTATCTCAAAATACACACCTAATTTTTAATAGTCGAAGTTGATTTGGGAATTTGTATTTTACCCAAAGGATGAAAGTGCAAACAAATATATAAGTAACGTTTTCTGGCTATCAACTCTCAAGCCAGAATTGTTGTACATGACTATTTTCCATCTCTGTTTCAATAAGTGTCTGGAAGTAAAAATTAAATACATTAACCTCAATTGGGAAGAGTCAGGTTTTATTATGAACTTAATATAAGAAAGTTTAAGTATTGTTGATAATTTATTATCCCACACTTAACACCTAACTTGTATTTTATTGCCCTGCCCTGCATGTTCAAGGCACTCGCATTTGTGTGGAAGTCCCACATTTATCTCACCATATAATTGATGTTGCATAATCTTAATGATGCACCTTTCCATTAACCCTAGGAGAGTTTTACCTATGTTTTACTTTTATGCCAGATTTCTTTCTACATAATCGGCATGATGGGACTGTCAGTAAAAGCTATTGTGAAACATGGATCATGCATGTTTCCTAGCTGTTAGCTTACACATGTCGGTGTGGAGTTGACTCATCTGGCTTCCGTTTAATGATGCAACCAGAATAATAGGATTTGCACTATGAATGCTACTCAGTAAAAGTATTTAATTAAACTGCTGCCATTTATAATTAACAGTCACATCTAGCTTTCATTTTTCATGCTTATAGTAACTAGACATTCAGTTTGATGGAGAGCGATTAGCACATGTTAGTTTGGTGAACACAATTAGCATGTATTGTTAGTTGGGTAAACATGATTAGCACATGTTATTGGGTGAACACGATTAGCATATGTTGCTAGTTTGGTGAACACGATTAGCATGTTGCTAGTTTGGTGAACACGATTAACACATGTTGTTAGTTTGGTGAACACGATTAGCACATGTTGTTATTTTGGTGAACACGATTAGCACATGTTGTTATTGGGTAAACACGATTAGCACGTTGCTAGTTGGGTGAACACAACTAGCACATATTGTTATTGGGTGAACACAATTAGCACGTTGTTAGTTTGGCGAACACACCTTATCTTATTTCTTAGTTTATTGGCTTCAGTTTTTGTTGGTATTTATTCATTATTTTGGAGGAACATGGCATACTTTGGGTGCTCCCGCTGATTGTTTTGTTCCACCACCCGTTACACTGATTTCTGTATCCATTCACTTACGTTTGTTTACTGCTTTGCCCCACAGGGTATTCCTGGCTTAGACGCCCCATGCCCTGTTGGGCCTGATGGGCTACCCCTGCCAGGCTGTGGTTGGAATGTGCTAAAGCCCAGGGTAATGTGCCAAAACGTGATATTGGCATGTGGAACCCATTGTAAATGCATGCCCTTCATCTGACCTTTAATTGTCAGCATGAATATTCAAACGTTATTCCTTTGAATAACCCTCGATTACAGCATGTGACCACAGCATGCGCTATTAGTCCACGAATTATCTTTGTTATTTGACTTCACCTTGAACCTACAGTCTGACCTTAAACTTCATCGTAGTGATTTACCAATAAAGCCACTATAGTAAAATATCTAAATTTATTTGAATTCACCATGGACTTACTGCATGAGACTAATCCCTGCCTAAAACTGTTAACATGTTTAAAGAACACAGAACAGAACCTGGTAGAAGAGCGCACTGTTTTTCCTGTTCATCTTCCAGCTGCTTTGTTCTGGAAAATGTTGTTCCATAGTTGATTTATTCTTCTCTAGTTTAGTAGCATATTGTTATTATTAGAAGCCTTGTATCTTCTTTTCAGTTTATTCAAGATCCTGCAAGCACGATTATATTTGATATGTTGAATGTGCAATAAACAACTCATTGCAATAAACAGCGAAATTGTATAAAGTTTATTTGATACTTGCAGCACAACATTTACCAGCTGCAGAGAAGTAATCAATAGATGCCTGTGTACCTTCATCAGCCATGTATCTTTGCATGTCAAAACATACCATTCATCTCGTTTATTATGTATTTATTCAAGCTGCTCTGTTTGGGACTGTCCTAGTTTAGACATAATAATTATGTTTAACTATAGAATTTACGTTAATTCCTAGAAACTGAATCAGATGGGTTTTTTTTCAAAGTATTGTGCTCCTACACTTTAGATTCGCACTTTGGCACCAGGTAGAAATGATTGATACAGCACAAAGCCTTTTGAAATTGTTTTAAGGAACAAGGACAAAAACAACGTTTAGTAAGGAGAAACTGTCATATCGTCACCCTAGATGATCCTGCGTCTAGCATGCTGTTACCTGATCTTACTCATAGCTAATGTGTGCGCTGCTTATCATAATCATGATATACATGGGCATGATCATCGTTATGATCATGGGCATGATCATAATCATGATGAAGCAATGACCACAACAATCTCGTCTCTCTGCTGGCGCCACAAGAAACTGTCTACATGCATTCACTGCTTCTATGGCTATGGCTTAAGTTCATCGCATGACTCTGCTTACCTCACGGGCATCTTTAGGGCGACCCAGGTTTGGATGCACCCTGCCCTCTAGGGCCCGACGGCATGCCTGTTAAAGATTGTGGTTTCTTCACCCCGCCTGGAGACGCCAGACGGCCATTAGTGGTGCCTTAGTGCGTAGTCTCCTGCTGGCTGAAGGCAGGTAAGGTGTAGTTGCAGTGGCTGTAGGTTCTCTCATTCATGCCCATTTCACCTGCTGTGGTTTACGGCTAATTCTGAGACAGATTCCCAGTTCGCCTACTGCCCAATTAGTGCCTACTCCAACAATGCCTACTCTTAGATCATTTGGTCTATGTGCACATGGTTTGGCTTGATCAAACGTTAATTGGATATGGTTTCCTTTAATAGTTCAATACAAACAGCCTTGCAGAAAGAAGTGTTTTTTTAGTTATATGTAAGTTCTTTTGTTTTATTTAGTAAATGTTGCTTATATTAAAATTGTGATTTTGGAGGGAGAGGAGCTATCGTAATGCAAAGTAGGTGAAGTGGGAATTATACCAATATAGGCATACTGAGAGGGTGAATCACCGAGAGTAGGCCAAATGGGAGAGTTATCCAAATGCAGAGTATGCGAAATGGGAATAGTATCGGTAGGCGAAATGGGGGTACCCCAGTTCTCTATGGGTTTATGCATGTTGTCTGGCACAGATGAAGCTAGCATAGTGGAGATGTCCTCAAAAATTTAAACATTCCTGGTTGTGCATCTGTACATGCAATATGATTATTAACATTACACACTTGATTACCCACGCTTTCTAATTACTGTTAACTCAGAAATTCACATAATATTCAGGAAAACTTCCTTTGACTTATTTAAAACCTGACATTAGTCAATGTTGCATTTTGTTAAAACAAACTATTCTTGTTTCATATCTTACACAGTTGTCGGTAGCTCCCCAAATGTGGTGTTTGTATTAACATAATTATTATCTTTAAAATGTGTTCATACGGATATATAAATTAGGTTTATCATGTGATAAAATGTCAGCACCGTTGAACCTCGCTGTTAAGATCACCCTTGGGACTGCGACAAAGTGACCTGAATAGTGAGGTGACCGTATTAATGGGACTAATGTCCTATACTTTACTGTTATGGGAATAATTTAGGACTGTCCTAAGGTGACCATAATGGTGAGGTGGCTGTGTTACTGAGGTGACCGTAAAGCGAGGTTTGACTGTATTCATTTAAATATAAGTGTCATTTGTGTCTTCCAAAGATCCAACAAACTTTGTAACATTTTTGAAGTTTACTTATCCATATATATATTATATATATATATATAATATATATATATACATATGCAAATTTAAATTAAATGTTTCAAGTTACAACCGTATTTCGTTCAAATATATTGATAAGAAATTATACTAGTGCTATGCTATGTGCTGTGGGTTATGTATGCCTAGGAAAATGTGATCCTTTAACTTTTCAATGTCGGAAAGGAATTCCTTAAAATGCGTGACACTCCACTATAACTAATTCCTAATTAATTCCTGCTATTCTATGCACTTTCCCCAAGTAGTCTGCAAATGGTGAAACAACCTTTCTGCTGCTTGGGTGATTAAGCGTTTTGTCTTCATTGGAAAGTCCGCCCAACTACATGGCTGCTTCAAATGTTGGAATGTACGATAGCAAACTCGGTTGCTTGTGAGGTCAACTATAGCATATAATCACAACAGTTTGTTTAGCCTATTTATCGTGCATCGTTAGATAACCTTTTGCGGACTACTAATTCTGTTTTATTTTCAAACACACATCCATAGCTTCGACACAATTAATGACCACACTTGTAGATTACGCAAGAGTTGTCAGGAAATACACGCATAAAACAACAACATTGAATAGAATGTTCATTGTTTCAAGAAAACAAAACAGCAATATATCAACATAATTGAACATATACATAGAACACGAAACAAATATTTTATGAAGTTAGCTTCAAGGAAGGTATAATTTATTATCGTAATATTTTTAGCTTTGTTATCTAGCTCGGTACGTCGACATATAAAAGGTTTATTTCAGATTTTAAGCATGTTTCACAGATTTTAAGCATGTTTCACAGATTTTAAGCATGTTTCACAGATCTGCAGCACTAAAGAATGTGTGTGTATTGTATCTGCGGAAAACTACTTTGCAGACAAAGTGCCACACAGGAATGTATTACCAGTTGTCACG
This sequence comes from Lamellibrachia columna, assembly GCA_963662155.1. NCBI lineage: Eukaryota > Metazoa > Annelida > Polychaeta > Sabellida > Siboglinidae > Lamellibrachia > Lamellibrachia columna. The sequence goes on along the minus strand of OY759266.1, from coordinate 36,542,721 downwards.
CTGTTGAATGCCTGACTGATGAGTTTCATGCAGTGGCGTATTTAGGGCCAAAGTATTGGGCCATGTCCCTTGGCTCAATTGTTTGATTTGTTTCGTATGTATCAAATTCAAAAAACTGCTGGGTTGTCCCCAATGGTCATAGATTAGATACCTGTTGGGGTTTGCCAATTAATTAACATAAACATAAATGTTGCGACACTACACGGTAGTAAACTAATGCTTTGTCTCCCTCATTGCGAAATCCTAGATACGCCACTGATCTCGTGTGTTGGCTATTGGTTGTCTGTATGTCTGTCTATATGTCCAATCAAAGCGTTCCAGTTAACTTGGAATGACCAGAGCTCGTGGCAAAATATGTTATGTACCATAAAGCGCGCGGTAAAACAGAATCCCACGATCTTTGCCAACTCGGGTTTTGTATTTCTGTTTTCAGCCTTGAAGCGTTGCAGCATCCGAAAACGAAGATTTTAGCCTCGATCGATTGACTGCAGAGATATTTGTACATAATTACACGGTTTAGTGACGAGTAATATGAGGAATTGTGATAGCTTCTGTGAGATGGTGAATTGGCGGATGAAGGAGGTGGGCCCAGCGAAAGGTCGCAGCATATCTCTCGTTGACATCACTGAGACGGTCTCGCTGCATACTTGACCATCGCACGGAGGAGATCGCGATTGGTGGAGAAAATGGGTCCGTGCTTCAAACCAGTCGGATGTATTTTACAATACTTGATTGTCTGCTCAGTTGCGTCAACTGGCAGTTAATGTTGGGAAGATGTATACGTGTGTTCTGGAATGATGGAGAACTCTGTAATAGTCACTTCGTGTTAGTGATACAACATTGCGACGGACACGGTTAACACTAATCTTGGTCCGTTGTTTTCACAATGGTGTTGGGGATTTAAAATCTGCAGAAGTGTATATTGCTCATTTTGGTCGTCTGTAGCGGCACAGAATCTGATTATACCTGTATATACATGGTAGTTTGCTAGCTGTGGACAGTTCTGACAAATCTGGATAATATTACCGTTTTACAATAAGAGATTACTGCCACGTTTAATGATTGGATATTCGGTGGTAAAACTTAACGAGACCGTGCATTGTAGGAAATCCTGGCGTTTTGTATATGGGAACGAATTCGTGTTCTTTATTAACCACAGGGAATATTTAATCAATATGTTTTCATATGTATTTATTGTTCAATTTGTAAGCGTCCTTTTCACACCCAGCATATATTCCAAACGTTTGAAAATTAAAGGTTCTAAGACTGAGAAGGATCCATGGCAATAAGCTACCATGTACTACGCGGTGGTTGGTGTAATAATTGTGTGTATGTCATGTAATATAGAATCTGTATTGCACTGTAGCGTCGAGTTGTTATATTTAATTATTTTATTTGTTTACTGGCTTTTACTTGAAGCTGGATGTTATGGCATATATTTGGAACAGGTATTTCCCGAATAGCTGCGGCTTAATGCTGCAGCCTGGTTAATTATTATGTGGCTGATCGTGTGCAGAACATTAGCTTACAATAGCTTTGAATGTTGGTATTATTTGGTACTTGTGGTATTTTTTGGTGCAAAAAGGATACATGTCCTGTGATTGGTCGACACGGTCAAGATATAATGTGTCCTATAAATTTAATGTTGCATTGAGCTACCAGTTCTATGCCAGTTCTACTGGATGAGCTACCAGTTCTATGCCAGTTCTACTGGATGACAGGAGCAAATTAAATTGGTTTCGTATAAGTTTCCAAAATGATGTACGTGTTACAGATGTAATATTTCGTATTCGGTATCGGTAATGCTGCCATATATAAATATTTTGACAGTGGTTAGTTATGGTGTCATTGTAGTGTATCACTGTGTTAGCAGTTGTTCATGGCTATAGTGCGCAGTACATACGATGGCAACCGTTTTAATATTTCATTGTAGTGTATCACTGTGTTAGCAGTTGTTCATGGCTATAGTGCGCAGTACATACGATGGCAACCGTTTTAATATTTCAGACGTAGATGTAATTGCTATGATGGAGTCCTGTCCTTGATACAAGCGAAATTAATAAATTTACTTATGCGTTTTAATAATCTGAGTTTTCTTTGCTGTTTCATCCTGGACACGTTCTAGTGACGTCCTTCTCAACTGTTTCATCCTGGACACGTTCTAGTGACGTCCTTCTCAACTGTTTCATCCTGGACACGTTCTAGTGACGTCCGTACAACTGTACAACGTAGTCGTGAACAGAACATATTTTGGTAAATAGTGCTGGGCGGCAAGTCTTGGTAAACAGTAAATAGCGAAATTCATTCGTGAAACAGTATTTGATGCTTTCATAAACTGCAAGAATGATTGAATGATACTCGAGATAAGGGAAGTGAGAATGCTGAAATGGATTGCGTGGGAATCTTTGACGGAGAGAAGACACAAGGAAGGAGATGGATGTGTTGTGCATAACAGATTAACTAAAAATAATCCGACAGCGGTAGTTCGTGTTGTACGTAGAGTGGCGTAGAGGCTGCCGGTGGATAACAAACGTAGCATTGGACATGGTGAGGAGAGACACGGAGATGGCAGAGGGCTTCATAAGCCCGACCTTCGTGCTCATGTTACCCATAGGCTGGAACATGGCGGTGAGTGTCACCTCTGGGGCCCATGCTGTTCCCATCCATGTTAGACTAGGGCCGCAAGGTGCCTAGTACCATGAGTTGCCGCGAGGAGGCCTTAAGTGTGGAGAGGCTATGCACTGATGGAACAAAATGCTGAAAGCAGAGATAGCAAGCACTACCGTCACAACGACATATGCTAGAGAACAAACCCTATGCGACAACCCACATATAATACACTGTGTGGATTAGTGATAATAACAGTGTGTTAATAAGAAATAACACGTTAAGGGCGTACACGTAGGATAGGGTAGGGGCCTCCCTTAATGGATCATCCCTATAGTTATTCATAAGTGTATTATTTTGAGATACCTATGCTGTCATGCGGCGATTGTTGTATGGATATAGCGCCGTGCCCGTCCTCTGGGAGGGTTTGGGGGATTCGAACGGACCCCCATATCTGAGTGAATGATGTTTAACTGTAACATTTTCAGAAATCGCCGGCTGATTGTGTAAGCTCCAACATCCCTTTTCAAAACCCTGGGACAAGACGCCCCCAAAGGTTGTACGAAGAGCTAGTATATTGCTATGGATACTAAGTAGGCTTGATTGTTCACAAAATAAGACTAGCGAAATAATCGAATACTAATTAGCGCCTATATTTAGTAACAATAAATACAACTGTACATATATATGTATGTATGTATGTATGTATGTATGTATGTATGTATATATGTATGCATATATGTTTGTATGTATGTATGTATGTATGTGTGTTCTTTTGGGCATAACATGCACTAGGCAGCAGCATTGCATTCATCCATCAAAGACAGACAGTTAGCGCGTATAATGTTGGTCGATGAAGCGTTTCATTTACGCCACCCTAATTATTATTATTTTTGCCAAACGTTAGTGCATTCCAATAAGGCGTTTTGTAATGGATACAAACGCGTTCAATGGAAGGTACACCCTTTCTGGAGGGCACTATGGCACGATAAATCCACTGCATGACTCCCGCACAGTTTTGGACAGTGGTGCAATCACGTAGACATCCAATTAAGAAAACCAATCGATCCCGAAGAGCCGTCAAACCACTGTTTGACCATGGTGCCGGGATAACACAATAACCGCATACCTTCATCGTGTCACCTGGTTAGACGTTCCTAAGTAGACTGATTTAGTCATTGAAACTACTTGTAAACTACAACGTTGCGTTTCACTCTTCTTGATTTCAGTAATTTCTTACGCAAAACATACTTGAGGCGATGCGAACACAACTGTCGACGTGACCGTTTTGTCTGTATGCGTGGAATATCGCATCCATTAAACGTATTCATCACTCACAACATCATCTCTGCAAACAACAAGGACCATGACGACCACAGAATGCGCAAGATATAAGCACTAGCGAAACACTTCATAACTGAAACCATAGTCACTTAAATAACATCCATTCAAATATCATGCTCGTCTCCGTGGGGGGGGGGGGGTCAGTGGTTCGAACGAACCCAGTTTTGAAATAATTTGTTTTAACTGAAGTTTTTTTAGAAATCATCTCATAAATCGTCAGCTGATTGTGTCCGCTTGAACACCCCTTTTAAAAACACTGAGGACGGGTCTGAATATTTATTGCAGTGTGTTAATGTTGTTGTCGTTGAACATTCCAAAGTTTCCGATTGTTTCTTCCAAAACTATCGATGTTTCACAATTAGATTACTGATGTAATGTCGACTCCAATGATTTGTTCGAGTGATAAAATCATGTAACTTTGGAGGCAGGCCTTACGTAGCACGCGACAAATATTTCTGGAAATCTCCTAAAATAAATGTTTCATATTTAAACATTAGAAAAACACTAACACTGTACTGACTTGAGGCCATCTCCAACAACAGATTCCACCAGACTAAACAAACAGAACATGCGAATATTTGCATCAACGTGAAAAGGAGAAAATGCAAATTACTCGGACATGTGGTCAGACTGACCAGGAAAACACCGTTGACTTGGACGTCAGAAGGAAAGAGGGAAAATGGGGCAGACCAAAAACAACACGAAGATGAACCATGTAAGAAGACCTGAAGGCTGCCGGACTGATCTGAGTCACAGCGGCAAAGAGGGTCAAAGACAGAGTGAACTGAAGGTTGTCGGGCTGACCTCGGGCACAGCGGCAAGGAAAGCTACAGAGAGAGGGAACTGAAGGCTGCTGGGATGACCTGGGGCAAAGTGACAAGGAGAGCCCAAGACAGATGGAACTGAAGGCTGTCAGGCTGACCTCGGGCACAGCGGAAAGGAGAGCCGAAGACAGATGAAACTGAAGGCTGTCGGCCTGACCTCGGGCACAGCGGAAAGGAGAGCTCAAGACAGATGGAACTGAAGGCTGTCGAGCTGACCTCGGGCACAGCGGAAAGGAGAGCCCAAGACATAGGGAACTGACGGCTACCGGGCTGACCTGGGGCACAGCGGCAAGGAGAGCCAAAGACAGAGGGAACTGACGGCTGTTGGGCTGACCTGGTGCACAAGATGATGGAGATTGTTTTACCAACCAACCTCGGTTGTTCACCGGTTAATCCTTACCGCTGCTATTTACACACAGGAAACCACTTGCTATATCTTCACATATCAAACAAACATGCACCAAACTGTATTTGGCGATACTTCTAATATTTTTCTATATTAATTGTATGAAGATGACGCTGTCTTAAATACGGAATAATGTAATGCTGCGATTTTATATCTAAGCAAAATATAATCTGTTTTCTAACTGCTGTTTCTTCGTTTGGGACTTTTTTATTTGCTTATGATGCACATTTTTATGGATCTCGAGTCTGAATAAAGATGGTAATAATAACAACATAATCCCAAACACCAAATACTTTGTTTCTAAGAAACCATATTAACACAGAACAAGTAAACGTGGAAAGTTATTGGCAATATCTATTGAGAATCACATTTACCCATGCTGCACCGCGATGAGTTGGCATACGGGCTTCCTTTTGTATATTATTGTCAGTAGGTGGTGGTTATTGGCACTTGGTCTTTCTGGCTGACGCGCGTTGTAAGTGGACACATCCGTGTCGGCGACGTGGCAGGTGCACGTCATGACAAATACTTCGATCGCTAGAATGGACTAGCACAAACTGGCTTGAGGCTTGAAAGACGTTGGCAACAAGGTTTGTAGGCCTACATTTTATTATAGCATTATCTGCCAGAGGAGTAAATGTAAATATACTAAATAATTGCAACATGTTGTTTGCAGTTTAAATGAAGTATGTAAGTAGGGTACTAACGTACAAAGCGGCCACCCTGCCCAAAACCCCGTTTGGCGTTACTATTATTATAGACAATGCATTTAGTGGTATCGTTGCTACCTTACCTGCAGGGGGGGGGGCACCACTGAACGTTGCTGGGAAGCTCGATACGCTAAAGCAAACAGGAGTAATGTAAATATTGCTTTTCACATTTTTCATAAAATATTAGCTGTATTTTCCAAATATCACATTTCCATTTGTGTGCGTTAAAATAATGTAATATATGGTCACTCATCGGCGGTATTCTCTGTTTCGAGTATGACATTAACATCGCAAATCGTTCAACGTTTTCTCGCACAATCTCTTTCATGGGATAGTTGGCCAACACGAGCCGCCAATTTCAATGTGTAAACTATTTGCGGTATGTATGGTATGCGCATATTATATTTTAAGTATATGCATCGATTTCATTAACAAGGCGAACAACCCGACGTCGTGTTGTGCTGCCAAAGCTTTTGGTAACAGGGGCTCGCTTGGTATGCTGTAACAGGGTTAGTACAGCCTACACACCTGTAATTGCGATGTAAAGTATGAATTTAAATTCCTTCGTCGCAATAGCAGGATCGCACGCCAGACAATTCCTAGCAGGATTTCAGACAGCTGTCACAGTTGTCGAGTTCCTGGCGTATGATCCGGCTAATGCGTTCAAGGAATGGCATCTGTCCCTGCCATCATTTGAATAACATGACATTCTTAATAGACATTGTTGCTGTTTATTTGCTTTCTGGGAGTTCAGATTCCCTCTCACATTGTGCCTATTGTGTATGTCTGTTAAGGCCTCAGTCACCTTCTCGTTCTGCACCATAGAAGTGTATTATTGTTGTTGTTATATTTACTGCTTCGCATTTAGAGGAACGAATGTGAAATACGCAAACAATTACTATATCACTGTCTGGTTATGATAACGTATAGCGGTGTAATTATATGTATTCGTTTTAGTGCCACTTCGCTTGACTGTCTTCCACCGGTTCACAATTTGTCTGTGCGGCTCATTCGCTGGGCGCTGATGACGTGTCTGCGAATTTCAGCCCATTTGAACGTGGCACTGCACAACATCAGCTCAATGAAAAATCTACCGGATCAGCTGCTTCCTAGTGTCAAATTATGGGCAAACACGTTGCAGCACATGTTGGAGACACGTGCGTTACGCTGACAGCAATCCAGGATGAACGACACGCACAATGAAATATGCATAACGTCATTTGTACGGGTCTAATTATTTAATTGATATGGATGCATTTAACATCACAAACTTGAACAATTCCAGTTCGCTACTGAGCGGCTTTGAAAAACGACTTCTACAATATTACGCAACACTCAACCACGAAATACCTATTACAGTCATGCTTCCCATATGCTTCCTTGGAATACCGGGAAATATGCTCATGATCCTGATATATATTCGAGGGATGACCACGTCTACAAGAGTATACATGTTCGCACTTGCAGTCGTTGATTTAAATACTTGTATATGCGGAATAGTTATCACTATGGCGCAGATTGAAATTGCGTCGCTGCTAGTCTTCTATTTCGTGGGTGACTTGTCGCTCGTTTTCTCTATTTTACTTCTGGCGTTTGTGGCGATCGAACGTCTGCTAGCGGTCAGGCATCCACACAAGTTCAACTTTAACGCGATGCGGGCGAAGAAAGCCTTAGTCGTGTTAGCAGTGATTACCGTGATATCCACCACAGTGTTAGAAGTGGCGCGACTGATGAACTACGTAACGATAGCTAGAATAATTCCCATTGCAATCACCGTTCCCTGGGTGCTGGTAATGATTGTGTGCTACATTCTGATGGGAGCAATATTGTTGAAGAAAGCAAGATCCGCTCACACACAAGTGGCTGTTCTGTACACGACACCTTCTCAAGTTCAAGTGTCGTCGGTTGCTTCAAATAGTGTCAACATAATCGTCAGCTCAGGAGAAGTCGCAACTACAACGTCAAGCACACGACGGTCTTCCAGTGCACCATGCAGTCACTCTGCAACAGCACAACACATAAAGAACTACAAAAGCGTGTCGTTGTTATTCACAATAACGGCCGTCTTTATTGCTTGTTGGCTGCCCATATGGTTACATTACGCAGGAGTCTACGTCCCGAAGGATTTACGATCCATGTTTGTGCTAAACTCGGCTGTCAATCCGTTCATCTACAGCGTCGTGAGCGCCATGTTCCGTAACGACGTGAAAATCGTCTGTCGCAAGATACGCTCCAAGCTGACGACCTGTTACCTCTGAACTTCCATTGTGACGGCTGCAATGGCTCAAGTGATAACGGGTATAACTTAGAATGTGGATGTATCGCATTATGTAATGTTATATAATAAACGCTGTTTGAGTTACGGTATGTGTCAACGCCCGTACGTACATAATGCGTAGTTAACATTCTAAAACGCTTTATTGGAATGTACTAATGATCGGCATAAATTACAATTGTGTGCATTTCCATAGGTTTCGTCCATACTTCTACTTGCTTTCTTACTTACGCCAGTTCCCTGTCTTTGGCCCTCCTTGCCGCTGTGCCCCAGGTCAGCCCGGCAGCCTTCAGTTCTCTCTGTCTTTAACCCTCCTTGCCGCTGTGCCCCAGGTCAGCCCGGCAGCCTTCAGTTCACTCTGTCTTTGACCCTCCTTGCCGCTGTGCCCCAAGTCAGCCCGGCAGCCTTCAGTTCACTCTGTCTTTAACACTCCTTGCCGCTGTGCCCCAGGTCAGCCCGGCAGCCGTCAGTTCACCCTGTCTTTGGCCCTCCTTGCCGCTGTGCCCCAGGTCAGCCCGGCAGCCTTCAGTTTTTCTTCCGTGTTGTTTTTTAGTCTGTCCACTTTCCCTCTTCCATTCTGACGTCCAGGTCAACTGTGTTTTCTTGGTAGATCATTGGTCATTCTGAAAACATGTCCTAGTAATTTGCATCTTCTTCTTTTCACGTTGATGCAAATATTCGCATGTTTTGTTGTTTTAGCGGAGTCTTTTGTTGGTATAGGTCTCAAGTCAGTATACTATCAGTGTTTGACTAAAATTTTCTTGTGGAAGCATTCATTAGAAATTATTTACAAACATGTATTATGTAATGTAAGATGTATAAATGTTACTCTCGATTTTAGATATGTCATGACACAACGTCATAAAAAATAAAAAATGCATAAATGCCGTCAAAATGTTACTTTGTATTTTAGTGAACCAATAAACGTGTTTATGTGTACAGTTATACATGTTGTTTTTACAATTGTTTAAATGTGAAATATTTATTTTAGGAGATTTCAAGAAATACTGTGTTTTCCTTGTCAGGTCATTGGGAAAACTGAAAACATGTCCAAGTAATTTGTATCTTCTTCTTTTCACGTTGATACAAATATTCGCATGTTCTGTTGTTTGGTGGAGTCTGGTGTTTGTATAGGTCTCAAGTCAGTTTACTATCAGTGTTTGACTTAAATTTTCTTGTAGAAAAAGTAATTAGAAATTTCTTAGAAACATGTATTATGTAATGTAAGATGTATAAATGTTACTCTCGATTTTAGATATATCATGACACAACGTCATAAAAAATAAAAAATGCATAAATGCCGTCAAAATGTTACTTTGTATTTTAGTGAACCAATAAACGTGCTTATGTGTACAGTTAGACATGTTGCTTTATAATTGTTTAAATGTGAAATATTTATTTTATGAGATTTAAAGAAATATTTGTCGCGTGCTGCGTAAGGCCTATCTCCAAAATTATTCATAAACACTAGACCTACATCAGTAATTTAATTTTGAAACATCGATATTTTAGGAAAAACAATTAGGACACTTTCGAATGTTAAAACACAACAACATTAAACAAACTGTAATATATATTCAGACCTGTCCTCGGTGTTTTGTAAAGGGGTGTTCGGGCGTACACAGTCAGCAGAGGATATATAGGATGATTTCTAAAAAAAATGGTACAGTTAAAACAAATTATCTCAAAAGGGGGTTCGTTCGAACCGTCGAACCTGAAGAAGGGCGTGATATTTGAATGCGTGTTATTTAAGTGACTACGGTTTCAGTTGTGGAGTGTTTCCCTAGTGCGTAAATCTTACGCATTCTGTGGTCGTCATGGTCCTTGTTGTTTGCAGAGATGGTCTTGGCTGCAATGAGTGATCAATACCTCTAATGGATGCGCTATTCCATGAATGCAGACAAAACATTCACGTCGACAGCAATGTTCGCATCGCCTCAAGTATGTTTTGTATCGGAAATGACAGACATCAAGAAGACATCAAGAAACGCAACGTTGTAGTTTACAAGTAGTTTCAATGACTAAATCAGTCTACTTAGGAACGTCTAACCAGGTGACACGATGAAGGTATGCGGTTATTGTGTTATCCCGGCACCATGGTCAAACAGTGGTTTGACGGCTCTTCAGGATCGATTGGTTTTCTTAATTGGATGCCTACGTGATTGCACCAATGTCCAAAACTTTGCGGGAGTCATGCAGTGGATTTATCATGCCGAGCAATATGGTGTTTAATGCCGATGTTGAAGATGTCCATTATTGTCTCCAGAGAGGGTATAATATGGATATATCAACGTTCTTTGTTTAAGTACTTGTAATGATTGATGCACCACTAAACAGGTCTTCATTGTAAAACTGATCATAGAAAAACACCTGCTTCACCAAAGAGACATGATCCACAATTTTATCGCCGAGGGTCTGGAATGAACTCCGCGCCACTTCTAAAACATCTGAAACGACAGCTACCTTCCTAACAAAACTCAAAATATATTTATTCCAAATTGCATTTCCACCATAAATCTTACGTGGTCCCTCGTTCTGATAATTACTTTTGTGCGTCCCTGTTCACAATTACGCTTAATGATTCTGTTCTGTTGCGCCTCTGGGCTCAGTTTCATGAGGTAATAGGCGCTACATAAGTTAATTATTATTTTTACTCATTATTGTTATTTGACCGCATATGACACGAAGGCTTAAATGGCAAATCAATAGAAAGCACAACTTCGACGAAGATCTGGTAAATGTAAACACTGTACGCCAATTCATGCAATGCAGTACTTCCAAACAACCCACTTGAAGAATTTTCCGGACAACTCTAGGAGTTCACCAAAGGCGCCACCTCTTCGCCATATTCCTCGAGAACATCTTGCAAGAGACCATCCTAGATTTCAACCCCACCACATCTATTGGTGGGAGGCCAATTTGTAATCTTCATTTTGCAGACGATATCGGCCTGGTGGGAGGCAGCGAGAATAAACTTCAGGAACCTCACCATCAGACTGGAAGAAAAGCCAAGAGCTTATGGGATGGTAGTTAGCTCAGAAAAAAGCAAAGTAGTTGTCAATAGTCCCAACTAGAACAGCAACATCACGATGAACACGATGAACACGATGAATGCGATGAACGGCCAGAACCTTGAGGAAATAGACTCATTCAATTAACTAGGGTCCACCGTAAGCAAAGATGGCACCTCGTCAAAAACCAGAACAAAGATTGTCGTGGCCATGTTTGCTATGTTAAGACTAAACATCATCTGGAAGAGCAGATACACCAGCATCCAAATGAAGCTTAGGCTCTACGTGGTACTCACAGTATTCGTCCTCTTCTATGGATGCGAGCGCTGGATCTGACAGCAGAGACATAGAGGAGACGCATATAGGTATTTGGAGTAATATGCTTCAGGAGACTCCTCTGTATTTCTTACACTGAACATAAAGCAAGTGGATTCCCTTGCTAGAAAGCAATAGTCAGTGTGGTGAACGGTGAAACGACAAAAGCTCTCTTGGTTTGGCCACATAACCCACACAACACCATTTCAAAATCCACCCTGCAAGGCACCGTGGAGGGCGAGAGAAGACGGGGCCACCAGAGGACAAACTGGCTTGATAATATACAGGAATGAACCAAGCTTACCGACCCTACTTCCCACTGCAGAAGGCAGACAAAGCTGGTGAATACTATATATATATATAATATATATATATATATATATATATATATATATATATATATATATATATATATATATATATATATATATATATATATATATATATATATATATATATATATATATATATATATATATATATATATAGAAATGGCACCCTACGACCGTCCCGGTCAAAGGATGAAGGTGAAGTGATGGAATGCCAACGCAACACTACTCATAGACATATAACTAAATATTGATGGACGGGGAGAAAGACATATTTAGCCAAGCAGAAGAACCACAAAGATGTCCGACCGAAACAGCGGGATGTGCGATCTCTAACGCTGCTAACTGGAACATAACGGATCGTATCCACAAACAGATGGGTTGCTTAGTATTAAGTTGCGGAAACGTGATGCAACGTATGATGACGTGGATAGTTCTTTCGACACCAAATACATTGCATTATGGGTTTTCGAAAAGAAAGTACCTGTGTGGTTTCAACGTGTAAACACACTTTATTTTTTTTGGAAAGTATTAAAAATAAACTAGCTGAGTTACCATGCCTTGCACGGGAGAAAAGGCAGGCATTGCTAAAACGCATGACTCCTTGCACAATCCAGTCTAGTTTTGGCAATGCCAAAGGTGAAGAAAACCACTCTCCTTCAGATGACAGTTGTCTTTAATCAGGAAATGATCAACTGTTGCACTCTGAAAGGAGTAACAAAATAACATGAATACTAAATACTAGCTAACTAAGCTAAACAGCATTGACAGTGAAATGTGCGTATAGTAATGTATCTTGTACCTCAATGTAATGTCATCAGCACATAGTGTTCACTGTCGACCCATTCGTGTGGCAGGCTGCTGGCACAATGTACCAGTGCAATTGACTGCAGTGGGCACTTGATGTCCAACCATGCATAACGATACGCATCACTGACCAGTGACTACCACAGATCTATAGGCCATACACTTGTAGGCCACTTGCTACATCTCATCAAAAGGCAATGATTAATTCAATTTCATGCCCCTCAAAAATGTACCACAGGCGGTTTCAAGAAGCGTTCGTGCCGTACAAAGTAATATATGTGGACGTTTGACGTAGTTCACATAACTCGGAACAATCTTAGAAAACACGCATAGCGTTGCTAACAATTGAATATCACAACGAACTAGTACTGTTCGAACGATAGTTCACTGTACTATCAACGACACCTATTGATAGCTCACTTTACTATCGATAATTCGGTGTACTATCAACGACAACTACCGATGGCTCAATTTACTATCGATAGTATTACATCGTCACATCGACTATTGCGATGCAACGATAGTTCGATGTATTGTTACACCCCTATCAATAACCAGCATAACAGCAATTTAAGCAAGCTCTAAACCACTCAGTTCCAAGCAAACACGACTAAGCAGCAATTACTTCTTCCGCACACAACTCTGACCGTTTCATTCCTCACGAGTGTTAGCCATCACCTTACACAGGACAAGAGAGGACGGGACGGGACGGGAGAGGACGGGACGGGACGGGAGAGGACGGGACGGGACGGGAGAGGACGGGACGGGACTAGTACTACTACATTCGTATGAGTAACTGTGGACTCACCCTTTGATGTAAAATATATAATTTTACACAGCTAATTATATATTTTATACGTCGGTAAAGTGTTAATGAACCAGATTATTATCATTAGTAGTAAGATTTTTTCTTAATATAAATATATTAATATTGTTATGGTTTTGTATATCTACGGTGGCTCCCTTATGAAAATATACCATGGTGTTTTGAAACAGGGAAGCCATGGTATACCACAGTTTACCATGTAATTTCATGGTTTACCATGTAATACCATGTAATATAACGAATTGCCATGGAACACCATGGTATACCATGGTATACCATGGTATACCATGGCATATCATCCCTGACCATGTATTTTGTATTATTACAACGTTTATTACAATATTGAATCTTCGGTCAAAATAAACTGAGTCTGAGTCTGAGTCTGAGTCCGAGTCTGAGTCTGGTACCTGCGGGAGTTTTAGCAGAGCCCTAGATAGATATCTATCAAGGGATCTGCGTTTTAGCGGGGCCCGTTTTAGCGACGGTTAGCGACTCCTAGTGGGTCATTGGGGTATATATGGGGGCCCCAACATATGCCACTAGGTGGCGCACGAGGAGGCACCCTAAAAGGCGGGCACGTAAAGGCGGGCAATGCGGACACGACGGGCAAGAATTAACAAGGATGCGTAGTAGTGCCGTGCTCCCGTTTTACATGCGCTGTAATTATTGTTGTTGTTGTTTTGCGTGCGTGCGAGGCAATTCGTGCGTGCGTGTGTATATATATATATATATATATATATATATATATATATATATATATATATATATATATATATATATATATATACACACACACAATTAATAGATCGGTAGCATTCAACAAATGTCGAGTTGTTATTTCACCTTTATTTTGCTTTCTCTGTCGCTGCGCCTAGGGACTGGAATTAACTCCCTATCACTTTGAAAACATCTGAAACTATTGCTATTTTCCGAAACAAAACTCAAGACATATCTATTCCAAATTGCATTCCCACCATAAATGTTGGGTTGTCCCTCGTTCTGATACTGACTTTTATGCGTCCCTGTTTACGATTACGCTTACTGATTCTGTTTTGTTGCGCCTCTGAGCTCAGGTTCCTGAGGATATAGGCGCCATAGAAGTCAATTATTATTATCATAATTTGTTAAATTGTTGATAAAAGAAATCGCAATGTACACACGCACGCACGAAAAGCAACGACAATAAAAATGACAATAACTACAGCACATGTAAAACGGGAGCACGGCACTATTACGCATCCTTGTTCATTCTTGCCCGCTTTGCCCGCCTTGTTCGCCTTTTACGGGGAAAGACCACAGTTGACCTTCCTGTTTATTGTTTCACACGAATGTAGGGCGTATTAAATTGCGATATGTGAATTTAAAGAATTCATATGATGTGACATAAGTGCAATTGAGCAGGTATATTCACAGGTTTGTTTGTAGAAGCTATTGGCTGTGAAATGGTGCATTTTTTTGAGAGTTTAAAAGGCGGAGGGATTTATGGGAATTTTTCTGCTATGGGCCACGTGGACGCATGAATACAAGGCTATTTTTGTCAAAATTGATGGGCATCGCACGTCGGGGCGTTTTAAAAGAGCTGGAGGTATGTGATTTTGATAAAACTTGGTCAGCATGTCAATGAGATGATGGCAGTTGCTGTGAAAAAGTTTCAGAATTTTTAGTGGTCACGTATTCTTATAATCTAACAAAACGTTAACATGGCCACCAATGCAATTTTCAACTGTGGTCTGACTCCAAATAGACGGAAGTCGGGGTCACAAACACGGTTATAAAATGTTGATATGCTTATGTTTTGGTCATTGTTATTAGCTTAATTGTGGATATTACACGTAATTTGGATGAAATTATTAGTTTGTTATAACAAATTTCTTATAATTTTTATAATTTGCAATTATGATAATATAATTAGGGCTCATATTTTGGAAAATAAATAAATAAATAAAAACAGTTGCTAACCTGTCCCATGTTGTGCGTGTTTGACTTAGACAATTGTCGGTGTCAGACTGGATAATATTATATTATTATATATATGTTATAGATTCCATCTAGTGAACAAGATCATTACTGGTTAAATGCCGCTACTATTTAAACTGTTTAACAGTCTCCCTTAGGAGGTGTCTTACAACCGATCTACTAAATATAAAACATGTCAAATAAATGTACATTTTAGTTTTGTACTATAACGTTTGATGTGCACGAGCTGATATATTGCGCAAGTTGATGTTTAATATGATATTTCATTGCTAGTAAATACAATTTTTTTATTTTTCATATGCTAAAATAGCATTATAGAACTTGTGGTAAGCTAAAAGTGTACAATAAGCAATTTTTAATATCAACAATAACTGTTGCCTTTCCAAAATGTCTATTCACCACATATCAATACCAATTTCATGTTGTGTGCAGTACTTTGCAAGCCTAACCGTAGCTAACCCCATCTTTAGCTAACCACATGCCTGGCTAACCCCATCTCTAGCTAACCCCATCCCTAGCTAACCATAACTCTGAAGTGGTTAACATAAGATATAATCATTCCCATAGGCACAGGTTGATAGGAAAAGTGAACAGTTTGCTTGGAAAAGGCAGACAGCAGTAGCAATCATGAACATCATGATACAGATCGGATGCCAAAATGGAAAGTTTGCGAAAATTAGGGGGTATGACATAAGTATGTGACGGAACAGGTAACCATTTTGGACTAGAGCGATCATTGGTGATATTTATCTTGTGGCCCAGTGCGTTAGCAACATTGTGTAACAAATTTGGACAGAATAGTTGTATTTTGGTCGTGTCACACCCACTGGAAGCACTGCGTAGATCAGCATTTTCAAATCTGGCCGCGACTGGCATCTGGTCATGTGATACCCTTTTATGGTGGCGTATCGAAATCAAGCCGTTCGCCTTGTATCTTATCAACTAGAAGTATGAAAGCAGTCACATAAACAATACAATTGGACAAACCTGAATCATTGGAATTTACCCTAAATCCTGTTAAATGTGAAAAATGTCCAATTTTCTTACAAAGTTATGCCACGTTTGGTTTAAAATCAAGCAATTATATGAATACTAATTTTAAAATAAACTCATTAGTATATTCAAAGGGACAATAAGCAGGCTTCATTGGTTCGCAGTGCTATGTAAATCTAGTGTACATGATCTATGATTTATCAAGTGTCAAAATCGACCTATAATTAAATTATGTGACTGGTTTTCAGCTAATAATACGGACAAAGCATTGTTTAGACTTGGCTGTCAAACAAATAATAATGACTTGACAAGTAGGAGTGTTCCATAATGTGTCTACATATACACTGTGCCGCAACTTGATATACAATTTGACACTTTCTGAAACAAAAAAATTCCCTATTTAATAGACGGAAGTCGGGGTCACAAACACGGTTATAAAATGTTGATATGCTTATGTTTTGGTCATTGTTATTAGCTTAATTGTGGATATTACACGTAATTTGGATGAAATTATTAGTTTGTTATAACAAATTTCTTATAATTTTTATAATTTGCAATTATGATAATATAATTAGGGCTCATATTTTGGAAAATAAATAAATAAATAAAAACAGTTGCTAACCTGTCCCATGTTGTGCGTGTTTGACTTAGACAATTGTCGGTGTCAGACTGGATAATATTATATTATTATATATATGTTATAGATTCCATCTAGTGAACAAGATCATTACTGGTTAAATGCCGCTACTATTTAAACTGTTTAACAGTCTCCCTTAGGAGGTGTCTTACAACCGATCTACTAAATATAAAACATGTCAAATAAATGTACATTTTAGTTTTGTACTATAACGTTTGATGTGCACGAGCTGATATATTGCGCAAGTTGATGTTTAATATGATATTTCATTGCTAGTAAATACAATTTTTTTATTTTTCATATGCTAAAATAGCATTATAGAACTTGTGGTAAGCTAAAAGTGTACAATAAGCAATTTTTAATATCAACAATAACTGTTGCCTTTCCAAAATGTCTATTCACCACATATCAATACCAATTTCATGTTGTGTGCAGTACTTTGCAAGCCTAACCGTAGCTAACCCCATCTTTAGCTAACCACATGCCTGGCTAACCCCATCTCTAGCTAACCCCATCCCTAGCTAACCATAACTCTGAAGTGGTTAACATAAGATATAATCATTCCCATAGGCACAGGTTGATAGGAAAAGTGAACAGTTTGCTTGGAAAAGGCAGACAGCAGTAGCAATCATGAACATCATGATACAGATCGGATGCCAAAATGGAAAGTTTGCGAAAATTAGGGGGTATGACATAAGTATGTGACGGAACAGGTAACCATTTTGGACTAGAGCGATCATTGGTGATATTTATCTTGTGGCCCAGTGCGTTAGCAACATTGTGTAACAAATTTGGACAGAATAGTTGTATTTTGGTCGTGTCACACCCACTGGAAGCACTGCGTAGATCAGCATTTTCAAATCTGGCCGCGACTGGCATCTGGTCATGTGATACCCTTTTATGGTGGCGTATCGAAATCAAGCCGTTCGCCTTGTATCTTATCAACTAGAAGTATGAAAGCAGTCACATAAACAATACAATTGGACAAACCTGAATCATTGGAATTTACCCTAAATCCTGTTAAATGTGAAAAATGTCCAATTTTCTTACAAAGTTATGCCACGTTTGGTTTAAAATCAAGCAATTATATGAATACTAATTTTAAAATAAACTCATTAGTATATTCAAAGGGACAATAAGCAGGCTTCATTGGTTCGCAGTGCTATGTAAATCTAGTGTACATGATCTATGATTTATCAAGTGTCAAAATCGACCTATAATTAAATTATGTGACTGGTTTTCAGCTAATAATACGGACAAAGCATTGTTTAGACTTGGCTGTCAAACAAATAATAATGACTTGACAAGTAGGAGTGTTCCATAATGTGTCTACATATACACTGTGCCGCAACTTGATATACAATTTGACACTTTCTGAAACAAAAAAATTCCCTATTTAATAGACGGAAGTCGGGGTCACAAACACGGTTATAAAATGTTGATATGCTTATGTTTTGGTCATTGTTATTAGCTTAATTGTGGATATTACACGTAATTTGGATGAAATTATTAGTTTGTTATAACAAATTTCTTATAATTTTTATAATTTGCAATTATGATAATATAATTAGGGCTCATATTTTGGAAAATAAATAAATAAATAAAAACAGTTGCTAACCTGTCCCATGTTGTGCGTGTTTGACTTAGACAATTGTCGGTGTCAGACTGGATAATATTATATTATTATATATATGTTATAGATTCCATCTAGTGAACAAGATCATTACTGGTTAAATGCCGCTACTATTTAAACTGTTTAACAGTCTCCCTTAGGAGGTGTCTTACAACCGATCTACTAAATATAAAACATGTCAAATAAATGTACATTTTAGTTTTGTACTATAACGTTTGATGTGCACGAGCTGATATATTGCGCAAGTTGATGTTTAATATGATATTTCATTGCTAGTAAATACAATTTTTTTATTTTTCATATGCTAAAATAGCATTATAGAACTTGTGGTAAGCTAAAAGTGTACAATAAGCAATTTTTAATATCAACAATAACTGTTGCCTTTCCAAAATGTCTATTCACCACATATCAATACCAATTTCATGTTGTGTGCAGTACTTTGCAAGCCTAACCGTAGCTAACCCCATCTTTAGCTAACCACATGCCTGGCTAACCCCATCTCTAGCTAACCCCATCCCTAGCTAACCATAACTCTGAAGTGGTTAACATAAGATATAATCATTCCCATAGGCACAGGTTGATAGGAAAAGTGAACAGTTTGCTTGGAAAAGGCAGACAGCAGTAGCAATCATGAACATCATGATACAGATCGGATGCCAAAATGGAAAGTTTGCGAAAATTAGGGGGTATGACATAAGTATGTGACGGAACAGGTAACCATTTTGGACTAGAGCGATCATTGGTGATATTTATCTTGTGGCCCAGTGCGTTAGCAACATTGTGTAACAAATTTGGACAGAATAGTTGTATTTTGGTTGTGTCACACCCACTGGAAGCACTGCGTAGATCAGCATTTTCAAATCTGGCCGCGACTGGCATCTGGTCATGTGATACCCTTTTATGGTGGCGTATCGAAATCAAGCCGTTCGCCTTGTATCTTATCAACTAGAAGTATGAAAGCAGTCACATAAACAATACAATTGGACAAACCTGAATCATTGGAATTTACCCTAAATCCTGTTAAATGTGAAAAATGTCCAATTTTCTTACAAAGTTATGCCACGTTTGGTTTAAAATCAAGCAATTATATGAATACTAATTTTAAAATAAACTCATTAGTATATTCAAAGGGACAATAAGCAGGCTTCATTGGTTCGCAGTGCTATGTAAATCTAGTGTACATGATCTATGATTTATCAAGTGTCAAAATCGACCTATAATTAAATTATGTGACTGGTTTTCAGCTAATAATACGGACAAAGCATTGTTTAGACTTGGCTGTCAAACAAATAATAATGACTTGACAAGTAGGAGTGTTCCATAATGTGTCTACATATACACTGTGCCGCAACTTGATATACAATTTGACACTTTCTGAAACAAAAAAATTCCCTATTAAATAGACGGAAGTCGGGGTCACAAACACGGTTATAAAATGTTGATATGCTTATGTTTTGGTCATTGTTATTAGCTTAATTGTGGATATTACACGTAATTTGGATGAAATTATTAGTTTGTTATAACAAATTTCTTATAATTTTTATAATTTGCAATTATGATAATATAATTAGGGCTCATATTTTGGAAAATAAATAAATAAAAACAGTTGCTAACCTGTCCCATGTTGTGCGTGTTTGACTTAGACAATTGTCGGTGTCAGACTGGATAATATTATATTATTATATATATGTTATAGATTCCATCTAGTGAACAAGATCATTACTGGTTAAATGCCGCTACTATTTAAACTGTTTAACAGTCTCCCTTAGGAGGTGTCTTACAACCGATCTACTAAATATAAAACATGTCAAATAAATGTACATTTTAGTTTTGTACTATAACGTTTGATGTGCACGAGCTGATATATTGCGCAAGTTGATGTTTAATATGATATTTCATTGCTAGTAAATACAATTTTTTTATTTTTCATATGCTAAAATAGCATTATAGAACTTGTGGTAAGCTAAAAGTGTACAATAAGCAATTTTTAATATCAACAATAACTGTTGCCTTTCCAAAATGTCTATTCACCACATATCAATACCAATTTCATGTTGTGTGCAGTACTTTGCAAGCCTAACCGTAGCTAACCCCATCTTTAGCTAACCACATGCCTGGCTAACCCCATCTCTAGCTAACCCCATCCCTAGCTAACCATAACTCTGAAGTGGTTAACATAAGATATAATCATTCCCATAGGCACAGGTTGATAGGAAAAGTGAACAGTTTGCTTGGAAAAGGCAGACAGCAGTAGCAATCATGAACATCATGATACAGATCGGATGCCAAAATGGAAAGTTTGCGAAAATTAGGGGGTATGACATAAGTATGTGACGGAACAGGTAACCATTTTGGACTAGAGCGATCATTGGTGATATTTATCTTGTGGCCCAGTGCGTTAGCAACATTGTGTAACAAATTTGGACAGAATAGTTGTATTTTGGTCGTGTCACACCCACTGGAAGCACTGCGTAGATCAGCATTTTCAAATCTGGCCGCGACTGGCATCTGGTCATGTGATACCCTTTTATGGTGGCGTATCGAAATCAAGCCGTTCGCCTTGTATCTTATCAACTAGAAGTATGAAAGCAGTCACATAAACAATACAATTGGACAAACCTGAATCATTGGAATTTACCCTAAATCCTGTTAAATGTGAAAAATGTCCAATTTTCTTACAAAGTTATGCCACGTTTGGTTTAAAATCAAGCAATTATATGAATACTAATTTTAAAATAAACTCATTAGTATATTCAAAGGGACAATAAGCAGGCTTCATTGGTTCGCAGTGCTATGTAAATCTAGTGTACATGATCTATGATTTATCAAGTGTCAAAATCGACCTATAATTAAATTATGTGACTGGTTTTCAGCTAATAATACGGACAAAGCATTGTTTAGACTTGGCTGTCAAACAAATAATAATGACTTGACAAGTAGGAGTGTTCCATAATGTGTCTACATATACACTGTGCCGCAACTTGATATACAATTTGACACTTTCTGAAACAAAAAAATTCCCTATTTAATAGACGGAAGTCGGGGTCACAAACACGGTTATAAAATGTTGATATGCTTATGTTTTGGTCATTGTTATTAGCTTAATTGTGGATATTACACGTAATTTGGATGAAATTATTAGTTTGTTATAACAAATTTCTTATAATTTTTATAATTTGCAATTATGATAATATAATTAGGGCTCATATTTTGGAAAATAAATAAATAAATAAAAACAGTTGCTAACCTGTCCCATGTTGTGCGTGTTTGACTTAGACAATTGTCGGTGTCAGACTGGATAATATTATATTATTATATATATGTTATAGATTCCATCTAGTGAACAAGATCATTACTGGTTAAATGCCGCTACTATTTAAACTGTTTAACAGTCTCCCTTAGGAGGTGTCTTACAACCGATCTACTAAATATAAAACATGTCAAATAAATGTACATTTTAGTTTTGTACTATAACGTTTGATGTGCACGAGCTGATATATTGCGCAAGTTGATGTTTAATATGATATTTCATTGCTAGTAAATACAATTTTTTTATTTTTCATATGCTAAAATAGCATTATAGAACTTGTGGTAAGCTAAAAGTGTACAATAAGCAATTTTTAATATCAACAATAACTGTTGCCTTTCCAAAATGTCTATTCACCACATATCAATACCAATTTCATGTTGTGTGCAGTACTTTGCAAGCCTAACCGTAGCTAACCCCATCTTTAGCTAACCACATGCCTGGCTAACCCCATCTCTAGCTAACCCCATCCCTAGCTAACCATAACTCTGAAGTGGTTAACATAAGATATAATCATTCCCATAGGCACAGGTTGATAGGAAAAGTGAACAGTTTGCTTGGAAAAGGCAGACAGCAGTAGCAATCATGAACATCATGATACAGATCGGATGCCAAAATGGAAAGTTTGCGAAAATTAGGGGGTATGACATAAGTATGTGACGGAACAGGTAACCATTTTGGACTAGAGCGATCATTGGTGATATTTATCTTGTGGCCCAGTGCGTTAGCAACATTGTGTAACAAATTTGAAATCAAGCCGTTCGCCTTGTATCTTATCAACTAGAAGTATGGAAAGCAGTCACATAAACAATACAATTGGACAAACCTGAATCATTGGAATTTACCCTAAATCTGTTAAATGTGAAAAATGTCCAATTTTCTTACAAAGTTATGCCACGTTTGGTTTAAAATCAAGCAATTATATGAATACTAATTTTAAAATAAACTCATTAGTATATTCAAAGGGACAATAAGCAGGCTTCATTGGTTCGCAGTGCTATGTAAATCTAGTGTACATGATCTATGATTTATCAAGTGTCAAAATCGACCTATAATTAAATTATGTGACTGGTTTTCAGCTAATAATACGGACAAAGCATTGTTTAGACTTGGCTGTCAAACAAATAATAATGACTTGACAAGTAGGAGTGTTCCATAATGTGTCTACATATACACTGTGCCGCAACTTGATATACAATTTGACACTTTCTGAAACAAAAAAATTCCCTATTAAATAGACGGAAGTCGGGGTCACAAACACGGTTATAAAATGTTGATATGCTTATGTTTTGGTCATTGTTATTAGCTTAATTGTGGATATTACACGTAATTTGGATGAAATTATTAGTTTGTTATAACAAATTTCTTATAATTTTTATAATTTGCAATTATGATAATATAATTAGGGCTCATATTTTGGAAAATAAATAAATAAAAACAGTTGCTAACCTGTCCCATGTTGTGCGTGTTTGACTTAGACAATTGTCGGTGTCAGACTGGATAATATTATATTATTATATATATGTTATAGATTCCATCTAGTGAACAAGATCATTACTGGTTAAATGCCGCTACTATTTAAACTGTTTAACAGTCTCCCTTAGGAGGTGTCTTACAACCGATCTACTAAATATAAAACATGTCAAATAAATGTACATTTTAGTTTTGTACTATAACGTTTGATGTGCACGAGCTGATATATTGCGCAAGTTGATGTTTAATATGATATTTCATTGCTAGTAAATACAATTTTTTTATTTTTCATATGCTAAAATAGCATTATAGAACTTGTGGTAAGCTAAAAGTGTACAATAAGCAATTTTTAATATCAACAATAACTGTTGCCTTTCCAAAATGTCTATTCACCACATATCAATACCAATTTCATGTTGTGTGCAGTACTTTGCAAGCCTAACCGTAGCTAACCCCATCTTTAGCTAACCACATGCCTGGCTAACCCCATCTCTAGCTAACCCCATCCCTAGCTAACCATAACTCTGAAGTGGTTAACATAAGATATAATCATTCCCATAGGCACAGGTTGATAGGAAAAGTGAACAGTTTGCTTGGAA
The DNA here is from genome assembly GCA_963662155.1 of Lamellibrachia columna. Lineage (NCBI taxonomy): Eukaryota > Metazoa > Annelida > Polychaeta > Sabellida > Siboglinidae > Lamellibrachia > Lamellibrachia columna. The sequence goes on along the minus strand of OY759266.1, from coordinate 36,518,648 downwards.
AAGGCAGACAGCAGTAGCAATCATGAACATCATGATACAGATCGGATGCCAAAATGGAAAGTTTGCGAAAATTAGGGGGTATGACATAAGTATGTGACGGAACAGGTAACCATTTTGGACTAGAGCGATCATTGGTGATATTTATCTTGTGGCCCAGTGCGTTAGCAACATTGTGTAACAAATTTGGACAGAATAGTTGTATTTTGGTCGTGTCACACCCACTGGAAGCACTGCGTAGATCAGCATTTTCAAATCTGGCCGCGACTGGCATCTGGTCATGTGATACCCTTTTATGGTGGCGTATCGAAATCAAGCCGTTCGCCTTGTATCTTATCAACTAGAAGTATGAAAGCAGTCACATAAACAATACAATTGGACAAACCTGAATCATTGGAATTTACCCTAAATCCTGTTAAATGTGAAAAATGTCCAATTTTCTTACAAAGTTATGCCACGTTTGGTTTAAAATCAAGCAATTATATGAATACTAATTTTAAAATAAACTCATTAGTATATTCAAAGGGACAATAAGCAGGCTTCATTGGTTCGCAGTGCTATGTAAATCTAGTGTACATGATCTATGATTTATCAAGTGTCAAAATCGACCTATAATTAAATTATGTGACTGGTTTTCAGCTAATAATACGGACAAAGCATTGTTTAGACTTGGCTGTCAAACAAATAATAATGACTTGACAAGTAGGAGTGTTCCATAATGTGTCTACATATACACTGTGCCGCAACTTGATATACAATTTGACACTTTCTGAAACAAAAAAATTCCCTATTTAATAGACGGAAGTCGGGGTCACAAACACGGTTATAAAATGTTGATATGCTTATGTTTTGGTCATTGTTATTAGCTTAATTGTGGATATTACACGTAATTTGGATGAAATTATTAGTTTGTTATAACAAATTTCTTATAATTTTTATAATTTGCAATTATGATAATATAATTAGGGCTCATATTTTGGAAAATAAATAAATAAATAAAAACAGTTGCTAACCTGTCCCATGTTGTGCGTGTTTGACTTAGACAATTGTCGGTGTCAGACTGGATAATATTATATTATTATATATATGTTATAGATTCCATCTAGTGAACAAGATCATTACTGGTTAAATGCCGCTACTATTTAAACTGTTTAACAGTCTCCCTTAGGAGGTGTCTTACAACCGATCTACTAAATATAAAACATGTCAAATAAATGTACATTTTAGTTTTGTACTATAACGTTTGATGTGCACGAGCTGATATATTGCGCAAGTTGATGTTTAATATGATATTTCATTGCTAGTAAATACAATTTTTTTATTTTTCATATGCTAAAATAGCATTATAGAACTTGTGGTAAGCTAAAAGTGTACAATAAGCAATTTTTAATATCAACAATAACTGTTGCCTTTCCAAAATGTCTATTCACCACATATCAATACCAATTTCATGTTGTGTGCAGTACTTTGCAAGCCTAACCGTAGCTAACCCCATCTTTAGCTAACCACATGCCTGGCTAACCCCATCTCTAGCTAACCCCATCCCTAGCTAACCATAACTCTGAAGTGGTTAACATAAGATATAATCATTCCCATAGGCACAGGTTGATAGGAAAAGTGAACAGTTTGCTTGGAAAAGGCAGACAGCAGTAGCAATCATGAACATCATGATACAGATCGGATGCCAAAATGGAAAGTTTGCGAAAATTAGGGGGTATGACATAAGTATGTGACGGAACAGGTAACCATTTTGGACTAGAGCGATCATTGGTGATATTTATCTTGTGGCCCAGTGCGTTAGCAACATTGTGTAACAAATTTGGACAGAATAGTTGTATTTTGGTCGTGTCACACCCACTGGAAGCACTGCGTAGATCAGCATTTTCAAATCTGGCCGCGACTGGCATCTGGTCATGTGATACCCTTTTATGGTGGCGTATCGAAATCAAGCCGTTCGCCTTGTATCTTATCAACTAGAAGTATGAAAGCAGTCACATAAACAATACAATTGGACAAACCTGAATCATTGGAATTTACCCTAAATCCTGTTAAATGTGAAAAATGTCCAATTTTCTTACAAAGTTATGCCACGTTTGGTTTAAAATCAAGCAATTATATGAATACTAATTTTAAAATAAACTCATTAGTATATTCAAAGGGACAATAAGCAGGCTTCATTGGTTCGCAGTGCTATGTAAATCTAGTGTACATGATCTATGATTTATCAAGTGTCAAAATCGACCTATAATTAAATTATGTGACTGGTTTTCAGCTAATAATACGGACAAAGCATTGTTTAGACTTGGCTGTCAAACAAATAATAATGACTTGACAAGTAGGAGTGTTCCATAATGTGTCTACATATACACTGTGCCGCAACTTGATATACAATTTGACACTTTCTGAAACAAAAAAATTCCCTATTTAATAGACGGAAGTCGGGGTCACAAACACGGTTATAAAATGTTGATATGCTTATGTTTTGGTCATTGTTATTAGCTTAATTGTGGATATTACACGTAATTTGGATGAAATTATTAGTTTGTTATAACAAATTTCTTATAATTTTTATAATTTGCAATTATGATAATATAATTAGGGCTCATATTTTGGAAAATAAATAAATAAATAAAAACAGTTGCTAACCTGTCCCATGTTGTGCGTGTTTGACTTAGACAATTGTCGGTGTCAGACTGGATAATATTATATTATTATATATATGTTATAGATTCCATCTAGTGAACAAGATCATTACTGGTTAAATGCCGCTACTATTTAAACTGTTTAACAGTCTCCCTTAGGAGGTGTCTTACAACCGATCTACTAAATATAAAACATGTCAAATAAATGTACATTTTAGTTTTGTACTATAACGTTTGATGTGCACGAGCTGATATATTGCGCAAGTTGATGTTTAATATGATATTTCATTGCTAGTAAATACAATTTTTTTATTTTTCATATGCTAAAATAGCATTATAGAACTTGTGGTAAGCTAAAAGTGTACAATAAGCAATTTTTAATATCAACAATAACTGTTGCCTTTCCAAAATGTCTATTCACCACATATCAATACCAATTTCATGTTGTGTGCAGTACTTTGCAAGCCTAACCGTAGCTAACCCCATCTTTAGCTAACCACATGCCTGGCTAACCCCATCTCTAGCTAACCCCATCCCTAGCTAACCATAACTCTGAAGTGGTTAACATAAGATATAATCATTCCCATAGGCACAGGTTGATAGGAAAAGTGAACAGTTTGCTTGGAAAAGGCAGACAGCAGTAGCAATCATGAACATCATGATACAGATCGGATGCCAAAATGGAAAGTTTGCGAAAATTAGGGGGTATGACATAAGTATGTGACGGAACAGGTAACCATTTTGGACTAGAGCGATCATTGGTGATATTTATCTTGTGGCCCAGTGCGTTAGCAACATTGTGTAACAAATTTGGACAGAATAGTTGTATTTTGGTCGTGTCACACCCACTGGAAGCACTGCGTAGATCAGCATTTTCAAATCTGGCCGCGACTGGCATCTGGTCATGTGATACCCTTTTATGGTGGCGTATCGAAATCAAGCCGTTCGCCTTGTATCTTATCAACTAGAAGTATGAAAGCAGTCACATAAACAATACAATTGGACAAACCTGAATCATTGGAATTTACCCTAAATCCTGTTAAATGTGAAAAATGTCCAATTTTCTTACAAAGTTATGCCACGTTTGGTTTAAAATCAAGCAATTATATGAATACTAATTTTAAAATAAACTCATTAGTATATTCAAAGGGACAATAAGCAGGCTTCATTGGTTCGCAGTGCTATGTAAATCTAGTGTACATGATCTATGATTTATCAAGTGTCAAAATCGACCTATAATTAAATTATGTGACTGGTTTTCAGCTAATAATACGGACAAAGCATTGTTTAGACTTGGCTGTCAAACAAATAATAATGACTTGACAAGTAGGAGTGTTCCATAATGTGTCTACATATACACTGTGCCGCAACTTGATATACAATTTGACACTTTCTGAAACAAAAAAATTCCCTATTTAATAGACGGAAGTCGGGGTCACAAACACGGTTATAAAATGTTGATATGCTTATGTTTTGGTCATTGTTATTAGCTTAATTGTGGATATTACACGTAATTTGGATGAAATTATTAGTTTGTTATAACAAATTTCTTATAATTTTTATAATTTGCAATTATGATAATATAATTAGGGCTCATATTTTGGAAAATAAATAAATAAATAAAAACAGTTGCTAACCTGTCCCATGTTGTGCGTGTTTGACTTAGACAATTGTCGGTGTCAGACTGGATAATATTATATTATTATATATATGTTATAGATTCCATCTAGTGAACAAGATCATTACTGGTTAAATGCCGCTACTATTTAAACTGTTTAACAGTCTCCCTTAGGAGGTGTCTTACAACCGATCTACTAAATATAAAACATGTCAAATAAATGTACATTTTAGTTTTGTACTATAACGTTTGATGTGCACGAGCTGATATATTGCGCAAGTTGATGTTTAATATGATATTTCATTGCTAGTAAATACAATTTTTTTATTTTTCATATGCTAAAATAGCATTATAGAACTTGTGGTAAGCTAAAAGTGTACAATAAGCAATTTTTAATATCAACAATAACTGTTGCCTTTCCAAAATGTCTATTCACCACATATCAATACCAATTTCATGTTGTGTGCAGTACTTTGCAAGCCTAACCGTAGCTAACCCCATCTTTAGCTAACCACATGCCTGGCTAACCCCATCTCTAGCTAACCCCATCCCTAGCTAACCATAACTCTGAAGTGGTTAACATAAGATATAATCATTCCCATAGGCACAGGTTGATAGGAAAAGTGAACAGTTTGCTTGGAAAAGGCAGACAGCAGTAGCAATCATGAACATCATGATACAGATCGGATGCCAAAATGGAAAGTTTGCGAAAATTAGGGGGTATGACATAAGTATGTGACGGAACAGGTAACCATTTTGGACTAGAGCGATCATTGGTGATATTTATCTTGTGGCCCAGTGCGTTAGCAACATTGTGTAACAAATTTGAAATCAAGCCGTTCGCCTTGTATCTTATCAACTAGAAGTATGAAAGCAGTCACATAAACAATACAATTGGACAAACCTGAATCATTGGAATTTACCCTAAATCCTGTTAAATGTGAAAAATGTCCAATTTTCTTACAAAGTTATGCCACGTTTGGTTTAAAATCAAGCAATTATATGAATACTAATTTTAAAATAAACTCATTAGTATATTCAAAGGGACAATAAGCAGGCTTCATTGGTTCGCAGTGCTATGTAAATCTAGTGTACATGATCTATGATTTATCAAGTGTCAAAATCGACCTATAATTAAATTATGTGACTGGTTTTCAGCTAATAATACGGACAAAGCATTGTTTAGACTTGGCTGTCAAACAAATAATAATGACTTGACAAGTAGGAGTGTTCCATAATGTGTCTACATATACACTGTGCCGCAACTTGATATACAATTTGACACTTTCTGAAACAAAAAAATTCCCTATTAAATAGACGGAAGTCGGGGTCACAAACACGGTTATAAAATGTTGATATGCTTATGTTTTGGTCATTGTTATTAGCTTAATTGTGGATATTACACGTAATTTGGATGAAATTATTAGTTTGTTATAACAAATTTCTTATAATTTTTATAATTTGCAATTATGATAATATAATTAGGGCTCATATTTTGGAAAATAAATAAATAAAAACAGTTGCTAACCTGTCCCATGTTGTGCGTGTTTGACTTAGACAATTGTCGGTGTCAGACTGGATAATATTATATTATTATATATATGTTATAGATTCCATCTAGTGAACAAGATCATTACTGGTTAAATGCCGCTACTATTTAAACTGTTTAACAGTCTCCCTTAGGAGGTGTCTTACAACCGATCTACTAAATATAAAACATGTCAAATAAATGTACATTTTAGTTTTGTACTATAACGTTTGATGTGCACGAGCTGATATATTGCGCAAGTTGATGTTTAATATGATATTTCATTGCTAGTAAATACAATTTTTTTATTTTTCATATGCTAAAATAGCATTATAGAACTTGTGGTAAGCTAAAAGTGTACAATAAGCAATTTTTAATATCAACAATAACTGTTGCCTTTCCAAAATGTCTATTCACCACATATCAATACCAATTTCATGTTGTGTGCAGTACTTTGCAAGCCTAACCGTAGCTAACCCCATCTTTAGCTAACCACATGCCTGGCTAACCCCATCTCTAGCTAACCCCATCCCTAGCTAACCATAACTCTGAAGTGGTTAACATAAGATATAATCATTCCCATAGGCACAGGTTGATAGGAAAAGTGAACAGTTTGCTTGGAAAAGGCAGACAGCAGTAGCAATCATGAACATCATGATACAGATCGGATGCCAAAATGGAAAGTTTGCGAAAATTAGGGGGTATGACATAAGTATGTGACGGAACAGGTAACCATTTTGGACTAGAGCGATCATTGGTGATATTTATCTTGTGGCCCAGTGCGTTAGCAACATTGTGTAACAAATTTGGACAGAATAGTTGTATTTTGGTCGTGTCACACCCACTGGAAGCACTGCGTAGATCAGCATTTTCAAATCTGGCCGCGACTGGCATCTGGTCATGTGATACCCTTTTATGGTGGCGTATCGAAATCAAGCCGTTCGCCTTGTATCTTATCAACTAGAAGTATGAAAGCAGTCACATAAACAATACAATTGGACAAACCTGAATCATTGGAATTTACCCTAAATCCTGTTAAATGTGAAAAATGTCCAATTTTCTTACAAAGTTATGCCACGTTTGGTTTAAAATCAAGCAATTATATGAATACTAATTTTAAAATAAACTCATTAGTATATTCAAAGGGACAATAAGCAGGCTTCATTGGTTCGCAGTGCTATGTAAATCTAGTGTACATGATCTATGATTTATCAAGTGTCAAAATCGACCTATAATTAAATTATGTGACTGGTTTTCAGCTAATAATACGGACAAAGCATTGTTTAGACTTGGCTGTCAAACAAATAATAATGACTTGACAAGTAGGAGTGTTCCATAATGTGTCTACATATACACTGTGCCGCAACTTGATATACAATTTGACACTTTCTGAAACAAAAAAATTCCCTATTTAATAGACGGAAGTCGGGGTCACAAACACGGTTATAAAATGTTGATATGCTTATGTTTTGGTCATTGTTATTAGCTTAATTGTGGATATTACACGTAATTTGGATGAAATTATTAGTTTGTTATAACAAATTTCTTATAATTTTTATAATTTGCAATTATGATAATATAATTAGGGCTCATATTTTGGAAAATAAATAAATAAATAAAAACAGTTGCTAACCTGTCCCATGTTGTGCGTGTTTGACTTAGACAATTGTCGGTGTCAGACTGGATAATATTATATTATTATATATATGTTATAGATTCCATCTAGTGAACAAGATCATTACTGGTTAAATGCCGCTACTATTTAAACTGTTTAACAGTCTCCCTTAGGAGGTGTCTTACAACCGATCTACTAAATATAAAACATGTCAAATAAATGTACATTTTAGTTTTGTACTATAACGTTTGATGTGCACGAGCTGATATATTGCGCAAGTTGATGTTTAATATGATATTTCATTGCTAGTAAATACAATTTTTTTATTTTTCATATGCTAAAATAGCATTATAGAACTTGTGGTAAGCTAAAAGTGTACAATAAGCAATTTTTAATATCAACAATAACTGTTGCCTTTCCAAAATGTCTATTCACCACATATCAATACCAATTTCATGTTGTGTGCAGTACTTTGCAAGCCTAACCGTAGCTAACCCCATCTTTAGCTAACCACATGCCTGGCTAACCCCATCTCTAGCTAACCCCATCCCTAGCTAACCATAACTCTGAAGTGGTTAACATAAGATATAATCATTCCCATAGGCACAGGTTGATAGGAAAAGTGAACAGTTTGCTTGGAAAAGGCAGACAGCAGTAGCAATCATGAACATCATGATACAGATCGGATGCCAAAATGGAAAGTTTGCGAAAATTAGGGGGTATGACATAAGTATGTGACGGAACAGGTAACCATTTTGGACTAGAGCGATCATTGGTGATATTTATCTTGTGGCCCAGTGCGTTAGCAACATTGTGTAACAAATTTGGACAGAATAGTTGTATTTTGGTCGTGTCACACCCACTGGAAGCACTGCGTAGATCAGCATTTTCAAATCTGGCCGCGACTGGCATCTGGTCATGTGATACCCTTTTATGGTGGCGTATCGAAATCAAGCCGTTCGCCTTGTATCTTATCAACTAGAAGTATGAAAGCAGTCACATAAACAATACAATTGGACAAACCTGAATCATTGGAATTTACCCTAAATCCTGTTAAATGTGAAAAATGTCCAATTTTCTTACAAAGTTATGCCACGTTTGGTTTAAAATCAAGCAATTATATGAATACTAATTTTAAAATAAACTCATTAGTATATTCAAAGGGACAATAAGCAGGCTTCATTGGTTCGCAGTGCTATGTAAATCTAGTGTACATGATCTATGATTTATCAAGTGTCAAAATCGACCTATAATTAAATTATGTGACTGGTTTTCAGCTAATAATACGGACAAAGCATTGTTTAGACTTGGCTGTCAAACAAATAATAATGACTTGACAAGTAGGAGTGTTCCATAATGTGTCTACATATACACTGTGCCGCAACTTGATATACAATTTGACACTTTCTGAAACAAAAAAATTCCCTATTTAATAGACGGAAGTCGGGGTCACAAACACGGTTATAAAATGTTGATATGCTTATGTTTTGGTCATTGTTATTAGCTTAATTGTGGATATTACACGTAATTTGGATGAAATTATTAGTTTGTTATAACAAATTTCTTATAATTTTTATAATTTGCAATTATGATAATATAATTAGGGCTCATATTTTGGAAAATAAATAAATAAATAAAAACAGTTGCTAACCTGTCCCATGTTGTGCGTGTTTGACTTAGACAATTGTCGGTGTCAGACTGGATAATATTATATTATTATATATATGTTATAGATTCCATCTAGTGAACAAGATCATTACTGGTTAAATGCCGCTACTATTTAAACTGTTTAACAGTCTCCCTTAGGAGGTGTCTTACAACCGATCTACTAAATATAAAACATGTCAAATAAATGTACATTTTAGTTTTGTACTATAACGTTTGATGTGCACGAGCTGATATATTGCGCAAGTTGATGTTTAATATGATATTTCATTGCTAGTAAATACAATTTTTTTATTTTTCATATGCTAAAATAGCATTATAGAACTTGTGGTAAGCTAAAAGTGTACAATAAGCAATTTTTAATATCAACAATAACTGTTGCCTTTCCAAAATGTCTATTCACCACATATCAATACCAATTTCATGTTGTGTGCAGTACTTTGCAAGCCTAACCGTAGCTAACCCCATCTTTAGCTAACCACATGCCTGGCTAACCCCATCTCTAGCTAACCCCATCCCTAGCTAACCATAACTCTGAAGTGGTTAACATAAGATATAATCATTCCCATAGGCACAGGTTGATAGGAAAAGTGAACAGTTTGCTTGGAAAAGGCAGACAGCAGTAGCAATCATGAACATCATGATACAGATCGGATGCCAAAATGGAAAGTTTGCGAAAATTAGGGGGTATGACATAAGTATGTGACGGAACAGGTAACCATTTTGGACTAGAGCGATCATTGGTGATATTTATCTTGTGGCCCAGTGCGTTAGCAACATTGTGTAACAAATTTGGACAGAATAGTTGTATTTTGGTCGTGTCACACCCACTGGAAGCACTGCGTAGATCAGCATTTTCAAATCTGGCCGCGACTGGCATCTGGTCATGTGATACCCTTTTATGGTGGCGTATCGAAATCAAGCCGTTCGCCTTGTATCTTATCAACTAGAAGTATGAAAGCAGTCACATAAACAATACAATTGGACAAACCTGAATCATTGGAATTTACCCTAAATCCTGTTAAATGTGAAAAATGTCCAATTTTCTTACAAAGTTATGCCACGTTTGGTTTAAAATCAAGCAATTATATGAATACTAATTTTAAAATAAACTCATTAGTATATTCAAAGGGACAATAAGCAGGCTTCATTGGTTCGCAGTGCTATGTAAATCTAGTGTACATGATCTATGATTTATCAAGTGTCAAAATCGACCTATAATTAAATTATGTGACTGGTTTTCAGCTAATAATACGGACAAAGCATTGTTTAGACTTGGCTGTCAAACAAATAATAATGACTTGACAAGTAGGAGTGTTCCATAATGTGTCTACATATACACTGTGCCGCAACTTGATATACAATTTGACACTTTCTGAAACAAAAAAATTCCCTATTTAATAGACGGAAGTCGGGGTCACAAACACGGTTATAAAATGTTGATATGCTTATGTTTTGGTCATTGTTATTAGCTTAATTGTGGATATTACACGTAATTTGGATGAAATTATTAGTTTGTTATAACAAATTTCTTATAATTTTTATAATTTGCAATTATGATAATATAATTAGGGCTCATATTTTGGAAAATAAATAAATAAATAAAAACAGTTGCTAACCTGTCCCATGTTGTGCGTGTTTGACTTAGACAATTGTCGGTGTCAGACTGGATAATATTATATTATTATATATATGTTATAGATTCCATCTAGTGAACAAGATCATTACTGGTTAAATGCCGCTACTATTTAAACTGTTTAACAGTCTCCCTTAGGAGGTGTCTTACAACCGATCTACTAAATATAAAACATGTCAAATAAATGTACATTTTAGTTTTGTACTATAACGTTTGATGTGCACGAGCTGATATATTGCGCAAGTTGATGTTTAATATGATATTTCATTGCTAGTAAATACAATTTTTTTATTTTTCATATGCTAAAATAGCATTATAGAACTTGTGGTAAGCTAAAAGTGTACAATAAGCAATTTTTAATATCAACAATAACTGTTGCCTTTCCAAAATGTCTATTCACCACATATCAATACCAATTTCATGTTGTGTGCAGTACTTTGCAAGCCTAACCGTAGCTAACCCCATCTTTAGCTAACCACATGCCTGGCTAACCCCATCTCTAGCTAACCCCATCCCTAGCTAACCATAACTCTGAAGTGGTTAACATAAGATATAATCATTCCCATAGGCACAGGTTGATAGGAAAAGTGAACAGTTTGCTTGGAAAAGGCAGACAGCAGTAGCAATCATGAACATCATGATACAGATCGGATGCCAAAATGGAAAGTTTGCGAAAATTAGGGGGTATGACATAAGTATGTGACGGAACAGGTAACCATTTTGGACTAGAGCGATCATTGGTGATATTTATCTTGTGGCCCAGTGCGTTAGCAACATTGTGTAACAAATTTGGACAGAATAGTTGTATTTTGGTTGTGTCACACCCACTGGAAGCACTGCGTAGATCAGCATTTTCAAATCTGGCCGCGACTGGCATCTGGTCATGTGATACCCTTTTATGGTGGCGTATCGAAATCAAGCCGTTCGCCTTGTATCTTATCAACTAGAAGTATGAAAGCAGTCACATAAACAATACAATTGGACAAACCTGAATCATTGGAATTTACCCTAAATCCTGTTAAATGTGAAAAATGTCCAATTTTCTTACAAAGTTATGCCACGTTTGGTTTAAAATCAAGCAATTATATGAATACTAATTTTAAAATAAACTCATTAGTATATTCAAAGGGACAATAAGCAGGCTTCATTGGTTCGCAGTGCTATGTAAATCTAGTGTACATGATCTATGATTTATCAAGTGTCAAAATCGACCTATAATTAAATTATGTGACTGGTTTTCAGCTAATAATACGGACAAAGCATTGTTTAGACTTGGCTGTCAAACAAATAATAATGACTTGACAAGTAGGAGTGTTCCATAATGTGTCTACATATACACTGTGCCGCAACTTGATATACAATTTGACACTTTCTGAAACAAAAAAATTCCCTATTTGGGGTAAGACCACAGTTGACCTTCCTGTTTATTGTTTCACACGAATGTAGGGCGTATTAAATTGCGATATGTGAATTTAAAGAATTCATATGATGTGACATAAGTGCAATTGAGCAGGTATATTCACAGGTTTGTTTGTAGAAGCTATTGGCTGTGAAATGGTGCATTTTTTTGAGAGTTTAAAAGGCGGAGGGATTTATGGGAATTTTTCTGCTATGGGCCACGTGGACGCATGAATACAAGGCTATTTTTGTCAAAATTGATGGGCATCGCACGTCGGGGCGTTTTAAAAGAGCTGGAGGTATGTGATTTTGATAAAACTTGGTCAGCATGTCAATGAGATGATGGCAGTTGCTGTGAAAAAGTTTCAGAATTTTTAGTGGTCACGTATTCTTATAATCTAACAAAACGTTAACATGGCCACCAATGCAATTTTCAACTGTGGTCTGACTCCTTACGTGCCCGCCTTTTAGAGTGTCCCCGCGCTCGAGTTTGTCAGAACTGCCGTCATCGCTCAAAATACACTATGGGGATATACCATTATTAGCATATCTGTCAGTTTTCTTTATACAGCTATAATGTTTTTGAGTTCAAACCAAACCTGTATGTAGGCATTCTTGTGTGTCTTTATTTTCGTGGTGTCATAAATGCATCGACTTATAATATACGTACACTTTGGAAATTCTTGTTGTGCGATCGACGGATCTGGGAAAATCCCCGAGCATTTTCCGGGAAATTGGTTAGTTGCTCGCTACCCATTCACCATTGGCACTGATTCTTTAAATTTCCGAAAAAGCGAAACTTGACTACGCCTGTGGCTGTGATGCGTCGTGTAAAGAAGTAGCCATTATAATCGACCAGACAGCCGTGCGCGATGCAGTGAAATGGAGGAATTCGACCCAATACGAATTCAAAGGCACACAATTACAGTTTTTAGGAAGAATATTGTGGAGAAAGTAAAGCCATCGCAAATTCTGCCGTATTTGGCAGCTTCGTTGCCTTCGTTGCAAGGTAAGAACTGACAGACAAATCACGTGATGCCGATGGCGTAACGTAATCTTACAGGTTCTTACATGTCTTCTTCTGGCTATTAGGCTGTACTGCCTCTTATGCCAGCTCTCGCGTTTATCGTCAGTTCGGATCGTAATGTGTGTGTCGGTCTTTGATCCAACTAGAATTAACGACGTTATATAATTAAGTAATATCAAATGAAGCATGTCAGGGTTGGAGTGTTCATTACCATATTCATTGTCAGAAATAAATGTTTCATTACGTGATTACGTAACTTTTGGTATCATTTTCATTATAAATCACTATTTTCGTTATCATTACCATCAATGACCAGTTATATATAATGAACATAACTTCAGTCTTCAGTATGTTTACTCCAAACAGTCCCTTCTGGGGCTAACAGAAATATACCAGTAGGCTGTAGAAATTTCATACATTTAATAAGAGTGGATAGCCAACTTGAATTTTGCGAGATTGTGTTGCAAGGCGCATGCGCCAAATCCACAATTATCCATATTATTACTCAATATCTATGAGTTATTGGAATGAAAATACTGCACAGCAATAGCATAGGAAGTGACAGTGTGTCACTCGGGTGTCGGATATTTCGGCCCATAACGTGTTCGGCCCATGGGGCGAACCAACATTTTCGCAACCAGTGAACCGTGAAGTATTCCCATGGGCTGAATCAACCGTGTATGCCAGGCCTCGACATTAAGCTGTTGTACCCGTTGGGCCAGTAGATTTTAAAAGTAACTGGCCCCCCAAAAAAGTTACTGACCCGAATTTTTGTTTTATAAAAAAACACATTTTTGTGAAACATCGCATTACAAGTCAATGATGCGAGTTTGGTTGTGATTTCTTTTACCGTTGGTGATTTACTTTTATGCTTTCTGTCAGTATTATGCATGGCAGACAATGTTGCTGCTAGAATCATTTGAGAATCAGAAGCCCCTGACCTGTCGAAGCTGTAGAAGGTCGCGTTTTGAGAACGACAGGTGATGCCGCCGCATGCGTACTGTCGTCATTTTTTGACAATCCGTATCGAGTTACAACTAGTTATACTTAAAAATATGATTGTCGAATCAGACCTGACACTGTATATAACTATAACAATTTGGTTTTATTTCTTTCGAATATGAACTTTTGGACTGAAGTACACAGTTATGGTAAACTTAGAAATCTATGCCCTAGCATGTCCTGGAATGTATGTTGGGCACTGTTGTGACACCTAGCAGACAATCCGTGAACTAGTCGGTTTATATGAAATTGGTACGTTGAAGGCGTATCGCGATAACCGATATGTATCGCGCAGAAGAAAATGCTGTGATATATCGATATACTGGGAATACGGCACAACCCTAGTAAAATATAGGCTTCACAAAAAGTCCGCATGGCGTCACTACTAGCGATGACGTGCGGACCTTTTGTGAGACTCATACATATCAAAACAAGATGGCAACTATATGGAGAGACAACACGAAAGCAGATGAGATGAAGATTGTGTTTAATTGTAGTGCCGGAGTGGATGGCAAGAACAAGCGATTGAAATGATGGCCTGTTGCTGTGACTAATCGTATAAAAACGATCTGAAACTATGATGGCCCACCGGGCCAGTAAATATGAAACCTTGTGGCTGAACTGGCGCCGGGCCAGCAGGCCAGTGTTAATGTCAAGGCCTGTATGCAACCGGTGCCAACGGGCTCTCTGTTATTCACATACATAGCAAGTGTATGAGTATGTTGTGTTTGATCATATGTAGCTGTAATAAAAGATTAACTACAATTTCTCCAGAATATGCATTTGTGTCATGCACTCTTTGTGAATTGCTTGTATGTGAGGAATTGGGTGAATTCCTGCAATGCAGTACAACAAATACATTTGATAACCGCCTACAGAAGATGATTGTTGTGATGAATATTTCTGATGTTTGTGATGGGAGGGTCAATTCACGTGCACAACATAAGCTTGATTACAAACGCAATGTGGCATGTACAAAACGTACCTGTTTGACATATACAAAATTGAAAATCAACCATTGAATTCTAATTGAAATATAATTCCACGTCCATACACATTTGTTGATGGTAAAGAAAAATATTTAATTTAAGTTTGAACTGAGGTCACAAAATAGTTTTATAAATAAGAACTTAATTTTTAAGCAAACATACATGGAGACCATATCTAAACTTTCTTACAACACTGACAAACGCATATTCATGTCACATTTAAAGGTGTAACCTTTTTTGATCAGCATAGCACTGCTTCCATCTGTGACTACTAAATTTAAGTTCATAAAAAATCTAATGTAACAAATTGTATGTGCTGTAACCAACGATTATCTCCTGTACTGAAATACACAAGTAGGGAGTTAAGGGGTCACCCCAAAATGTTTTGGAATGATCCCTAAATCATACACGGTTACAGAGTACTCCATCACTAGGCTTGTATCTACAGTAAGTTGTGTATGTATGTTTATTTCCCCCAACATCATAAAATTGTAATATATATATATATATATATATATATATATATATATATATATATATATATATATATATATATATGCATATTATATAAATTGCCCATATGTAAGACATAAGTCCTGCCCTGTATAACTTAATAAAGCATCCATTTGGCCATTTTTCGCAAAGTTTTTTCTTATAAATCATTTACCTGTCAGGCCAGTGTACTCAAACACAAAACACAGTCACTATGACTGACTGTTAGTTATTATATTAGGACACATATTTTATAAGTTTCCAATTATATTTAAAACAGATTTTTAGGACATGCAATAAAATGTATACAAGACCTAAATATTTTTGACAGGTTTACGAGGACAGTCTATTTTAGGGTTTGGTGAAACCGAGGAAAATTAGTACCGAGTTACAACTGAGTTACATTGTATATTAATTACATTTCTAAATTCTGAAATTACTATTCAACCTTATATAAATATATATATATATATATATATATATATATATATATATATATATATATATATATATATATATATATATATATATATATATATATATATATATATATATATATACACATATATGGGTGAATAGTACATGTAGATGTATATATGTATACAATATATATATATATATATTATATACATCTACATGTACTATTCACCCATATATGTGTTTATGACAGAACAACACAATGACTCATGTAATAAAAGCTTCATATTTATTATTCATCTTGGCAATAAAATGGGACAGTCCGGCCAGATCTCTCTTGGGCCAGCTGTGACACCCTGAGAACTGGATGAGAGACCTGGATATTTCATGTGACCAGACTGCTGTCTTGGGCCAGCTACTTGATCATGATCATGTGACTGCGGCCAAATGACCAGAGAATCCTGGGGTCTGCATCCCCCTGGGTGTCCAATGCCCCCAGACGTTTTGAAATGATAATTTTTTTTTTAAGGTTGCAGAGAAAGGGGGCTGGTGGTTGGTGACATGTTTCCTTGTCTGTGCTACGAGACAAAGATGGCCCAAGGAAGGGATGTTGCCAGATCCCACTGCTGGGATAATGCTTCTAATTGGTCAGACACCCCCTGCAGTGAGGGAATATAAGGGGTGCTGCCAGCACCCATAGCAGGGTTAATGCTTATAATTGGTCAGAGGCCCCCTACGGTGAGGGATGAACCTTTTAATTGGTCAGCTTTCATTCCCCCAGGCCCTTGGTAGGGATGGTCTGTCCCTGGCCTCTGGTAGGCTCCCAAGATGCATCAGTCAGTTGTTCTGTCATAAACCATGCACAATGATAACACTATGCTTCAATATATTATATATATATATATGTATATATATATATATATATATATATATGGTTGAGTAGTAATTTCGTAATTTAAAAATGTAATTAATTTACAATGTAACTCAGTTGTAACTCGGTACTAATTTAATATATATATATATATATATATATATATATATATATATATATATATATATATATATATATATATATATATATATACATATACACACATCTACATGTACTATTCACTCATAAACATATATGCAAATGAATGGGTACGCCTATATATATATATATATATATATATATATATATATATATGTGTGTGTGTGTGTGTGCGTGTCTGTATATATAATTATATGTGTATGTATATATGTGTATATATATATATACATATATATATATATATATATATATATATATATATATATATATATATATATATATATATATATATATATATATATATATTACTTACTTACTTAGTCCTCTTCGTGCCCGGTGGCACATAAGGCAACAACAAGAGAGCGCCACTGCTGTCAGTCTGCAGCCCATTTGGTGATGGTGTTCCATGTCAGGCCGCATTCTTTCATCTCCTTCTCCACTGTTCGTCTCCATGTTTCTTTTGGGCGACCACGTCTCCTTTTTCCATCTGCTGTCCGGCGTAAGGCTGTCTTGGGCAGTGCGCCAGGTGACATTCGGCACACGTGTCCAAGCCATCTCCATCTTCTCTTCTTTATCTGTGTGGCCAAGGATGTTGCATCTGTTTTGCGGTGCAGCTCTTCATTAGTGATGGTGTTGGGCCAAAATACTCCTAGGATCTTCCGTAGACACTTGTTTTGGAATGTCTCAAGCTTGTGTGCTAGCTTGGCTGTCAGTTTCCAGCACTCGGAGCCATAGAGAAGTACACTGAGAACATTACTATTGTACAGTCTCAGTTTTGTTTCCAATCTCAGTTGCTTGGATTTCCAGATGGACTTCAGCATAGCGAAGGTCTGACTTGCCTTTCTGATCCTAGCCGTGGCATCTTTTGCAGAGTCTCCATCTGTTGTGATTTTGCTTCCCAGGTATGCAAAGTCCTGAACGTCTTCCAAAGCCTCACTGTTGTTTATGTTGTTTATGGTGATGGGGTTATCTGTCTTGTTGTTGATCCTCATCAGTTTGGTTTTTGTTGTGTTGAGCTTTAACCCAATCTGTGGTGCTGTTCTTGTGAGTTTGTCCATCTTTTCTTGCATGTCCTTGTGCCTGTTAGACAGCAGTCCAATGTCATCTGCATAGTCCAGGTCTTCCAAGATCGAGGTAAGTGTCCATCTGATGCCTCTGTTTCCATTTTTGGTGGTTTCTATCATCAGCCAGTCGGTGAGAGAATGCATCCCTGTTTTACTCCGGATTTTACGCTAAAGCTGTCTGACATGTGACTGTTACAGGCGACTTGACATTGGACGTCTGTGTAAAGTATCTTGATCACATTTACCATCTTCTGTGGGATCCCGTAGTGACGTAATATTCTCCACAGGGATTCTCTGTGAAGGCTGTCAAAGACCTTTTCAAAGTCAATGAAGGCAATGTAGATCATACTGTTCCATTCCGTGCTTTGTTCCAAAATCTGCCGTAGCGTGAAAATGTGGTCGATGCATGACTTTCCTCTTCTGAAACCGGCTTGTTCCTGGCGGAGGATTGTATCAGTAGCTGCTGATATTCTCTTCAGGATTATGCGGCTGAAAATCTTGCATGTCATTGATAACAAGGTTATGCCCTGCCAGTTGTTACAGTTCCCCAAGTCGCCCTTCTTTGGTAGCTTGATAATTGTGCCTGTCTTCCAATCATCTGGTGTGTCTTCTTCATCCCATATTCTCTGGAAGATCTGGCAGAGGATTCTGGGTGTTTCTTGTTCATCTGCTTTTAGCATTTCTGCGCAGACGCTGTCGCTTCCTGGTGCTTTTCCATTCTTCTGGGCTTTAATGGCTTCTCTGACTTCTGCTTCTGTGATTTGGTCGAGGTTGATTTCAAGGTCATCTGCTGCCTCCGGGATGTCTGCAAGTCTGTGTGGATCTGCACGATTGAGAACCTGTTGGAAATGCTCCTTCCATCTCATCTCTCTTGAAATGATAATTTTTTTTTAAAGGTTGTAGAGAAAGGGGGCTGGTGGTTGGTGACGTGTTTCCTTGTCTGTGCTATGAGACAAAGATGGCCCAAGGATGTTGCCAGATCCCACTGCTGGGATAATGCTTCTAATTGGTCAGACACCCCCTGCAGTGAGGGAATATAAGGGGTGCTGCCAGCTCCTATAGCAGGGTTAATGCTTATAATTGGTCAGAGGCCCCCTACGGTGAGGGATGAACCTTTTAATTGGTCAGCTTTCATTCCCCCAGGCCCTTGGTAGGGATGGTCCCTGGCCTCCGGTAGGCTCCCAAGATGCATCGGTCAGTTGTTCTGTCATAAACCATGCACAATGATAACACTATGCTTCAATATATTATATATATATATATGTATGTATATATATATATATATATATATATATATATATATATATATATATATATATATATATATATATATATATATATATATATGTATGGTTGAGTAGTAATTTCGTAATTTAAAAATGTAATTAATTTACAATGTAACTCAGTTGTAACTCGGTACTAATTTAATATATATATATATATATATATATATATATATATATATACATATACACACATCTACATGTACTATTCACTCATAAACATATATGCAAATGAATGGGTACGCCTATATATATATATATATATATATATATATATATATATATATATGTGTGTGTGCGTGTCTGTATATATAATTATATGTGTATGTATATATGTGTATATATATACATATACATATATATATATATATATATATATATATATATATATATATATACACATATACATATATATAGAGGCGTACGCATTCATTTGCATTTATGCTTAAAAAAATACAATTTCATTCAAAGTATTTAATGTCAATTATTTTTATTTATAGACATTAATTATTTCATTATTACTGAACATTCTTAATTAATTATTTCAGTTTTGATAATTATTTTATTGTTTCAAGTGCTTTCCATTATTTGGTGGATATTGCTCTATAATAAATATATTTTATTATATTAATGTGTTCATGTTTCTGTGCGAAATTGTAATTTCCAGTTTTATCGAATCAGGCCATGGACCAAAACGACAATTCTTAGAATTCTGCCACTTAAAAATACTGATACTAGTGTAGGCAGAATTGACTGTAACTGAACCCATCCATCTGTGTGGGCTGAAACAATTGGGCTGAACTATCCATCGACATGGGCTGAACATGTCATGGGCCAAACCATCTGGGATCCTGTTATGCCTACATGCTGGCATTGTCTTTATGACAGTACCAGCAACAATACATTGATTATTATTTTTCATTACACAATATCATTATCATTATACAATATCATTATGATTATGTACGTAATGAACACGCCATCATTATTATTTCATTATCATTATAATGAATCCAATGCTGATATATATGTATATATATATATATATATATATATATATATACATATATAGCATTATGCATATATATATATATATATATATATATATATATATATATATATATATATATATATATATATATATATATATATATATATATATATATATATATATATATATTTACATACATATATAGCATTATACATTAGACTGTATTTCATAGTATGAAGTTTGATAATTTGTTGTGTACTTTTGAAGTTTGATTATTTGTTATGTACTTTTGAAGTTTGATAATTTGTTACTTTTTAGTATTGCTTTGTTGCTATCTAGTCATATAAAATAATTTCAGCCATTTTAATAATCAAATGTATAAATGTATATGCGATTGTGAGTTATAGTTTTACTATTTTATCCAAATTAACATATTTCTAAATTAATTTTAATGCTAGTGTGTGTATAAGTTACACTTTTCCTATAATTACAACTGCTAATGTAAGCTGGTCCCATATTACAAATGTTAGTAGAAACAAAAACTAATCATAATGACGTTTTTGTTGGAAGTGAGAGTGATATATATAGCTGTTTCAAACTGTTTATGTGCACAGCCACTGACATAAAGGCAAGAGAAAGAACAAGCCCAAGGGAAGCAGCCGAGCTGTTGGTGGATCAACTCTTAAATTGCTCAGAACCAGGATGGTTTCAGTCATTCATCGATGCCCTAAAAGCAACAGGTACATTAATGTCTAGCTTCACATCAACCAGTTGATCGAGTCAATTGTGTAAGATATTGAACTTGCTTTCAATGACGAATGTAAAGGTGTTGTTTTTTCCTCTTATTTGATAAAGTAAAACTGACAGGTTTTTTAATTAAGAGAATTGTGTTTGCTATAACAGGTGATTTAGGGTTGGCTGTATAAATAATACAATTAAAGTATAATAACAATGTCACATTATTTAGGTAATTTACATTTAGAGTTATTCTATGATGTAGAAGCATATACAGTAGGATCATTCCATAAGAACTCATTCAGTATTTAGGATGGTTTGTAGGTTTCTATGTCAGATGTTGCATTGTTTTAATAATGGAATGGAAGGATATATTGTGGGGTGTTTATGCTGACAGAACATGATTCGCTGGTAAAACAGCTCGAGGGGGAGGAACCTACCAAAGTCGCAAAAGCAGACAACCTCTACCGGGCACTACTGCAAGTGTTTGAACCAGCACTACACAAAATAAAGCCAAGTGAACTCATTCCGTATCTTGTTTCTAAGAAATGTCTCAGGTATGCGTTTTAATCTCTTTCTCACAAAATCTTCAACATTCATTGGCTTTCAGAATTTCATTTAATTTTAGACTGGAATTGGGGTCGAGCATATTTGAATGTCTTTGAGACTGAGTGTGAGTGCTTTGATCAAGGCAGAAAAGAAGATGTACTTGAGATTATAATATAATGTCTTAAAAAAATTCTCTAAGGTTAATGCAAGTTTATTTAGGAAATCTATGTATACTAATGCAGAGCACGCACAATGTGTCATTTAAATAGATGCCCCAGTTAATACTTTTGCCAAATATATCAAGGTTAAAAGAAAGGTTACTTCATCTGTCTGGAATGCAGCAGGAAGTGTAATTGTGGCCTGACCCCTGTAGATGTTGTCACGGATTTCGGTGGAGGTCCGCGCAAAGCGGCTCTAAAAGTAGGGGTGGGCCGTACTGAAATCAAGCTCAACGTATGTGTGTAGGATGTTTCCCACAAATGAGAATCAACACCAGGAAATAAACATGGATATGTTTATAATGAACCAAAACATATTAAATGGTACACTTGAATATTGAACCTAACTATAGAACATGTTAGCAATACCCTAAAAAACTATGTTCAACTTAATGTACACCATTGAGACTATTCCTCTTCCTAAACCGTAGCACAGACATCAGTGTTAAGGATCACAGCCTGGCAAAAAGGCATATAACACAATTAGTAATAATAAAGTATTCCAGAAAAAATTGTCACAGAAGCGTACACTGTGATGCACATAGTCAACAATACTTCACCCTCGCGATAATCGGCTGGGTTGAGTAGGCCGATAACTGAAATGGCCGTCGGTCACGTTGTCTCGCCGCAGGCTGAACACATCAAACGAACGGGTGTTTCCAATAGTATAGCGAAAGTAGAATAACCCACCAGGTTATTAAACAACACGGTCAGTTCTGGCGGTATGAGTCTCAGTCGGACGCAGTGTTGTTGAACACATGGTTGGCTGAACGCACAGTAGGCCAGCCGTCAATATGTAGTGGATGTATGGCGAACGTAGCTTAACGACAGCTCAATCGGATGCACTGGTGCTGTACACGGGAAGACGGCTGAACGCATTACAGGTTATCAATAGTGGTGGATAGTGGAGTCGGCGAACATATCGTGATGACAGCTCAGTTGGACGCACTGGTGCTGTACACAGGAAAGATGACTGGATTCATAGTATGTAGTCTAGACGATAGACGGCCAATGCAGACGGCCACTGCAGACAGAAAACTATATGCTTTATTTAACACTATTGAAACTTTCAGTGATAGTGTCCAAAATAAAAGTACAGAATCAGTAATAAATGAAGAACTCAAAATAATTGAGTGGCTTAATATTAATAGTCTGTCACTAAATAAAAGTAAATCCAAATATATGACCTTCCAAATGCCAAACAAAACTACACAGACAATAATTCTCAAAATAGATAACATAGATATTGGGAAAGTGGAAGAATTTAACTTCTTAGGCTTAACTATAGATACTGACTTAAATTGGAAAAAAATCACCGAAAAGATCTCAAATAAATGTTCCAAATCTATAGGAATACTAAACAGATTAAAACGTACTACCTTTAGAAATTAAAATTATTTTATAAAATGCATTGATATTACCTCATATTAATTACTGTATTATGACATGGGGATATCAAGGATAGAGATTAGTGAAAATACAAAAGAAAGCAGTGCGAATTATAACATTAAGCAAATACAATTCACTTACAGAACCACTTTTTAAAAAACTCAACACACTAAAAGTAGAAGACTTACTAAAATTACAAGAACTTAAATTTTATTACAAATATAAACATTAAATTGGCAGATAACCCCAAATGCCAACATACACATCTATAACACTCGGAGAACAACTGAATGACATACTTCCAGAACTAAACATAAATTTGCAAAAAAAGTCTTAAATACAACTTGCCACATGTTATAAACAATATCCTGATTTAACTATAAACAAGATAGTGACTCATAGTTTGAAAGGCTTCTCAAGTTATGCCAAACACTACACTGCAAAAATGTAACGTCACATGCACTATTCTAAATTGCTATATATAAAAAGATTTACCATCCAAGCCAAAGGCCCAGATGGCAAGTGGACAAGGAAGCCATTGTCTTAATGAGAGTCCAACAATGTTCATCTACATATGCCAACTAAATTAAATAAATTACGAATGAGTGTAACACAGTTCATGCAAATACAATTCAACTGTTCAATTTGTATACTTGCACACATGCTTACATGTGTACAAAAAAGAGACTTTTAATGCCTGAATATATGTATAAGGAATATGTTATTTTAATTTGGGTGGCTCCTACGATAGCGACCAGTTTTGGGCTTAGTAGGAGTCTCCCGTCCCACAGCAAATATTTTTGTCTTTCTTTTTTTGTTGCATAATGTATTACTTTTTTCTGCTGTTGGGACAAATAAAATTATCCTTATCCTTACGTTGTCAATACCTGCGTGGCATCACATTTTTTTCACCCGCCTTAGTCAGTGTCAGTGCGAGCGAAGTTGTAGAGGGGTGCGACTTCGTTATTGTCCACACTCTCTGTCTGATTCCCCAGCTCTTGCCGGATACTACCGTTGAATCTTTACTGCCGCATTTGTGTGTTCTGCCCCCTCTCTCAAATACATTTTATTTAGGGTTTTGTACCCATTGCTTGTTAACTTTTCTACCATATCACAAGGTCGGCGATAGCCAATCAAAATTACTAAAATCTGCGGATGGTCCCATTACATTAATACCCCATAAAATTATAATGTACCACACCTTGTCATGTCCCACGCCTAATGCTAAACTTCCAATGTGGGCTCCCACACTACACTTGGATACACTCTCTAAAATTATAATGTACCACACCTTGTCATGTCCCACGCCTAATGCTAAACTTCCAATGTGGGCTCCCACACTACATTTGGATACACGCTCTAAAATTATAATGTACCACACCTTGTCATATCCCACGCCTAATGCTAAACTTCCAATGTGGGCTCCCACACTACACTTGGATACACTCTCTAAAATTATAATGTACCACACCTTGTCATGTCCCACGCCTAACGCTAAACTTCCAATGTGGGCTCCCACACTACACTTGGATACACGCTCTAAAATTATAATGTACCACACCTTGTCATGCCCCACGCCTAACGCTAAACTTCCAATGTGGGCTCCCACACTACACTTGGATACACTCTCTAAAATTATAATGTACCACACCTTGTCATGTACCACGCCTAATGCTAAACTTCCAATGTGGGCTCCCACACTACACTTGGATACACGCTCTAAAATTATAATGTACCACACCTTGTCATGTCCCACGCCTAATGTTAAACTTCCAATGTGGGCTCCCACACTACACTTGGATACACGCTCTAAAATTATAATGTTCCACACCTTGTCATGTCCCACGCCTAATGCTAAACTTCCAATGTGGGCTCCCACACTACACTTGGATACACGCTCTAAAATTATAATGTACCACACCTTGTCATGTCCCACGCCTAACGCTAAACTTCCAATGTGGGCTCCCACACTACACTTGGATACACGCTCTAAAATTATAATGTACCACACCTTGTCATGTCCCACGCCTAACGCTAAACTTCCAATGTGGGCTCCCACACTACACTTGGATACACGCTCTAAAATTATAATGTACCACACCTTGTCATGTCCCACGCCTAACGCTAAACTTCCAATGTGGGCTCCCACACTACACTTGGATACACGCTCTAAAATTATAATGTACCACACCTTGTCATGTCCCACGCCTAATTCTAAACTTCCAATGTGGGCTCCCACACTACACTTGGATACACGCTCTAAAATTATAATGTACCACACCTTGTCATGTCCCACGCCTAACGCTAAACTTCCAATGTGGGCTCCCACACTACACTTGGATACACGCTCTAAAATTATAATGTACCACACCTTGTCATGTCCCACGCCTAACGCTAAACTTCCAATGTGGGCTCCCACACTACACTTGGATACACGCTCTAAAATTATAATGTACCACACCTTGTCATGCCCCACGGCTAACGCTAAACTTCCAATGTGGGCTCCCACACTACACTTGGATACACTCTCTAAAATTATAATGTACCACACCTTGTCATGCCCCACGCCTAATGCTAAACTTCCAATGTGGGCTCCCACACTACACTTGGATACACTCTCTAAAATTATAATGTACCACACCTTGTCATGTCCCACGCCTAATGCTAAATTTCCAATGTGGGCTCCCACACTACACTTGGATACACGCTCTAAAATTATAATGTACCACACCTTGTCATGTCCCACGCCTAATGCTAAACTTCCAATGTGGGCTCCCACACTACACTTGGATACACGCTCTAAAATTATAATGTACCACACCTTGTCATGTCCCACGCCTAATGCTAAACTTCCAATGTGGGCTCCCACACTAAACTTGGATACACTCTCTAAAATTATAATGTACCACACCTTGTCATGTCCCACGCCTAACGCTAAACTTCCAATGTGGGCTCCCACACTACACTTGGATACACGCTCTAAAATTATAATGTACCACACCTTGTCATGCCCCACGCCTAACGCTAAACTTCCAATGTGGGCTCCCACACTACACTTGGATACACTCTCTAAAATTATAATGTACCACACCTTGTCATGTCCCACGCCTAATGCTAAACTTCCAATGTGGGCTCCCACACTACACTTGGATACACTCTCTAAAATTATAATGTACCACACCTTGTCATGTCCCACGCCTAATGCAAAACTTCCAATGTGGGCTCCCACACTACACTTGGATACACGCTCTAAAATTATAATGTACCACACCTTGTCATGTCCCACGCCTAATGCTAAACTTCCAATGTGGGCTCCCACACTACACTTGGATACACGCTCTAAAATTATAATGTACCACACCTTGTCATGTCCCACGCCTAACGCTAAACTTCCAATGTGGGCTCCCACACTACACTTGGATACACGCTCTAAAATTATAATGTACCACACCTTGTCATGTCCCACGCCTAACGCTAAACTTCCAATGTGGGCTCCCACACTACACTTGGATACACTCTCTAAAATTATAATGTACCACACCTTGTCATGTCCCACGCCTAATGCTAAACTTCCAATGTGGGCTCCCACACTACACTTGGATACACGCTCTAAAATTATAATGTACCACACCTTGTCATGTCCCATGCCTAATGCTAAACTTCCAATGTGGGCTCCCACACTACACTTGGATACACGCTCTAAAATTATAATGTACCACACCTTGTCATGTCCCACGCCTAACGCTAAACTTCCAATGTGGGCTCCCACACTACACTTGGATACACGCTCTAAAATTATAATGTACCACACCTTGTCATGTCCCACGCCTAACGCTAAACTTCCAATGTGGGCTCCCACACTACACTTGGATACACGCTCTAAAATTATAATGTACCACACCTTGTCATGTCCCACGCCTAACGCTAAACTTCCAATGTGGGCTCCCACACTACACTTGGATACACGCTCTAAAATTATAATGTACCACACCTTGTCATGTCCCACGCCTAACGCTAAACTTACAATGTGGGCTCCCACACTACACTTGGATACACGCTCTAAAATTATAATGTACCACACCTTGTCATGTCCCACGCCTAACGCAAAACTTCCAATGTGGGCTCCCACACTACACTTGGATACACTCTCTAAAATTATAATGTACCACACCTTGTCATGTCCCACGCCTAACGCTAAACTTCCAATGTGGGCTCCCACACTACACTTGGATACACGCTCTAAAATTATAATGTACCACACCTTGTCATGTCCCACGCCTAATGCTAAACTTCCAATGTGGGCTCCCACACTACACTTGGATACACGCTCTAAAATTATAATGTACCACACCTTGTCATGTCCCACGCCTAACGCTAAACTTCCAATGTGGGCTCCCACACTACACTTGGATACACGCTCTAAAATTATAATGTACCACACCTTGTCATGTCCCACGCCTAACGCTAAACTTCCAATGTGGGCTCCCACACTACACTTGGATACACGCTCTAAAATTATAATGTACCACACCTTGTCATGTCCCACGCCTAACGCTAAACTTCCAATGTGGGCTCCCACACTACACTTGGATACACTCTCTAAAATTATAATGTACCACACCTTGTCATGTCCCACGCCTAATGCTAAACTTCCAATGTGGGCTCCCACACTACACTTGGATACACGCTCTAAAATTATAATGTACCACACCTTGTCATGTCCCACGCCTAACGCTAAACTTCCAATGTGGGCTCCCACACTACACTTGGATACACTCTCTAAAATTATAATGTACCACACCTTGTCATGTCCCACGCCTAATGCTAAACTTCCAATGTGGGCTCCCACACTACACTTGGATACACGCTCTAAAATTATAATGTACCACATCTTGTCATGTCCGACGCCTAATGCTAAACTTCCAATGTGGGATCCCACACTACACTTGGATACACGCTCTAAAATTATAATGGACCACACCTTGTCATGTCCCACGCCTAACGCTAAACTTCCAATGTGGGCTCCCACACTACACTTGGATACACGCTCTAAAATTATAATGTACCACACCTTGTCATGTCCCACGCCTAATGCTAAACTTCCAATGTGGGCTCCCACACTACACTTGGATACACTCTCTAAAATTATAATGTACCACACCTTGTCATGTCCTACGCCTAATACCAAACTTCCAATGTGGGCTCCCACACTACACTTGGATACACGCTCTAAAATTATAATGTACCACACCTTGTCATGTCCCACGCCTAATGCCAAACTTCCAATGTGGGATCCCACACTACACTTGGATACACTCTAAAATTATAATGTACCACACCTTGTCATGTCCTACGCCTAATGCCAAACTTCCAATGTGGGCTCCCAAACTACACTTGGATACACGCTCTAAAATTATAATGTACCACACCTTGTCATGTCCTACGCCTAATGCTAAACTTCCAATGTGGGCTCCCACACTACACTTGGATACACTCTCTAAAATTATAATGTACCACACCTTGTCATGTCCCACGCCTAATGCCAAACTTCCAATGTGGGATCCCACACTACACTTGGATACACGCTCTAAAATTATAATGTACCACACCTTGTCATGTCCCACGCCTAATGCTAAACTTCCAATGTGGGCTCCCACACTACACTTGGATACACGCTCTAAAATTATAATGTACCACACCTTGTCATGTCCCACGCCTAACGCTAAACTTCCAATGTGGGCTCCCACACTACACTTGGATACACGCTCTAAAATTATAATGTACCACACCTTGTCATGTCCCACGCCTAATGCTAAACTTCCAATGTGGGCTCCCACACTACACTTGGATACACGCTCTAAAATTATAATGTACCACACCTTGTCATGTCCCACACCTAACGCTAAACTTCCAATGTGGGCTCCCACACTACACTTGGATACACGCTCTAAAATTATAATGTACCACACCTTGTCATGTCCCACGCCTAATGCTAAACTTCCAATGTGGGCTCCCACACTACACTTGGATACACTCTCTAAAATTATAATGTACCACACCTTGTCATGTCCCACGCCTAATGCTAAACTTCCAATGTGGGCTCCCACACTACACTTGGATACACTCTCTAAAATTATAATGTACCACACCTTGTCATGCCCCACGCCTAACGCTAAACTTCCAATGTGGACTCCCACACTACACTTGGATACACTCTCTAAAATTATAATGTACCACACCTTGTCATGTCCCACGCCTAATGCTAAACTTCCAATGTGGGCTCCCACACTACACTTGGATACACTCTCTAAAATTATAATGTACCACACCTTGTCATGTCCCACGCCTAATGCTAAACTTCCAATGTGGGCTCCCACACTACACTTGGATACACTCTCTAAAATTATAATGTACCACACCTTGTCATGTCCCACGCCTAATGCTAAACTTCCAATGTGGGCTCCCACACTACACTTGGATACACTCTCTAAAATTATAATGTACCACACCTTGTCATGTCCCACGCCTAATGCTAAACTTCCAATGTGGGCTCCCACACTACACTTGGATACACTCTCTAAAATTATAATGTACCACACCTTGTCATGTCCCACGCCTAATGCTAAACTTCCAATGTGGGCTCCCACACTACACTTGGATACACGCTCTAAAATTATAATGTACCACACCTTGTCATGTCCCACGCCTAATGTTAAACTTCCAATGTGGGCTCCCACACTACACTTGGATACACGCTCTAAAATTATAATGTACCACACCTTGTCATGTCCCACGCCTAATGCTAAACTTCCAATGTGGGCTCCCACACTACACTTGGATACACGCTCTAAAATTATAATGTACCACACCTTGTCATGTCCCACGCCTAACGCTAAACTTCCAATGTGGGCTCCCACACTACACTTGGATACATGCTCTAAAATTATAATGTACCACACCTTGTCATGTCCCACGCCTAACGCTAAACTTCCAATGTGGGCTCCCACACTACACTTGGATACACGCTCTAAAATTATAATGTACCACACCTTGTCATGTCCCACGCCTAACGCTAAACTTCCAATGTGGGCTCCCACACTACACTTGGATACACTCTCTAAAATTATAATGTACCACACCTTGTCATGTCCCACGCCTAATGCTAAACTTCCAATGTGGGCTCCCACACTACACTTGGATACACGCTCTAAAATTATAATGTACCACACCTTGTCATGTCCCACGCCTAACGCTAAACTTCCAATGTGGGCTCCCACACTACACTTGGATACACTCTCTAAAATTATAATGTACAACACCTTGTCATGTCCCACACCTAATGCTAAACTTCCAATGTGGGCTCCCACACTACACTTGGATACACGCTCTAAAATTATAATGTACCACACCTTGTCATGTCCGACGCCTAATGCTAAACTTCCAATGTGGGATCCCACACTACACTTGGATACACGCTCTAAAATTATAATGGACCACACCTTGTCATGTCCCACGCCTAACGCTAAACTTCCAATGTGGGCTCCCACACTACACTTGGATACACGCTCTAAAATTATAATGTACCACACCTTGTCATGTCCCACGCCTAATGCTAAACTTCTAATGTGGGCTCCCACACTACACTTGGATACACTCTCTAAAATTATAATGTACCACACCTTGTCATGTCCTACGCCTAATACCAAACTTCCAATGTGGGCTCCCACACTACACTTGGATACACGCTCTAAAATTATAATGTACCACACCTTGTCATGTCCTACGCCTAATGCCAAACTTCCAATGTGGGATCCCACACTACACTTGGATACACTCTCTAAAATTATAATGTACCACACCTTGTCATGTCCTACGCCTAATGCCAAACTTCCAATGTGGGCTCCCAAACTACACTTGGATACACGCTCTAAAATTATAATGTACCACACCTTGTCATGTCCTACGCCTAATGCTAAACTTCCAATGTGGGCTCCCACACTACACTTGGATACACTCTCTAAAATTATAATGTACCACACCTTGTCATGTCCCACGCCTAATGCCAAACTTCCAATGTGGGATCCCACACTACACTTGGATACACGCTCTAAAATTATAATGTACCACACCTTGTCATGTCCCACGCCTAATGCTAAACTTCCAATGTGGGCTCCCACAATACACTTGGATACACGCTCTAAAATTATAATGTACCACACCTTGTCATGTCCCACGCCTAACGCTAAACTTCCAATGTGGGCTCCCACACTACACTTGGATACACGCTCTAAAATTATAATGTACCACACCTTGTCATGTCCCACGCCTAATGCTAAACTTCCAATGTGGGCTCCCACACTACACTTGGATACACGCTCTAAAATTATAATGTACCACACCTTGTCATGTCCCACGCCTAACGCTAAACTTCCAATGTGGGCTCCCACACTACACTTGGATACACGCTCTAAAATTATAATGTACCACACCTTGTCATGTCCCACGCCTAATGCTAAACTTCCAATGTGGGCTCCCACACTACACTTGGATACACTCTCTAAAATTATAATGTACCACACCTTGTCATGTCCCACGCCTAATGTTAAACTTCCAATGTGGGCTCCCACAATACACTTGGATACACTCTCTAAAATTATAATGTACCACACCTTGTCATGCCCCACGCCTAACGCTAAACTTCCAATATGGACTCCCACACTACACTTGGATACACTCTCTAAAATTATAATGTACCACACCTTGTCATGTCCCACGCCTAATGCTAAACTTCCAATGTGGGCTCCCACACTACACTTGGATACACTCTCTAAAATTATAATGTACCACACCTTGTCATGTCCCACGCCTAATGCTAAACTTCCAATGTGGGCTCCCACACTACACTTGGATACACTCTCTAAAATTATAATGTACCACACCTTGTCATGTCCCATGCCTAATGCTAAACTTCCAATGTGGGCTCCCACACTACACTTGGATACACTCTCTAAAATTATAATGTACCACACCTTGTCATGTCCCACGCCTAATGCTAAACTTCCAATGTGGGCTCCCACACTACACTTGGATACACTCTCTAAAATTATAATGTACCACACCTTGTCATGTCCCACGCCTAATGCTAAACTTCCAATGTGGGCTCCCACACTACACTTGGATACACGCTCTAAAATTATAATGTACCACACCTTGTCATGTCCCATGCCTAATGCTAAACTTCCAATGTGGGCTCCCACACTACACTTGGATACACTCTCTAAAATTATAATGTACCACACCTTGTCATGTCCCACGCCTAACGCTAAACTTCCAATGTGGGATCCCACACTACACTTGGATACACGCTCTAAAATTATAATGTACCACACCTTGTCATGTCCCACGCCTAACGCTAAACTTCCAATGTGGGCTCCCACACTACACTTGGATACACGCTCTAAAATTATAATGTACAACACCTTGTCATGTCCCACGCCTAACGCTAAACTTCCAATGTGGGCTCCCACACTACACTTGGATACACGCTCTAAAATTATAATGTACCACACCTTGTCATGTCCCACGCCTAACGCTAAACTTCCAATGTGGGCTCCCACACTACACTTGGATACACGCTCTAAAATTATAATGAACCACACCTTGTCATGTCCCACGCCTAACGCTAAACTTCCAATGTGGGCTCCCACACTACACTTGGATACACGCTCTTAAATTATAATGTACCACACCTTGTCATGTCCCACGCCTAACGCTAAACTTCCAATGTGGGCTCCCACACTACACTTGGATACACGCTCTAAAATTATAATGTACCACACCTTTTCATGTCCCACGCCTAACGCTAAACTTCCAATGTGGGCTCCCACACTACACTTGGAAATACGCTCTAAAATTATAATGTACCACACCTTGTCATGTCCCACGCCTAACGCTAAACTTCCAATGTGGGCTCCCACACTACACTTGGATACACGCTCTAAAATTATAATGTACCACACCTTGTCATGTCCCACGCCTAACGCTAAACTTCCAATGTGGGATCCCACACTACACTTGGATACACGCTCTAAAATTATAATGTACCACACCTTGTCATGCCCCACCCCTAATGCTAAACTTCCAATGTGGGATCCCACACTACACTTGGATACACGCTCTAAAATTATAATGTACCACACCTTGTCATGTCCCACGCCTAACGCTAAACTTCCAATGTGGGCTCCCACACTACACTTGGATACACGCTCTAAAATTATAATGTACCACACCTTGTCATGTCCCACGCCTAACGCTAAACTTCCAATGTGGGCTCCCACACTACACTTGGATACACGCTCTAAAATTATAATGTACCACACCTTGTCATGTCCCACGCCTAACGCTAAACTTCCAATGTGGGCTCCCACACTACACTTGGATACACTCTCTAAAATTATAATGTACCACACCTTGTCATGTCCCACGCCTAATGCTAAACTTCCAATGTGGGCTCCCACACTACACTTGGATACACTCTCTAAAATTATAATGTACCACACCTTGTCATGTCCCACGCCTAATGGTAAACTTCCAATGTGGGCTCCCACACTACACTTGGATACACGCTCTAAAATTATAATGTACCACACCTTGTCATGTCCCATGCCTAATGCTAAACTTCCAATGTGGGCTCCCACACTACACTTGGATACACTCTCTAAAATTATAATGTACCACACCTTGTCATGTCCCACGCCTAACGCTAAACTTCCAATGTGGGATCCCACACTACACTTGGATACACGCTCTAAAATTATAATGTACCACACCTTGTCATGTCCCACGCCTAACGCTAAACTTCCAATGTGGGCTCCCACACTACACTTGGATACACGCTCTAAAATTATAATGTACCACACCTTGTCATGTCCCACGCCTAACGCTAAACTTCCAATGTGGGCTCCCACACTACACTTGGATACACGCTCTAAAATTATAATGTACCACACCTTGTCATGTCCCACGCCTAACGCTAAACTTCCAATGTGGGCTCCCACACTACACTTGGATACACGCTCTAAAATTATAATGAACCACACCTTGTCATGTCCCACGCCTAACGCTAAACTTCCAATGTGGGCTCCCACACTACACTTGGATACACGCTCTTAAATTATAATGTACCACACCTTGTCATGTCCCACGCCTAACGCTAAACTTCCAATGTGGGCTCCCACACTACACTTGGATACACGCTCTAAAATTATAATGTACCACACCTTTTCATGTCCCACGCCTAACGCTAAACTTCCAATGTGGGCTCCCACACTACACTTGGAAATACGCTCTAAAATTATAATGTACCACACCTTGTCATGTCCCACGCCTAACGCTAAACTTCCAATGTGGGCTCCCACACTACACTTGGATACACGCTCTAAAATTATAATGTACCACACCTTGTCATGTCCCACGCCTAACGCTAAACTTCCAATGTGGGATCCCACACTACACTTGGATACACGCTCTAAAATTATAATGTACCACACCTTGTCATGCCCCACCCCTAATGCTAAACTTCCAATGTGGGATCCCACACTACACTTGGATACACGCTCTAAAATTATAATGTACCACACCTTGTCATGTCCCACGCCTAACGCTAAACTTCCAATGTGGGCTCCCACACTACACTTGGATACACGCTCTAAAATTATAATGTACCACACCTTGTCATGTCCCACGCCTAACGCTAAACTTCCAATGTGGGCTCCCACACTACACTTGGATACACGCTCTAAAATTATAATGTACCACACCTTGTCATGTCCCACGCCTAACGCTAAACTTCCAATGTGGGCTCCCACACTACACTTGGATACACGCTCTAAAATTATAATGTACCACACCTTGTCATGTCCCAGGCCTAACGCTAAACTTCCAATGTGGGCTCCCACACTACACTTGGATACACGCTCTAAAATTATAATGTACCACACCTTGTCATGTCTCACGCCTAACGCTAAACTTCCAATGTGGGCTCCCACACTACACTTGGATACACGCTCTAAAATTATAATGTACCACACCTTGTCATGTCCCACGCCTAACGCTAAACTTCCAATGTGGGCTCCCACACTACACTTGGATACACGCTCTAAAATTATAATGTACCACACCTTGTCATGTCCCACGCCTAACGCTAAACTTTCAATGTGGGCTCCCACACTACACTTGGATACACGCTCTAAAATTATAATGTACCACACCTTGTCATGTCCCATGCCTAACGCTAAACTTCCAATGTGGGCTCCCACACTACACTTGGATACTCGCTCTAAAATTATAATGTACCACACCTTGTCATGTCCCACGCCTAACGCTAAACTTCCAATGTGGGCTCCCACACTACACTTGGATACACGCTCTAAATTATAATGTACCACACCTTGTCATGTCCCACGCCTAACGCTAAACTTCCAATGTGGGCTCCCACACTACACTTGCATACACGCTCTAAAATTATAATGTACCACACCTTGTCATGTCCCACGCCTAACGCTAAACTTCCAATGTGGGCTCCCACACTACACTTGGATAAACGCTCTAAAATTATAATGTACCACACCTTGTCATGTCCCACGCCTAACGCTAAACTTCCAATGTGGGATCCCACACTACACTTGGATACACGCTCTAAAATTATAATGTACCACACCTTGTCATGTCCCACGCCTAACGCTAAACTTCCAATGTGGGCTCCCACACTACACTTGGATACACGCTCTAAAATTATAATGTACCACACCTTGTCATGTCCCACGCCTAATGTTAAACTTCCAATGTGGGCTCCCACACTACACTTGGATACACGCTCTAAAATTATAATGTACCACACCTTGTCATGTCCCACGCCTAATGCTAAACTTCCAATGTGGGCTCCCACACTACACTTGGATACACGCTCTAAAATTATAATGTACCACACCTTGTCATGTCCCACGCCTAACGCTAAACTTCCAATGTGGGCTCCCACACTACACTTGGATACATGCTCTAAAATTATAATGTACCACACCTTGTCATGTCCCACGCCTAACGCTAAACTTCCAATGTGGGCTCCCACACTACACTTGGATACACGCTCTAAAATTATAATGTACCACACCTTGTCATGTCCCACGCCTAACGCTAAACTTCCAATGTGGGCTCCCACACTACACTTGGATACACTCTCTAAAATTATAATGTACCACACCTTGTCATGTCCCACGCCTAATGCTAAACTTCCAATGTGGGCTCCCACACTACACTTGGATACACGCTCTAAAATTATAATGTACCACACCTTGTCATGTCCCACGCCTAACGCTAAACTTCCAATGTGGGCTCCCACACTACACTTGGATACACTCTCTAAAATTATAATGTACCACACCTTGTCATGTCCCACGCCTAATGCTAAACTTCCAATGTGGGCTCCCACACTACACTTGGATACACGCTCTAAAATTATAATGTACCACACCTTGTCATGTCCGACGCCTAATGCTAAACTTCCAATGTGGGATCCCACACTACACTTGGATACACGCTCTAAAATTATAATGGACCACACCTTGTCATGTCCCACGCCTAACGCTAAACTTCCAATGTGGGCTCCCACACTACACTTGGATACACGCTCTAAAATTATAATGTACCACACCTTGTCATGTCCCACGCCTAATGCTAAACTTCCAATGTGGGCTCCCACACTACACTTGGATACACTCTCTAAAATTATAATGTACCACACCTTGTCATGTCCTACGCCTAATACCAAACTTCCAATGTGGGCTCCCACACTACACTTGGATACACGCTCTAAAATTATAATGTACCACACCTTGTCATGTCCTACGCCTAATGCCAAACTTCCAATGTGGGATCCCACACTACACTTGGATACACTCTCTAAAATTATAATGTACCACACCTTGTCATGTCCTACGCCTAATGCCAAACTTCCAATGTGGGCTCCCAAACTACACTTGGATACACGCTCTAAAATTATAATGTACCACACCTTGTCATGTCCTACGCCTAATGCTAAACTTCCAATGTGGGCTCCCACACTACACTTGGATACACTCTCTAAAATTATAATGTACCACACCTTGTCATGTCCCACGCCTAATGCCAAACTTCCAATGTGGGATCCCACACTACACTTGGATACACGCTCTAAAATTATAATGTACCACACCTTGTCATGTCCCACGCCTAATGCTAAACTTCCAATGTGGGCTCCCACAATACACTTGGATACACGCTCTAAAATTATAATATACCACACCTTGTCATGTCCCACGCCTAACTCTAAACTTCCAATGTGGGCTCCCACACTACACTTGGATACACGCTCTAAAATTATAATGTACCACACCTTGTCATGTCCCACGCCTAATGCTAAACTTCCAATGTGGGCTCCCACACTACACTTGGATACACGCTCTAAAATTATAATGTACCACACCTTGTCATGTCCCACGCCTAACGCTAAACTTCCAATGTGGGCTCCCACACTACACTTGGATACACGCTCTAAAATTATAATGTACCACACCTTGTCATGTCCCACGCCTAATGCTAAACTTCCAATGTGGGCTCCCACACTACACTTGGATACACTCTCTAAAATTATAATGTACCACACCTTGTCATGTCCCACGCCTAATGTTAAACTTCCAATGTGGGCTCCCAAAATACACTTGGATACACTCTCTAAAATTATAATGTACCACACCTTGTCATGCCCCACGCCTAACGCTAAACTTCCAATATGGACTCCCACACTACACTTGGATACACTCTCTAAAATTATAATGTACCACACCTTGTCATGTCCCACGCCTAATGCTAAACTTCCAATGTGGGCTCCCACACTACACTTGGATACACTCTCTAAAATTATAATGTACCACACCTTGTCATGTCCCACGCCTAATGCTAAACTTCCAATGTGGGCTCCCACACTACACTTGGATACACTCTCTAAAATTATAATGTACCACACCTTGTCATGTCCCACGCCTAACGCTAAACTTCCAATGTGGGCTCCCACACTACACTTGGATACACGCTCTAAAATTATAATGTACAACACCTTGTCATGTCCCACGCCTAACGCTAAACTTCCAATGTGGGCTCCCACACTACACTTGGATACACGCTCTAAAATTATAATGTACCACACCTTGTCATGTCCCACGCCTAACGCTAAACTTCCAATGTGGGCTCCCACACTACACTTGGATACACGCTCTAAAATTATAATGAACCACACCTTGTCATGTCCCACGCCTAACGCTAAACTTCCAATGTGGGCTCCCACACTAAACTTGG
Organism: Lamellibrachia columna; assembly: GCA_963662155.1. Lineage (NCBI taxonomy): Eukaryota > Metazoa > Annelida > Polychaeta > Sabellida > Siboglinidae > Lamellibrachia > Lamellibrachia columna. The sequence continues at coordinate 36,479,976 of OY759266.1, read as the reverse complement.
ATACACGCTCTTAAATTATAATGTACCACACCTTGTCATGTCCCACGCCTAACGCTAAACTTCCAATGTGGGCTCCCACACTACACTTGGATACACGCTCTAAAATTATAATGTACCACACCTTTTCATGTCCCACGCGTAACGCTAAACTTCCAATGTGGGCTCCCACACTACACTTGGAAATACGCTCTAAAATTATAATGTACCACACCTTGTCATGTCCCACGCCTAACGCTAAACTTCCAATGTGGGCTCCCACACTACACTTGGATACACGCTCTAAAATTATAATGTACCACACCTTGTCATGTCCCACGCCTAACGCTAAACTTCCAATGTGGGATCCCACACTACACTTGGATACACGCTCTAAAATTATAATGTACCACACCTTGTCATGCCCCACCCCTAATGCTAAACTTCCAATGTGGGATCCCACACTACACTTGGATACACGCTCTAAAATTATAATGTACCACACCTTGTCATGTCCCACGCCTAACGCTAAACTTCCAATGTGGGCTCCCACACTACACTTGGATACACGCTCTAAAATTATAATGTACCACACCTTGTCATGTCCCACGCCTAACGCTAAACTTCCAATGTGGGCTCCCACACTACACTTGGATACACGCTCTAAAATTATAATGTACCACACCTTGTCATGTCCCACGCCTAACGCTAAACTTCCAATGTGGGCTCCCACACTACACTTGGATACACTCTCTAAAATTATAATGTACCACACCTTGTCATGTCCCACGCCTAATGCTAAACTTCCAATGTGGGCTCCCACACTACACTTGGATACACTCTCTAAAATTATAATGTACCACACCTTGTCATGTCCCACGCCTAATGCTAAACTTCCAATGTGGGCTCCCACACTACACTTGGATACACGCTCTAAAATTATAATGTACCACACCTTGTCATGTCCCATGCCTAATGCTAAACTTCCAATGTGGGCTCCCACACTACACTTGGATACACTCTCTAAAATTATAATGTACCACACCTTGTCATGTCCCACGCCTAACGCTAAACTTCCAATGTGGGATCCCACACTACACTTGGATACACGCTCTAAAATTATAATGTACCACACCTTGTCATGTCCCACGCCTAACGCTAAACTTCCAATGTGGGCTCCCACACTACACTTGGATACACGCTCTAAAATTATAATGTACCACACCTTGTCATGTCCCACGCCTAACGCTAAACTTCCAATGTGGGCTCCCACACTACACTTGGATACACGCTCTAAAATTATAATGTACCACACCTTGTCATGTCCCACGCCTAACGCTAAACTTCCAATGTGGGCTCCCACACTACACTTGGATACACGCTCTAAAATTATAATGAACCACACCTTGTCATGTCCCACGCCTAACGCTAAACTTCCAATGTGGGCTCCCACACTACACTTGGATACACGCTCTAAAATTATAATGTACCACACCTTGTCATGTCCCATGCCTAACGCTAAACTTCCAATGTGGGATCCCACACTACACTTGGATACACGCTCTAAAATTATAATGTACCACACCTTGTCATGCCCCACCCCTAATGCTAAACTTCCAATGTGGGATCCCACACTACACTTGGATACACGCTCTAAAATTATAATGTACCACACCTTGTCATGTCCCACGCCTAACGCTAAACTTCCAATGTGGGCTCCCACACTACACTTGGATACACGCTCTAAAATTATAATGTACCACACCTTGTCATGTCCCACGCCTAACGCTAAACTTCCAATGTGGGCTCCCACACTACACTTGGATACACGCTCTAAAATTATAATGTACCACACCTTGTCATGTCCCACGCCTAACGCTAAACTTCCAATGTGGGCTCCCACACTACACTTGGATACACGCTCTAAAATTATAATGTACCACACCTTGTCATGTCCCACGCCTAACGCTAAACTTCCAATGTGGGCTCCCACACTACACTTGGATACACGCTCTAAAATTATAATGTACCACACCTTGTCATGTCCCACGCCTAACGCTAAACTTCCAATGTGGGCTCCCACACTACACTTGGATACACGCTCTAAAATTATAATGTACCACACCTTGTCATGTCCCACGCCTAACGCTAAACTTCCAATGTGGGCTCCCACACTACACTTGGATACACGCTCTAAAATTATAATGTACCACACCTTGTCATGTCCCACGCCTAACGCTAAACTTTCAATGTGGGCTCCCACATTACACTTGGATACACGCTCTAAAATTATAATGTACCACACCTTGTCATGTCCCACGCCTAATGCTAAACTTCCAATGTGGGCTCCCACACTACACTTGGATACACGCTCTAAAATTATAATGTACCACACCTTGTCATGTCCCACGCCTAACGCTAAACTTCCAATGTGGGCTCCCACACTACACTTGGATACATGCTCTAAAATTATAATGTACCACACCTTGTCATGTCCCACGCCTAACGCTAAACTTCCAATGTGGGCTCCCACACTACACTTGGATACACGCTCTAAAATTATAATGTACCACACCTTGTCATGTCCCACGCCTAACGCTAAACTTCCAATGTGGGCTCCCACACTACACTTGGATACACTCTCTAAAATTATAATGTACCACACCTTGTCATGTCCCACGCCTAATGCTAAACTTCCAATGTGGGCTCCCACACTACACTTGGATACACGCTCTAAAATTATAATGTACCACACCTTGTCATGTCCCACGCCTAACGCTAAACTTCCAATGTGGGCTCCCACACTACACTTGGATACACTCTCTAAAATTATAATGTACCACACCTTGTCATGTCCCACGCCTAATGCTAAACTTCCAATGTGGGCTCCCACACTACACTTGGATACACGCTCTAAAATTATAATGTACCACACCTTGTCATGTCCGACGCCTAATGCTAAACTTCCAATGTGGGATCCCACACTACACTTGGATACACGCTCTAAAATTATAATGGACCACACCTTGTCATGTCCCACGCCTAACGCTAAACTTCCAATGTGGGCTCCCACACTACACTTGGATACACGCTCTAAAATTATAATGTACCACACCTTGTCATGTCCCACGCCTAATGCTAAACTTCCAATGTGGGCTCCCACACTACACTTGGATACACTCTCTAAAATTATAATGTACCACACCTTGTCATGTCCTACGCCTAATACCAAACTTCCAATGTGGGCTCCCACACTACACTTGGATACACGCTCTAAAATTATAATGTACCACACCTTGTCATGTCCTACGCCTAATGCCAAACTTCCAATGTGGGATCCCACACTACACTTGGATACACTCTCTAAAATTATAATGTACCACACCTTGTCATGTCCTACGCCTAATGCCAAACTTCCAATGTGGGCTCCCAAACTACACTTGGATACACGCTCTAAAATTATAATGTACCACACCTTGTCATGTCCTACGCCTAATGCTAAACTTCCAATGTGGGCTCCCACACTACACTTGGATACACTCTCTAAAATTATAATGTACCACACCTTGTCATGTCCCACGCCTAATGCCAAACTTCCAATGTGGGATCCCACACTACACTTGGATACACGCTCTAAAATTATAATGTACCACACCTTGTCATGTCCCACGCCTAATGCTAAACTTCCAATGTGGGCTCCCACAATACACTTGGATACACGCTCTAAAATTATAATATACCACACCTTGTCATGTCCCACGCCTAACTCTAAACTTCCAATGTGGGCTCCCACACTACACTTGGATACACGCTCTAAAATTATAATGTACCACACCTTGTCATGTCCCACGCCTAATGCTAAACTTCCAATGTGGGCTCCCACACTACACTTGGATACACGCTCTAAAATTATAATGTACCACACCTTGTCATGTCCCACGCCTAACGCTAAACTTCCAATGTGGGCTCCCACACTACACTTGGATACACGCTCTAAAATTATAATGTACCACACCTTGTCATGTCCCACGCCTAATGCTAAACTTCCAATGTGGGCTCCCACACTACACTTGGATACACTCTCTAAAATTATAATGTACCACACCTTGTCATGTCCCACGCCTAATGTTAAACTTCCAATGTGGGCTCCCAAAATACACTTGGATACACTCTCTAAAATTATAATGTACCACACCTTGTCATGCCCCACGCCTAACGCTAAACTTCCAATATGGACTCCCACACTACACTTGGATACACTCTCTAAAATTATAATGTACCACACCTTGTCATGTCCCACGCCTAATGCTAAACTTCCAATGTGGGCTCCCACACTACACTTGGATACACTCTCTAAAATTATAATGTACCACACCTTGTCATGTCCCACGCCTAATGCTAAACTTCCAATGTGGGCTCCCACACTACACTTGGATACACTCTCTAAAATTATAATGTACCACACCTTGTCATGTCCCACGCCTAACGCTAAACTTCCAATGTGGGCTCCCACACTACACTTGGATACACGCTCTAAAATTATAATGTACAACACCTTGTCATGTCCCACGCCTAACGCTAAACTTCCAATGTGGGCTCCCACACTACACTTGGATACACGCTCTAAAATTATAATGTACCACACCTTGTCATGTCCCACGCCTAACGCTAAACTTCCAATGTGGGCTCCCACACTACACTTGGATACACGCTCTAAAATTATAATGAACCACACCTTGTCATGTCCCACGCCTAACGCTAAACTTCCAATGTGGGCTCCCACACTAAACTTGGATACACGCTCTTAAATTATAATGTACCACACCTTGTCATGTCCCACGCCTAACGCTAAACTTCCAATGTGGGCTCCCACACTACACTTGGATACACGCTCTAAAATTATAATGTACCACACCTTTTCATGTCCCACGCGTAACGCTAAACTTCCAATGTGGGCTCCCACACTACACTTGGAAATACGCTCTAAAATTATAATGTACCACACCTTGTCATGTCCCACGCCTAACGCTAAACTTCCAATGTGGGCTCCCACACTACACTTGGATACACGCTCTAAAATTATAATGTACCACACCTTGTCATGTCCCACGCCTAACGCTAAACTTCCAATGTGGGATCCCACACTACACTTGGATACACGCTCTAAAATTATAATGTACCACACCTTGTCATGCCCCACCCCTAATGCTAAACTTCCAATGTGGGATCCCACACTACACTTGGATACACGCTCTAAAATTATAATGTACCACACCTTGTCATGTCCCACGCCTAACGCTAAACTTCCAATGTGGGCTCCCACACTACACTTGGATACACGCTCTAAAATTATAATGTACCACACCTTGTCATGTCCCACGCCTAACGCTAAACTTCCAATGTGGGCTCCCACACTACACTTGGATACACGCTCTAAAATTATAATGTACCACACCTTGTCATGTCCCACGCCTAACGCTAAACTTCCAATGTGGGCTCCCACACTACACTTGGATACACTCTCTAAAATTATAATGTACCACACCTTGTCATGTCCCACGCCTAATGCTAAACTTCCAATGTGGGCTCCCACACTACACTTGGATACACTCTCTAAAATTATAATGTACCACACCTTGTCATGTCCCACGCCTAATGCTAAACTTCCAATGTGGGCTCCCACACTACACTTGGATACACGCTCTAAAATTATAATGTACCACACCTTGTCATGTCCCATGCCTAATGCTAAACTTCCAATGTGGGCTCCCACACTACACTTGGATACACTCTCTAAAATTATAATGTACCACACCTTGTCATGTCCCACGCCTAACGCTAAACTTCCAATGTGGGATCCCACACTACACTTGGATACACGCTCTAAAATTATAATGTACCACACCTTGTCATGTCCCACGCCTAACGCTAAACTTCCAATGTGGGCTCCCACACTACACTTGGATACACGCTCTAAAATTATAATGTACCACACCTTGTCATGTCCCACGCCTAACGCTAAACTTCCAATGTGGGCTCCCACACTACACTTGGATACACGCTCTAAAATTATAATGTACCACACCTTGTCATGTCCCACGCCTAACGCTAAACTTCCAATGTGGGCTCCCACACTACACTTGGATACACGCTCTAAAATTATAATGAACCACACCTTGTCATGTCCCACGCCTAACGCTAAACTTCCAATGTGGGCTCCCACACTACACTTGGATACACGCTCTAAAATTATAATGTACCACACCTTGTCATGTCCCATGCCTAACGCTAAACTTCCAATGTGGGATCCCACACTACACTTGGATACACGCTCTAAAATTATAATGTACCACACCTTGTCATGCCCCACCCCTAATGCTAAACTTCCAATGTGGGATCCCACACTACACTTGGATACACGCTCTAAAATTATAATGTACCACACCTTGTCATGTCCCACGCCTAACGCTAAACTTCCAATGTGGGCTCCCACACTACACTTGGATACACGCTCTAAAATTATAATGTACCACACCTTGTCATGTCCCACGCCTAACGCTAAACTTCCAATGTGGGCTCCCACACTACACTTGGATACACGCTCTAAAATTATAATGTACCACACCTTGTCATGTCCCACGCCTAACGCTAAACTTCCAATGTGGGCTCCCACACTACACTTGGATACACGCTCTAAAATTATAATGTACCACACCTTGTCATGTCCCACGCCTAACGCTAAACTTCCAATGTGGGCTCCCACACTACACTTGGATACACGCTCTAAAATTATAATGTACCACACCTTGTCATGTCCCACGCCTAACGCTAAACTTCCAATGTGGGCTCCCACACTACACTTGGATACACGCTCTAAAATTATAATGTACCACACCTTGTCATGTCCCACGCCTAACGCTAAACTTCCAATGTGGGCTCCCACACTACACTTGGATACACGCTCTAAAATTATAATGTACCACACCTTGTCATGTCCCACGCCTAACGCTAAACTTTCAATGTGGGCTCCCACATTACACTTGGATACACGCTCTAAAATTATAATGTACCACACCTTGTCATGTCCCATGCCTAACGCTAAACTTCCAATGTGGGCTCCCACACTACACTTGGATACTCGCTCTAAAATTATAATGTACCACACCTTGTCATGTCCCACGCCTAACGCTAAACTTCCAATGTGGGCTCCCACACTACACTTGGATACACGCTCTAAATTATAATGTACCACACCTTGTCATGTCCCACGCCTAACGCTAAACTTCCAATGTGGGCTCCCACACTACACTTGCATACACGCTCTAAAATTATAATGTACCACACCTTGTCATGTCCCACGCCTAACGCTAAACTTCCAATGTGGGCTCCCACACTACACTTGGATAAACGCTCTAAAATTATAATGTACCACACCTTGTCATGTCCCACGCCTAACGCTAAACTTCCAATGTGGGATCCCACACTACACTTGGATACACGCTCTAAAATTATAATGTACCACACCTTGTCATGTCCCACGTCTAACGCTAAACTTCCAATGTGGGCTCCCACACTACACTTGGATACACGCTCTAAAATTATAATGTACCACACCTTGTCATGTCCCACGCCTAACGCTAAACTTCCAATGTGGGCTCCCACACTACACTTGGATACACGCTCTAAAATTATAATGTACCACACCTTGTCATGTCCCACGCCTAACGCTAAACTTCCAATGTGGGCTCCCACACTACACTTGGATACACTCTCTAAAATTATAATGTACCACACCTTGTCATGTCCCACGCCTAACGCTAAACTTCCAATGTGGGCTCCCACACTACACTTGGATACACTCTCTAAAATTATAATGTACCACACCTTGTCATGTCCCACGCCTAATGCTAAACTTCCAATGTGGGCTCCCACACTACACTTGGATACACTCTCTAAAATTATAATGTACCACACCTTGTCATGCCCCACGCCTAACGCTAAACTTCCAATGTGGGCTCCCACACTACACTTGGATACACTCTCTAAAATTATAATGTACCACACCTTGTCATGCCCCACGCCTAATGCTAAACTTCCAATGTGGGCTCCCACACTACACTTGGATACACGCTCTAAAATTATAATGTACCACACCTTGTCATGCTCCACGCCTAATGCTAAACTTCCAATGTGGGCTCCCACACTACACTTGGATACACACTCTAAAATTATAATGTACCACACCTTGTCATGCCCCACGCCTAATGCTAAACTTCCAATGTGGGCTCCCACACTACACTTGGATACACGCTCTAAAATTATAACGTACCACACCTTGTCATGTCCCACGCCTAATGCTAAACTTCCAATGTGGGCTCCCACACTACACTTGGATACACGCTCTAAAATTATAATGTACCACACCTTGTCATGTTCCACGCCTAATGCTAAACTTCCAATGTGGGCTCCCACACTACACTTGGATACACGCTCTAAAATTATAATGTACCACACCTTGTCATGTCCCACGCCTAACGCTAAACTTCCAATGTGGGCTCCCACACTACACTTGGATACACGCTCTAAAATTATAATGTACCACACCTTGTCATGTCCCATGCCTAATGCTAAACTTCCAATGTGGGATCCCACACTACACTTGGATACACGCTCTAAAATTATAATGTACCACACCTTGTCATGCCCCACGCCTAATGCTAAACTTCCAATGTGGGATCCCACACTACACTTGGATACACGCTCTAAAATTATAATGTACCACACCTTGTCATGTCCCACGCCTAACGCTAAACTTCCATTGTGGGCTCCCACACTACACATGGATACACGCTCTAAAATTATAATGTACCACACCTTGTCATGTCCCACGCCTAACGCTAAACTTCCAATGTGGGCTCCCACACTACACTTGGATACACGCTCTAAAATTATAATGTACCACACCTTGTCATGTCCCATGCCTAACGCTAAACTTCCAATGTGGGCTCCCACACTACACTTGGATACACGCTCTAAAATTATAATGTACCACACCTTGTCATGTCCCACGCCTAATGCTAAACTTCCAATGTGGGCTCCCATACTACACTTGGATACACTCTCTAAAATTATAATGTACCACACCTTGTCATGTCCCACGCCTAATGCTAAACTTCCAATGTGGGATCCCACACTACACTTGGATATAAGCTCTAAAATTATAATGTACCACACCTTGTCATGTCCCACGCCTAATGCTAAACTTCCAATGTGGGCTCCCACACTACACTTGGATACACGCTCTAAAATTATAATGTACCACACCTTGTCATGTCCCACGCCTAACGCTAAACTTCCAATGTGGGCTCCCACACTACACTTGGATACACGCTCTAAAATTATAATGTACCACACCTTGTCATGTCCCACGCCTAACGCTAAACTTCCAATGTGGGCTCCCACACTACACTTGGATACACGCTCTAAAATTATAATGTACCACACCTTGTCATGTCCCACGCCTAACGCTAAACTTCCAATGTGGGCTCCCACACTACACTTGGATACACGCTCTAAAATTATAATGTACCACACCTTGTCATGTCCAACGCCTAACGCTAAACTTCCAATGTGGGCTCCCATACTACACTTGGATACACGCTCTAAAATTATAATGTACCACACCTTGTCATGTCCCACGTCTAACGCTAAACTTCCAATGTGGGCTCCCACACTACACTTGGATACACGCTCTAAAATTATAATGTACCACACCTTGTCATGTCCCACGCCTAATGCTAAACTTCCAATGTGGGATCCCACACTACACTTGGATATACGCTCTAAAATTATAATGTACCACACCTTGTCATGTCCCACGCCTAATGCTAAACTTCCAATGTGGGCTCCCACACTACACTTGGATACACGCTCTAAAATTATAATGTACCACACCTTGTCATGTCCCACGCCTAACGCTAAACTTCCAATGTGGGCTCCCACACTACACTTGGATACACGCTCTAAAATTATAATGTACCACACCTTGTCATGTCCCACGCCTAATGCTAAACTTCCAATGTGGGATCCCACACTACACTTGGATACACGCTCTAAAATTATAATGTACCACACCTTGTCATGCCCCACGCCTAATGCTAAACTTCCAATGTGGGATCCCACACTACACTTGGATACACGCTCTAAAATTATAATGTACCACACCTTGTCATGTCCCACGCCTAACGCTAAACTTCCAATGTGGGCTCCCACACTACACATGGATACACGCTCTAAAATTATAATGTACCACACCTTGTCATGTCCCACGCCTAACGCTAAACTTCCAATGTGGGCTCCCACACTACACTTGGATACACGCTCTAAAATTATAATGTACCACACCTTGTCATGTCCCACGCCTAACGCTAAACTTCCAATGTGGGCTCCCACACTACACTTGGATACACGCTCTAAAATTATAATGTACCACACCTTGTCATGTCCCACGCCTAATGCTAAACTTCCAATGTGGGCTCCCATACTACACTTGGATACACTCTCTAAAATTATAATGTACCACACCTTGTCATGTCCCACGCCTAATGCTAAACTTCCAATGTGGGATCCCACACTACACTTGGATATAAGCTCTAAAATTATAATGTACCACACCTTGTCATGTCCCACGCCTAATGCTAAACTTCCAATGTGGGCTCCCACACTACACTTGGATACACGCTCTAAAATTATAATGTACCACACCTTGTCATGTCCCACGCCTAACGCTAAACTTCCAATGTGGGCTCCCACACTACACTTGGATACACGCTCTAAAATTATAATGTACCACACCTTGTCATGTCCCACGCCTAACGCTAAACTTCCAATGTGGGCTCCCACACTACACTTGGATACACGCTCTAAAATTATAATGTACCACACCTTGTCATGTCCAACGCCTAACGCTAAACTTCCAATGTGGGCTCCCACACTACACTTGGATACACGCTCTAAAATTATAATGTACCACACCTTGTCATGTCCCACGCCTAACGCTAAACTTCCAATGTGGGCTCCCACACTACACTTGGATACACGCTCTAAAATTATAATGTACCACACCTTGTCATGTCCCACGCCTAATGCTAAACTTCCAATGTGGGATCCCACACTACACTTGGATACACGCTCTAAAATTATAATGTACCACACCTTGTCATGCCCCACGCCTAATGCTAAACTTCCAATGTGGGATCCCACACTACACTTGGATACACGCTCTAAAATTATAATGTACCACACCTTGTCATGTCCCACGCCTAACGCTAAACTTCCAATGTGGGCTCCCACACTACACATGGATACACGCTCTAAAATTATAATGTACCACACCTTGTCATGTCCCACGCCTAACGCTAAACTTCCAATGTGGGCTCCCACACTACACTTGGATACACGCTCTAAAATTATAATGTACCACACCTTGTCATGTCCCACGCCTAACGCTAAACTTCCAATGTGGGCTCCCACACTACACTTGGATACACGCTCTAAAATTATAATGTACCACACCTTGTCATGTCCCACGCCTAATGCTAAACTTCCAATGTGGGCTCCCATACTACACTTGGATACACTCTCTAAAATTATAATGTACCACACCTTGTCATGTCCCACGCCTAATGCTAAACTTCCAATGTGGGATCCCACACTACACTTGGATATAAGCTCTAAAATTATAATGTACCACACCTTGTCATGTCCCACGCCTAATGCTAAACTTCCAATGTGGGCTCCCACACTACACTTGGATACACGCTCTAAAATTATAATGTACCACACCTTGTCATGTCCCACGCCTAACGCTAAACTTCCAATGTGGGCTCCCACACTACACTTGGATACACGCTCTAAAATTATAATGTACCACACCTTGTCATGTCCCACGCCTAACGCTAAACTTCCAATGTGGGCTCCCACACTACACTTGGATACACGCTCTAAAATTATAATGTACCACACCTTGTCATGTCCAACGCCTAACGCTAAACTTCCAATGTGGGCTCCCACACTACACTTGGATACACGCTCTAAAATTATAATGTACCACACCTTGTCATGTCCCACGCCTAACGCTAAACTTCCAATGTGGGCTCCCACACTACACTTGGATACACGCTCTAAAATTATAATGTACCACACCTTGTCATGTCCCACGCCTAATGCTAAACTTCCAATGTGGGATCCCACACTACACTTGGATATACGCTCTAAAATTATAATGTACCACACCTTGTCATGTCCCACGCCTAATGCTAAACTTCCAATGTGGGCTCCCACACTACACTTGGATACACGCTCTAAAATTATAATGTACCACACCTTGTCATGTCCCACGCCTAACGCTAAACTTCCAATGTGGGCTCCCACACTACACTTGGATACACGCTCTAAAATTATAATGTACCACACCTTGTCATGTCCCACGCCTAATGCTAAACTTCCAATGTGGGATCCCACACTACACTTGGATACACGCTCTAAAATTATAATGTACCACACCTTGTCATGCCCCACGCCTAATGCTAAACTTCCAATGTGGGATCCCACACTACACTTGGATACACGCTCTAAAATTATAATGTACCACACCTTGTCATGTCCCACGCCTAACGCTAAACTTCCAATGTGGGCTCCCACACTACACATGGATACACGCTCTAAAATTATAATGTACCACACCTTGTCATGTCCCACGCCTAACGCTAAACTTCCAATGTGGGCTCCCACACTACACTTGGATACACGCTCTAAAATTATAATGTACCACACCTTGTCATGTCCCACGCCTAACGCTAAACTTCCAATGTGGGCTCCCACACTACACTTGGATACACGCTCTAAAATTATAATGTACCACACCTTGTCATGTCCCACGCCTAATGCTAAACTTCCAATGTGGGCTCCCATACTACACTTGGATACACTCTCTAAAATTATAATGTACCACACCTTGTCATGTCCCACGCCTAATGCTAAACTTCCAATGTGGGATCCCACACTACACTTGGATATAAGCTCTAAAATTATAATGTACCACACCTTGTCATGTCCCACGCCTAATGCTAAACTTCCAATGTGGGCTCCCACACTACACTTGGATACACGCTCTAAAATTATAATGTACCACACCTTGTCATGTCCCACGCCTAACGCTAAACTTCCAATGTGGGCTCCCACACTACACTTGGATACACGCTCTAAAATTATAATGTACCACACCTTGTCATGTCCCACGCCTAACGCTAAACTTCCAATGTGGGCTCCCACACTACACTTGGATACACGCTCTAAAATTATAATGTACCACACCTTGTTATGTCCAACGCCTAACGCTAAACTTCCAATGTGGGCTCCCACACTACACTTGGATACACGCTCTAAAATTATAATGTACCACACCTTGTCATGTCCCACGCCTAACGCTAAACTTCCAATGTGGGCTCCCACACTACACTTGGATACACGCTCTAAAATTATAATGTACCACACCTTGTCATGTCCCACGCCTAATGCTAAACTTCCAATGTGGGATCCCACACTACACTTGGATACACGCTCTAAAATTATAATGTACCACACCTTGTCATGCCCCACGCCTAATGCTAAACTTCCAATGTGGGATCCCACACTACACTTGGATACACGCTCTAAAATTATAATGTACCACACCTTGTCATGTCCCACGCCTAACGCTAAACTTCCAATGTGGGCTCCCACACTACACATGGATACACGCTCTAAAATTATAATGTACCACACCTTGTCATGTCCCACGCCTAACGCTAAACTTCCAATGTGGGCTCCCACACTACACTTGGATACACGCTCTAAAATTATAATGTACCACACCTTGTCATGTCCCACGCCTAACGCTAAACTTCCAATGTGGGCTCCCACACTACACTTGGATACACGCTCTAAAATTATAATGTACCACACCTTGTCATGTCCCACGCCTAACGCTAAACTTCCAATGTGGGCTCCCACACTACACTTGGATACACTCTCTAAAATTATAATGTACCACACCTTGTCATGTCCCACGCCTAACGCTAAACTTCCAATGTGGGCTCCCACAATACACTTGGATACACTCTAAAATTATAATGTACCACACCTTGTCATGTCCCACGCCTAATGCTAAACTTCCAATGTGGGCTCCCACACTACACTTGGATACACGCTCTAAAATTATAATGTACCACACCTTTTCATGTCCCACGCCTAACGCTAAACTTCCAATGTGGGCTCCCACACTACACTTGGATACACTCTCTAAAATTATAATGTACCACACCTTGTCATGTCCCACGCCTAACGCTAAACTTCCAATGTGGGCTCCCACACTACACTTGGATACACTCTCTAAAATTATAATGTACCACACCTTGTCATGTCCCACGCCTAATGCTAAACTTCCAATGTGGGCTCCCACACTACACTTGGATACACGCTCTTAAATTATAATGTACCACACCTTGTCATGTCCCACGCCTAATGCTAAACTTCCAATGTGGGATCCCACACTACACTTGGATACACGCTCTAAAATTATAATGGACCACACCTTGTCATGTCCCACGCCTAACGCTAAACTTCCAATGTGGGCTCCCACAATACACTTGGATACACGCTCTAAAATTATAATGTACCACACCTTGTCATGTCCCACGCCTAATGCTAAACTTCCAATGTGGGCTCCCACACTACACTTGGATACACTCTCTAAAATTATAATGTACCACACCTTGTCATGTCCTACGCCTAATGCCAAACTTCCAATGTGGGCTCCCACACTACACTTGGATACACTCTCTAAAATTATAATGTACCACACCTTGTCATGTCCCACGCCTAATGCCAAACTTCCAATGTGGGATCCCACACTACACTTGGATACACGCTCTAAAATTATAATGTACCACACCTTGTCATGTCCCACGCCTAACGCTAAACTTCCAATGTGGGCTCCCACACTACACTTGGATACACGCTCTAAAATTATAATGTACCACACCTTGTCATGTCCCACGCCTAACGCTAAACTTCCAATGTGGGCTCCCACACTACACTTGGATACACGCTCTAAAATTATAATGTACCACACCTTGTCATGTCCCACGCCTAACGCTAAACTTCCAATGTGGGCTCCCACACTACACTTGGATACACGCTCTAAAATTATAATGTACCACACCTTGTCATGCCCCACGCCTAACGCTAAACTTCCAATGTGGGCTCCCACACTACACTTGGATACACTCTCTAAAATTATAATGTACCACACCTTGTCATGTCCCACGCCTAACGCTAAACTTCCAATGTGGGCTCCCACACTACACTTGGATACACTCTCTAAAATTATAATGTACCACACCTTGTCATGTCCCACGCCTAACGCTAAACTTCCAATGTGGGCTCCCACACTACACTTGGATACACTCTCTAAAATTATAATGTACCACACCTTGTCATGTCCCACGCCTAACGCTAAACTTCCAATGTGGGCTCCCACACTACACTTGGATACACGCTCTAAAATTATAATGTACCACACCTTGTCATGTCCCACGCCTAACGCTAAACTTCCAATGTGGGATCCCACACTACACTTGGATACACGCTCTAAAATTATAATGTACCACACCTTGTCATGCCCCACCCCTAATGCTAAACTTCCAATGTGGGATCCCACACTACACTTGGATACACGCTCTAAAATTATAATGTACCACACCTTGTCATGTCCCACGCCTAACGCTAAACTTCCAATGTGGGCTCCCACACTACACTTGGATACACGCTCTAAAATTATAATGTACCACACCTTGTCATGTCCCACGCCTAACGCTAAACTTCCAATGTGGGCTCCCACACTACACTTGGATACACGCTCTAAAATTATAATGTACCACACCTTGTCATGTCCCACGCCTAACGCTAAACTTCCAATGTGGGCTCCCACACTACACTTGGATACACGCTCTAAAATTATAATGTACCACACCTTGTCATGTCCCACGCCTAACGCTAAACTTCCAATGTGGGCTCCCACACTACACTTGGATACACGCTCTAAAATTATAATGTACCACACCTTGTCATGTCCCACGCCTAACGCTAAACTTCCAATGTGGGCTCCCACACTACACTTGGATACACGCTCTAAAATTATAATGTACCACACCTTGTCATGTCCCACGCCTAACGCTAAACTTCCAATGTGGGCTCCCACACTACACTTGGATACACGCTCTAAAATTATAATGTACCACACCTTGTCATGTCCCACGCCTAACGCTAAACTTCCAATGTGGGCTCCCACACTACACTTGGATACACGCTCTAAAATTATAATGTACCACACCTTGTCATGTCCCACGCCTAACGCTAAACTTCCAATGTGGGCTCCCACACTACACTTGGATACACGCTCTAAAATTATAATGTACCACACCTTGTCATGTCCCACGCCTAACGCTAAACTTCCAATGTGGGCTCCCACAATATACTTGGATACACGCTCTAAAATTATAATGTACCACACCTTGTCATGTCCCACGCCTAACGCTAAACTTCCAATGTGGGCTCCCACACTACACTTGGATACTCGCTCTAAAATTATAATGTACCACACCTTGTCATGTCCCACGCCTAACGCTAAACTTCCAATGTGGGCTCCCACACTACACTTGGATACACGCTCTAAATTATAATGTACCACACCTTGTCATGTCCCACGCCTAACGCTAAACTTCCAATGTGGGCTCCCACACTACACTTGCATACACGCTCTAAAATTATAATGTACCACACCTTGTCATGTCCCACGCCTAACGCTAAACTTCCAATGTGGGCTCCCACACTACACTTGGATAAACGCTCTAAAATTATAATGTACCACACCTTGTCATGTCCCACGCCTAACGCTAAACTTCCAATGTGGGATCCCACACTACACTTGGATACACGCTCTAAAATTATAATGTACCACACCTTGTCATGTCCCACGCCTAACGCTAAACTTCCAATGTGGGCTCCCACACTACACTTGGATACACGCTCTAAAATTATAATGTACCACACCTTGTCATGTCCCACGCCTAACGCTAAACTTCCAATGTGGGCTCCCACACTACACTTGGATACACGCTCTAAAATTATAATGTACCACACCTTGTCATGTCCCACGCCTAACGCTAAACTTCCAATGTGGGCTCCCACACTACACTTGGATACACGCTCTAAAATTATAATGTACCACACCTTGTCATGCCCCACGCCTAACGCTAAACTTCCAATGTGGGCTCCCACACTACACTTGGATACACTCTCTAAAATTATAATGTACCACACCTTGTCATGTCCCACGCCTAACGCTAAACTTCCAATGTGGGCTCCCACACTACACTTGGATACACTCTCTAAAATTATAATGTACCACACCTTGTCATGTCCCACGCCTAACGCTAAACTTCCAATGTGGGCTCCCACACTACACTTGGATACACTCTCTAAAATTATAATGTACCACACCTTGTCATGTCCCACGCCTAACGCTAAACTTCCAATGTGGGCTCCCACACTACACTTGGATACACTCTCTAAAATTATAATGTACCACACCTTGTCATGCCCCACGCCTAACGCTAAACTTCCAATGTGGGCTCCCACACTACACTTGGATACACTCTCTAAAATTATAATGTACCACACCTTGTCATGCCCCACGCCTAATGCTAAACTTCCAATGTGGGCTCCCACACTACACTTGGATACACGCTCTAAAATTATAATGTACCACACCTTGTCATGCTCCACGCCTAATGCTAAACTTCCAATGTGGGCTCCCACACTACACTTGGATACACGCTCTAAAATTATAATGTACCACACCTTGTCATGCCCCACGCCTAATGCTAAACTTCCAATGTGGGCTCCCACACTACACTTGGATACACGCTCTAAAATTATAACGTACCACACCTTGTCATGTCCCACGCCTAATGCTAAACTTCCAATGTGGGCTCCCACACTACACTTGGATACACGCTCTAAAATTATAATGTACCACACCTTGTCATGTTCCACGCCTAATGCTAAACTTCCAATGTGGGCTCCCACACTACACTTGGATACACGCTCTAAAATTATAATGTACCACACCTTGTCATGTCCCACGCCTAACGCTAAACTTCCAATGTGGGCTCCCACACTACACTTGGATACACGCTCTAAAATTATAATGTACCACACCTTGTCATGTCCCACGCCTAATGCTAAACTTCCAATGTGGGATCCCACACTACACTTGGATACACGCTCTAAAATTATAATGTACCACACCTTGTCATGCCCCACGCCTAATGCTAAACTTCCAATGTGGGATCCCACACTACACTTGGATACACGCTCTAAAATTATAATGTACCACACCTTGTCATGTCCCACGCCTAACGCTAAACTTCCAATGTGGGCTCCCACACTACACATGGATACACGCTCTAAAATTATAATGTACCACACCTTGTCATGTCCCACGCCTAACGCTAAACTTCCAATGTGGGCTCCCACACTACACTTGGATACACGCTCTAAAATTATAATGTACCACACCTTGTCATGTCCCATGCCTAACGCTAAACTTCCAATGTGGGCTCCCACACTACACTTGGATACACGCTCTAAAATTATAATGTACCACACCTTGTCATGTCCCACGCCTAATGCTAAACTTCCAATGTGGGTTCCCAAACTACACTTGGATACACTCTCTAAAATTATAATGTACCACACCTTGTCATGTCCCACGCCTAATGCTAAACTTCCAATGTGGGATCCCACACTACACTTGGATATAAGCTCTAAAATTATAATGTACCACACCTTGTCATGTCCCACGCCTAATGCTAAACTTCCAATGTGGGCTCCCACACTACACTTGGATACACGCTCTAAAATTATAATGTACCACACCTTGTCATGTCCCACGCCTAACGCTAAACTTCCAATGTGGGCTCCCACACTACACTTGGATACACGCTCTAAAATTATAATGTACCACACCTTGTCATGTCCCACGCCTAACGCTAAACTTCCAATGTGGGCTCCCACACTACACTTGGATACACGCTCTAAAATTATAATGTACCACACCTTGTCATGTCCAACGCCTAACGCTAAACTTCCAATGTGGGCTCCCACACTACACTTGGATACACGCTCTAAAATTATAATGTACCACACCTTGTCATGTCCCACGTCTAACGCTAAACTTCCAATGTGGGCTCCCACACTACACTTGGATACACGCTCTAAAATTATAATGTACCACACCTTGTCATGTCCCACGCCTAATGCTAAACTTCCAATGTGGGATCCCACACTACACTTGGATATACGCTCTAAAATTATAATGTACCACACCTTGTCATGTCCCACGCCTAATGCTAAACTTCCAATGTGGGCTCCCACACTACACTTGGATACACGCTCTAAAATTATAATGTACCACACCTTGTCATGTCCCACGCCTAACGCTAAACTTCCAATGTGGGCTCCCACACTACACTTGGATACACGCTCTAAAATTATAATGTACCACACCTTGTCATGTCCCACGCCTAATGCTAAACTTCCAATGTGGGATCCCACACTACACTTGGATACACGCTCTAAAATTATAATGTACCACACCTTGTCATGCCCCACGCCTAATGCTAAACTTCCAATGTGGGATCCCACACTACACTTGGATACACGCTCTAAAATTATAATGTACCACACCTTGTCATGTCCCACGCCTAACGCTAAACTTCCAATGTGGGCTCCCACACTACACATGGATACACGCTCTAAAATTATAATGTACCACACCTTGTCATGTCCCACGCCTAACGCTAAACTTCCAATGTGGGCTCCCACACTACACTTGGATACACGCTCTAAAATTATAATGTACCACACCTTGTCATGTCCCACGCCTAACGCTAAACTTCCAATGTGGGCTCCCACACTAAACTTGGATACACGCTCTAAAATTATAATGTACCACACCTTGTCATGTCCCACGCCTAATGCTAAACTTCCAATGTGGGCTCCCATACTACACTTGGATACACTCTCTAAAATTATAATGTACCACACCTTGTCATGTCCCACGCCTAATGCTAAACTTCCAATGTGGGATCCCACACTACACTTGGATATAAGCTCTAAAATTATAATGTACCACACCTTGTCATGTCCCACGCCTAATGCTAAACTTCCAATGTGGGCTCCCACACTACACTTGGATACACGCTCTAAAATTATAATGTACCACACCTTGTCATGTCCCACGCCTAACGCTAAACTTCCAATGTGGGCTCCCACACTACACTTGGATACACGCTCTAAAATTATAATGTACCACACCTTGTCATGTCCCACGCCTAACGCTAAACTTCCAATGTGGGCTCCCACACTACACTTGGATACACGCTCTAAAATTATAATGTACCACACCTTGTCATGTCCAACGCCTAACGCTAAACTTCCAATGTGGGCTCCCACACTACACTTGGATACACGCTCTAAAATTATAATGTACCACACCTTGTCATGTCCCACGCCTAACGCTAAACTTCCAATGTGGGCTCCCACACTACACTTGGATACACGCTCTAAAATTATAATGTACCACACCTTGTCATGTCCCACGCCTAATGCTAAACTTCCAATGTGGGATCCCACACTACACTTGGATACACGCTCTAAAATTATAATGTACCACACCTTGTCATGCCCCACGCCTAATGCTAAACTTCCAATGTGGGATCCCACACTACACTTGGATACACGCTCTAAAATTATAATGTACCACACCTTGTCATGTCCCACGCCTAACGCTAAACTTCCAATGTGGGCTCCCACACTACACATGGATACACGCTCTAAAATTATAATGTACCACACCTTGTCATGTCCCACGCCTAACGCTAAACTTCCAATGTGGGCTCCCACACTACACTTGGATACACGCTCTAAAATTATAATGTACCACACCTTGTCATGTCCCACGCCTAACGCTAAACTTCCAATGTGGGCTCCCACACTACACTTGGATACACGCTCTAAAATTATAATGTACCACACCTTGTCATGTCCCACGCCTAATGCTAAACTTCCAATGTGGGCTCCCATACTACACTTGGATACACTCTCTAAAATTATAATGTACCACACCTTGTCATGTCCCACGCCTAATGCTAAACTTCCAATGTGGGATCCCACACTACACTTGGATATAAGCTCTAAAATTATAATGTACCACACCTTGTCATGTCCCACGCCTAATGCTAAACTTCCAATGTGGGCTCCCACACTACACTTGGATACACGCTCTAAAATTATAATGTACCACACCTTGTCATGTCCCACGCCTAACGCTAAACTTCCAATGTGGGCTCCCACACTACACTTGGATACACGCTCTAAAATTATAATGTACCACACCTTGTCATGTCCCACGCCTAACGCTAAACTTCCAATGTGGGCTCCCACACTACACTTGGATACACGCTCTAAAATTATAATGTACCACACCTTGTCATGTCCAACGCCTAACGCTAAACTTCCAATGTGGGCTCCCACACTACACTTGGATACACGCTCTAAAATTATAATGTACCACACCTTGTCATGTCCCACGCCTAACGCTAAACTTCCAATGTGGGCTCCCACACTACACTTGGATACACGCTCTAAAATTATAATGTACCACACCTTGTCATGTCCCACGCCTAATGCTAAACTTCCAATGTGGGATCCCACACTACACTTGGATATACGCTCTAAAATTATAATGTACCACACCTTGTCATGTCCCACGCCTAATGCTAAACTTCCAATGTGGGCTCCCACACTACACTTGGATACACGCTCTAAAATTATAATGTACCACACCTTGTCATGTCCCACGCCTAACGCTAAACTTCCAATGTGGGCTCCCACACTACACTTGGATACACGCTCTAAAATTATAATGTACCACACCTTGTCATGTCCCACGCCTAATGCTAAACTTCCAATGTGGGATCCCACACTACACTTGGATACACGCTCTAAAATTATAATGTACCACACCTTGTCATGCCCCACGCCTAATGCTAAACTTCCAATGTGGGATCCCACACTACACTTGGATACACGCTCTAAAATTATAATGTACCACACCTTGTCATGTCCCACGCCTAACGCTAAACTTCCAATGTGGGCTCCCACACTACACATGGATACACGCTCTAAAATTATAATGTACCACACCTTGTCATGTCCCACGCCTAACGCTAAACTTCCAATGTGGGCTCCCACACTACACTTGGATACACGCTCTAAAATTATAATGTACCACACCTTGTCATGTCCCACGCCTAACGCTAAACTTCCAATATGGGCTCCCACACTACACTTGGATACACGCTCTAAAATTATAATGTACCACACCTTGTCATGTCCCACGCCTAATGCTAAACTTCCAATGTGGGCTCCCATACTACACTTGGATACACTCTCTAAAATTATAATGTACCACACCTTGTCATGTCCCACGCCTAATGCTAAACTTCCAATGTGGGATCCCACACTACACTTGGATATAAGCTCTAAAATTATAATGTACCACACCTTGTCATGTCCCACGCCTAATGCTAAACTTCCAATGTGGGCTCCCACACTACACTTGGATACACGCTCTAAAATTATAATGTACCACACCTTGTCATGTCCCACGCCTAACGCTAAACTTCCAATGTGGGCTCCCACACTACACTTGGATACACGCTCTAAAATTATAATGTACCACACCTTGTCATGTCCCACGCCTAACGCTAAACTTCCAATGTGGGCTCCCACACTACACTTGGATACACGCTCTAAAATTATAATGTACCACACCTTGTCATGTCCAACGCCTAACGCTAAACTTCCAATGTGGGCTCCCACACTACACTTGGATACACGCTCTAAAATTATAATGTACCACACCTTGTCATGTCCCACGCCTAACGCTAAACTTCCAATGTGGGCTCCCACACTACACTTGGATACACGCTCTAAAATTATAATGTACCACACCTTGTCATGTCCCACGCCTAATGCTAAACTTCCAATGTGGGATCCCACACTACACTTGGATACACGCTCTAAAATTATAATGTACCACACCTTGTCATGCCCCACGCCTAATGCTAAACTTCCAATGTGGGATCCCACACTACACTTGGATACACGCTCTAAAATTATAATGTACCACACCTTGTCATGTCCCACGCCTAACGCTAAACTTCCAATGTGGACTCCCACACTACACATGGATACACGCTCTAAAATTATAATGTACCACACCTTGTCATGTCCCACGCCTAACGCTAAACTTCCAATGTGGGCTCCCACACTACACTTGGATACACGCTCTAAAATTATAATGTACCACACCTTGTCATGTCCCACGCCTAACGCTAAACTTCCAATGTGGGCTCCCACACTACACTTGGATACACGCTCTAAAATTATAATGTACCACACCTTGTCATGTCCCACGCCTAACGCTAAACTTCCAATGTGGGCTCCCACACTACACTTGGATACACTCTCTAAAATTATAATGTACCACACCTTGTCATGTCCCACGCCTAACGCTAAACTTCCAATGTGGGCTCCCACAATACACTTGGATACACTCTAAAATTATAATGTACCACACCTTGTCATGTCCCACGCCTAATGCTAAACTTCCAATGTGGGCTCCCACACTACACTTGGATACACGCTCTAAAATTATAATGTACCACACCTTTTCATGTCCCACGCCTAACGCTAAACTTCCAATGTGGGCTCCCACACTACACTTGGATACACTCTCTAAAATTATAATGTACCACACCTTGTCATGTCCCACGCCTAACGCTAAACTTCCAATGTGGGCTCCCACACTACACTTGGATACACTCTCTAAAATTATAATGTACCACACCTTGTCATGTCCCACGCCTAATGCTAAACTTCCAATGTGGGCTCCCACACTACACTTGGATACACGCTCTTAAATTATAATGTACCACACCTTGTCATGTCCCACGCCTAATGCTAAACTTCCAATGTGGGATCCCACACTACACTTGGATACACGCTCTAAAATTATAATGGACCACACCTTGTCATGTCCCACGCCTAACGCTAAACTTCCAATGTGGGCTCCCACAATACACTTGGATACACGCTCTAAAATTATAATGTACCACACCTTGTCATGTCCCACGCCTAATGCTAAACTTCCAATGTGGGCTCCCACACTACACTTGGATACACTCTCTAAAATTATAATGTACCACACCTTGTCATGTCCTACGCCTAATGCCAAACTTCCAATGTGGGCTCCCACACTACACTTGGATACACTCTCTAAAATTATAATGTACCACACCTTGTCATGTCCCACGCCTAATGCCAAACTTCCAATGTGGGATCCCACACTACACTTGGATACACGCTCTAAAATTATAATGTACCACACCTTGTCATGTCCCACGCCTAACGCTAAACTTCCAATGTGGGCTCCCACACTACACTTGGATACACGCTCTAAAATTATAATGTACCACACCTTGTCATGTCCTACGCCTAACGCTAAACTTCCAATGTGGGATCCCACACTACACTTGGATACACGCTCTAAAATTATAATGTACCACACCTTGTCATGTCCCACGCCTAACGCTAAACTTCCAATGTGGGCTCCCACATTACACTTGGATACACGCTCTAAAATTATAATGTACCACACCTTGTCATGTCCCACGCCTAACGCTAAACTTCCAATGTGGGCTCCCACACTACACTTGGATACACGCTCTAAAATTATAATGTACCACACCTTGTCATGTCCCACGCCTAACGCTAAACTTCCAATGTGGGCTCCCACCCTACACTTGGATACACGCTCTAAAATTATAATGAACCACACCTTGTCATGTCCCACGCCTAACGCTAAACTTCCAATGTGGGCTCCCACACTACACTTGGATACACGCTCTTAAATTATAATGTACCACACCTTGTCATGTCCCACGCCTAACGCTAAACTTCCAATGTGGGCTCCCACACTACACTTGGATACACGCTCTAAAATTATAATGTACCACACCTTTTCATGTCCCACGCCTAACGCTAAACTTCCAATGTGGGCTCCCACACTACACTTGGAAATACGCTCTAAAATTATAATGTACCACACCTTGTCATGTCCCACGCCTAACGCTAAACTTCCAATGTGGGCTCCCACACTACACTTGGATACACGCTCTAAAATTATAATGTACCACACCTTGTCATGTCCCACGGCTAACGCTAAACTTCCAATGTGGGATCCCACACTACACTTGGATACACGCTCTAAAATTATAATGTACCACACCTTGTCATGCCCCACCCCTAATGCTAAACTTCCAATGTGGGATCCCACACTACACTTGGATACACGCTCTAAAATTATAATGTACCACACCTTGTCATGTCCCACGCCTAACGCTAAACTTCCAATGTGGGCTCCCACACTACACTTGGATACACGCTCTAAAATTATAATGTACCACACCTTGTCATGTCCCACGCCTAACGCTAAACTTCCAATGTGGGCTCCCACACTACACTTGGATACACGCTCTAAAATTATAATGTACCACACCTTGTCATGTCCCACGCCTAACGCTAAACTTCCAATGTGGGCTCCCACACTACACTTGGATACACGCTCTAAAATTATAATGTACCACACCTTGTCATGTCCCACGCCTAACGCTAAACTTCCAATGTGGGCTCCCACATTACACTTGGATACACGCTCTAAAATTATAATGTACCACACCTTGTCATGTCCCACGCCTAACGCTAAACTTCCAATGTGGGCTCCCACACTACACTTGGATACACGCTCTAAAATTATAATGTACCACACCTTGTCATGTCCCACGCCTAATGCTAAACTTCCAATGTGGGCTCCCACACTACACTTGGATACACGCTCTAAAATTATAATGTACCACACCTTGTCATGTCCCACGCCTAACGCTAAACTTTCAATGTGGGCTCCCACACTACACTTGGATACACGCTCTAAAATTATAATGTACCACACCTTGTCATGTCCCATGCCTAACGCTAAACTTCCAATGTGGGCTCCCACACTACACTTGGATACTCGCTCTAAAATTATAATGTACCACACCTTGTCATGTCCCACGCCTAACGCTAAACTTCCAATGTTGGCTCCCAAACTACACTTGGATACACGCTCTAAATTATAATGTACCACACCTTGTCATGTCCCACGCCTAACGCTAAACTTCCAATGTGGGCTCCCACACTACACTTGCATACACGCTCTAAAATTATAATGTACCACACCTTGTCATGTCCCACGCCTAACGCTAAACTTCCAATGTGGGCTCCCACACTACACTTGGATACACGCTCTAAAATTATAATGTACCACACCTTGTCATGTCCCACGCCTAACGCTAAACTTCCAATGTGGGCTCCCACACTACACTTGGATACACGCTCTAAAATTATAATGTACCACACCTTGTCATGCCCCACGCCTAACGCTAAACTTCCAATGTGGGCTCCCACACTACACTTGGATACACTCTCTAAAATTATAATGTACCACACCTTGTCATGTCCCACGCCTAACGCTAAACTTCCAATGTGGGCTCCCACACTACACTTGGATACACTCTCTAAAATTATAATGTACCACACCTTGTCATGTCCCACGCCTAACGCTAAACTTCCAATGTGGGCTCCCACACTACACTTGGATACACTCTCTAAAATTATAATGTACCACACCTTGTCATGTCCCACGCCTAATGCTAAACTTCCAATGTGGGCTCCCACACTACACTTGGATACACTCTCTAAAATTATAATGTACCACACCTTGTCATGCCCCACGCCTAACGCTAAACTTCCAATGTGGGCTCCCACACTACACTTGGATACACTCTCTAAAATTATAATGTACCACACCTTGTCATGCCCCACGCCTAATGCTAAACTTCCAATGTGGGCTCCCACACTACACTTGGATACACGCTCTAAAATTATAATGTACCACACCTTGTCATGCTCCACGCCTAATGCTAAACTTCCAATGTGGGCTCCCACACTACACTTGGATACACACTCTAAAATTATAATGTACCACACCTTGTCATGCCCCACGCCTAATGCTAAACTTCCAATGTGGGCTCCCACACTACACTTGGATACACGCTCTAAAATTATAATGTACCACACCTTGTCATGTCCCACGCCTAATGCTAAACTTCCAATGTGGGCTCCCACACTATACTTGGATACACGCTCTAAAATTATAATGTACCACACCTTGTCATGTTCCACGCCTAATGCTAAACTTCCAATGTGGGCTCCCACACTACACTTGGATACACTCTCTAAAATAATAATGTACCACACCTTGTCATGTCCCACGCCTAACGCTAAACTTCCAATGTGGGCTCCCACACTACACTTGGATACACGCTCTAAAATTATAATGTACCACACCTTGTCATGTCCCACGCCTAACGCTAAACTTCCAATGTGGGCTCCCACACTACACTTGGATACACTCTCTAAAATTATAATGTACCACACCTTGTCATGTCCCACGCCTAACGCTAAACTTCCAATGTGGGCTCCCACACTACACTTGGATACACTCTCTAAAATTATAATGTACCACACCTTGTCATGTCCCACGCCTAATGCTAAACTTCCAATGTGGGCTCCCACACTACACTTGGATACACTCTCTAAAATTATAATGTACCACACCTTGTCATGCCCCACGCCTAACGCTAAACTTCCAATGTGGGCTCCCACACTACACTTGGATACACTCTCTAAAATTATAATGTACCACACCTTGTCATGCCCCACGCCTAATGCTAAACTTCCAATGTGGGCTCCCACACTACACTTGGATACACGCTCTAAAATTATAATGTACCACACCTTGTCATGCTCCACGCCTAATGCTAAACTTCCAATGTGGGCTCCCACACTACACTTGGATACACACTCTAAAATTATAATGTACCACACCTTGTCATGCCCCACGCCTAATGCTAAACTTCCAATGTGGGCTCCCACACTACACTTGGATACACGCTCTAAAATTATAATGTACCACACCTTGTCATGTCCCACGCCTAATGCTAAACTTCCAATGTGGGCTCCCACACTACACTTGGATACACGCTCTAAAATTATAATGTACCACACCTTGTCATGTTCCACGCCTAATGCTAAACTTCCAATGTGGGCTCCCACACTACACTTGGATACACTCTCTAAAATTATAATGTACCACACCTTGTCATGTCCCACGCCTAACGCTAAACTTCCAATGTGGGCTCCCACACTACACTTGGATACACGCTCTAAAATTATAATGTACCACACCTTGTCATGTCCCATGCCTAATGCTAAACTTCCAATGTGGGCTCCCACACTACACTTGGATACACGCTCTAAAATTATAATGTACCACACCTTGTCATGTCCGACGCCTAACGCTAAACTTCCAATGTGGGCTCCCACACTACACTTGGATACACTCTCTAAAATTATAATGTACCACACGTTGTCATGTCCCACGCCTAACGCTAAACTTCCAATGTGGGCTCCCACACTACACTTGGATACACGCTCTAAAATTATAATGTACCACACCTTGTCATGCCCCACGCCTAATGCTAAACTTCCAATGTGGGCTCCCACACTACACTTGGATACACGCTCTAAAATTATAATGTACCACACCTTGTCATGCTCCACGCCTAATGCTAAACTTCCAATGTGGGCTCCCACACTACACTTGGATACACGCTCTAAAATTATAATGTACCACACCTTGTCATATCCCACGCCTAACGCTAAACTTCCAATGTGGGCTCCCACACTACACTTGGATACATGCTCTAAAATTATAATGTACCACACCTTGTCATGTTCCACGCCTAATGCTAAACTTCCAATGTGGGCTCCCACACTACACTTGGATACACTCTCTAAAATTATAATGTACCACACCTTGTCATGTCCCACGCCTAACGCTAAACTTCCAATGTGGGCTCCTACACTACACTTGGATACACGCTCTAAAATTATAATGTACCACACCTTGTCATGTCCCACGCCTAATGCTAAACTTCCAATGTGGGCTCCCATACTACACTTGGATACACTCTCTAAAATTATAATGTACCACACCTTGTCATGTCCCACGCCTAATGCTAAACTTCCAATGTGGGATCCCACACTACACTTGGATATACGCTCTAAAATTATAATGTACCACACCTTGTCATGTCCCACGCCTAATGCTAAACTTCCAATGTGGGCTCCCACACTACACTTGGATACACGCTCTAAAATTAAAATGTACCACACCTTGTCATGTCCCACGCCTAACGCTAAACTTCCAATGTGGGCTCCCACACTACACTTGGATACACGCTCTAAAATTATAATGTACCACACCTTGTCATGTCCCACGCCTAATGCTAAACTTCCAATGTGGGATCCCACACTACACTTGGATACACGCTCTAAAATTATAATGTACCACACCTTGTCATGCCCCACGCCTAATGCTAAACTTCCAATGTGGGATCCCACACTACACATGGATACACGCTCTAAAATTATAATGTACCACACCTTGTCATGTCCCACGCCTAACGCTAAACTTCCAATGTGGGCTCCCACACTACACTTGGATACACGCTCTAAAATTATAATGTACCACACCTTGTCATGTCCCACGCCTAATGCTAAACTTCCAATGTGGGCTCCCACACTACACTTGGATACACGCTCTAAAATTATAATGTACCACACCTTGTCATGTCCCACGCCTAACGCTAAACTTCCAATGTGGGCTCCCACACTACACTTGGATACACGCTCTAAAATTATAATGTACCACACCTTGTCATGTCCCACGCCTAACGCTAAACTTCCAATGTGGGCTCCCACACTACACTTGGATACACGCTCTAAAATTATAATGTACCACACCTTGTCATGTCCAACGCCTAACGCTAAACTTCCAATGTGGGCTCCCACACTACACTTGGATACACGCTCTAAAATTATAATGTACCACACCTTGTCATGTCCCACGCCTAACGCTAAACTTCCAATGTGGGCTCCCACACTACACTTGGATACACGCTCTAAAATTATAATGTACCACACCTTGTCATGTCCCACGCCTAACGCTAAACTTCCAATGTGGGCTCCCACACTACACTTGGATACACGCTCTAAAATTATAATGTACCACACCTTGTCATGTCCCACGCCTAACGCTAAACTTCCAATGTGGGCTCCCACACTACACTTGGATACACGCTCTAAAATTATAATGTACCACACCTTGTCATGTCCCACGCCTAACGCTAAACTTTCAATGTGGGCTCCCACACTACACTTGGATACACGCTCTAAAATTATAATGTACCACACCTTGTCATGTCCCATGCCTAACGCTAAACTTCCAATGTGGGCTCCCACACTACACTTGGATACTCGCTCTAAAATTATAATGTACCACACCTTGTCATGTCCCACGCCTAACGCTAAACTTCCAATGTGGGCTCCCACACTACACTTGGATACACGCTCTAAATTATAATGTACCACACCTTGTCATGTCCCACGCCTAACGCTAAACTTCCAATGTGGGCTCCCACACTACACTTGCATACACGCTCTAAAATTATAATGTACCACACCTTGTCATGTCCCACGCCTAACGCTAAACTTCCAATGTGGGCTCCCACACTACACTTGGATAAACGCTCTAAAATTATAATGTACCACACCTTGTCATGTCCCACGCCTAACGCTAAACTTCCAATGTGGGATCCCACACTACACTTGGATACACGCTCTAAAATTATAATGTACCACACCTTGTCATGTCCCACGCCTAACGCTAAACTTCCAATGTGGGCTCCCACACTACACTTGGATACACGCTCTAAAATTATAATGTACCACACCTTGTCATGTCCCACGCCTAACGCTAAACTTCCAATGTGGGCTCCCACACTACACTTGGATACACGCTCTAAAATTATAATGTACCACACCTTGTCATGTCCCACGCCTAACGCTAAACTTCCAATGTGGGCTCCCACACTACACTTGGATACACGCTCTAAAATTATAATGTACCACACCTTGTCATGCCCCACGCCTAACGCTAAACTTCCAATGTGGGCTCCCACACTACACTTGGATACACTCTCTAAAATTATAATGTACCACACCTTGTCATGTCCCACGCCTAACGCTAAACTTCCAATGTGGGCTCCCACACTACACTTGGATACACTCTCTAAAATTATAATGTACCACACCTTGTCATGTCCCACGCCTAACGCTAAACTTCCAATGTGGGCTCCCACACTACACTTGGATACACTCTCTAAAATTATAATGTACCACACCTTGTCATGTCCCACGCCTAATGCTAAACTTCCAATGTGGGCTCCCACACTACACTTGGATACACTCTCTAAAATTATAATGTACCACACCTTGTCATGCCCCACGCCTAACGCTAAACTTCCAATGTGGGCTCCCACACTACACTTGGATACACTCTATAAAATTATAATGTACCACACCTTGTCATGCCCCATGCCTAATGCTAAACTTCCAATGTGGGCTCCCACACTACACTTGGATACACGCTCTAAAATTATAATGTACCACACCTTGTCATGCTCCACGCCTAATGCTAAACTTCCAATGTGGGCTCCCACACTACACTTGGATACACACTCTAAAATTATAATGTACCACACCTTGTCATGCCCCACGCCTAATGCTAAACTTCCAATGTGGGCTCCCACACTACACTTGGATACACGCTCTAAAATTATAATGTACCACACCTTGTCATGTCCCACACCTAATGCTAAACTTCCAATGTGGGCTCCCACACTACACTTGGATACACGCTCTAAAATTATAATGTACCACACCTTGTCATGTCCCACGCCTAATGCTAAACTTCCAATGTGGGCTCCCATACTACACTTGGATACACTCTCTAAAATTATAATGTACCACACCTTGTCATGTCCCACGCCTAATGCTAAACTTCCAATGTGGGATCCCACACTACACTTGGATATAAGCTCTAAAATTATAATGTACCACACCTTGTCATGTCCCACGCCTAATGCTAAACTTCCAATGTGGGCTCCCACACTACACTTGGATACACGCTCTAAAATTATAATGTACCACACCTTGTCATGTCCCATGCCTAACGCTAAACTTCCAATGTGGGCTCCCACACTACACTTGGATACACTCTCTAAAATTATAATGTACCACACCTTGTCATGTCCCACGCCTAACGCTAAACTTCCAATGTGGGCTCCCACACTACACTTGGATACACTCTCTAAAATTATAATGTACCACACCTTGTCATGTCCCACGCCTAATGCTAAACTTCCAATGTGGGCTCCCACACTACACTTGGATACACGCTCTAAAATTATAATGTACCACACCTTGTCATGTTCCACGCCTAACGCTAAACTTCCAATGTGGGCTCCCACACTACACTTGGATACACTCTAAAATTATAATGTACCACACCTTGTCATGTCCCACGCCTAACGCTAAAATTCCAATGTGGGCTCCCACACTACACTTGGATACACTCTCTAAAATTATAATGTACCACACCTTGTCATGTCCCACGCCTAATGCTAAACTTCCAATGTGGGCTCCCACACTACACTTGGATACACGCTCTAAAATTATAATGTACCACACCTTGTCATGTCCCACGCCTAATGCTAAACTTCCAATGTGGGATCCCACACTACACTTGGATACACGCTCTAAAATTATAATGGACCACACCTTGTCATGTCCCACGCCTAACGCTAAACTTCCAATGTGGGCTCCCACACTACACTTGGATACACGCTCTAAAATTATAATGTACCACACCTTGTCATGTCCCACGCCTAATGCTAAACTTCCAATGTGGGCTCCCACACTACACTTGGATACACTCTCTAAAATTATAATGTACCACACCTTGTCATGTCCTACGCCTAATGCCAAACTTCCAATGTGGGCTCCCACACTACACTTGGATACACTCTCTAAAATTATAATGTACCACACCTTGTCATGTCCCACGCCTAATGCCAAACTTCCAATGTGGGATCCCACACTACACTTGGATACACGCTCTAAAATTATAATGTACCACACCTTGTCATGTCCCACGCCTAATGCTAAACTTCCAATGTGGGCTCCCACACTACACTTGGATACACGCTCTAAAATTATAATGTACCACACCTTGTCATGTCCCACGCCTAACGCTAAACTTCCAATGTGGGCTCCCACACTACACTTGGATACACGCTCTAAAATTATAATGTACCACACCTTGTCATGTCCCACGCCTAATGCTAAACTTCCAATGTGGGCTCCCACACTACACTTGGATACACGCTCTAAAATTATAATTTACCACACCTTGTCATGTCCCACGCCTAATGCTAAACTTCCAATGTGGGCTCCCACACTACACTTGGATACACTCTCTAAAATTATAATGTACCACACCTTGTCATGTCCCACACCTAATGCTAAACTTCCAATGTGGGCTCCCACACTACACTTGGATACACTCTCTAAAATTATAATGTACCACACCTTGTCATGCTCCACGCCTAACGCTAAACTTCCAATGTGGACTCCCACACTACACTTGGATACACTCTCTAAAATTATAATGTACCACACCTTGTCATGTCCCATGCCTAATGCTAAACTTCCAATGTGGGCTCCCACACTACACTTGGATACACTCTCTAAAATTATAATGTACCACACCTTGTCATGTCCCACGCCTAATGCTAAACTTCCAATGTGGGCTCCCACACTACACTTGGATACACTCTCTAAAATTATAATGTACCACACCTTGTCATGTCCCACGCCTAATGCTAAACTTCCAATGTGGGCTCCCACACTACACTTGGATACACTCTCTAAAATTATAATGTACCATACCTTGTCATGTCCCACGCCTAATGCTAAACTTCCAAT
This sequence comes from Lamellibrachia columna, assembly GCA_963662155.1. Lineage (NCBI taxonomy): Eukaryota > Metazoa > Annelida > Polychaeta > Sabellida > Siboglinidae > Lamellibrachia > Lamellibrachia columna. Next base: position 36,445,719 of record OY759266.1, on the reverse strand, counting down.
GTGGGCTCCCACACTACACTTGGATACACTCTCTAAAATTATAATGTACCACACCTTGTCATGTCCCACGCCTAACGCTAAACTTCCAATGTGGGCTCCCACACTACACTTGGATACACGCTCTAAAATTATAATGTACCACACCTTGTCATGTCCCACGCCTAACGCTAAACTTCCAATGTGGGCTCCCACACTACACTTGGATACACGCTCTAAAATTATAATGTACCACACCTTGTCATGTCCCACGCCTAACGCTAAACTTCCAATGTGGGCTCCCACACTACACTTGGATACACGCTCTAAAATTATAATGTACCACACCTTGTCATGTCCCACGCCTAATGCTAAACTTCCAATGTGGGCTCCCACACTACATTTGGATACACTCTCTAAAATTATAATGTACCACACCTTGTCATGTCCCACGCCTAATGCTAAACTTCCAATGTGGGCTCCCACACTACACTTGGATACACTCTCTAAAATTATAATGTACCACACCTTGTCATGCCCCACGCCTAACGCTAAACTTCCAATGTGGACTCCCACACTACACTTGGATACACTCTCTAAAATTATAATGTACCACACCTTGTCATGTCCCACGCCTAATGCTAAACTTCCAATGTGGGCTCCCACACTACACTTGGATACACTCTCTAAAATTATAATGTACCACACCTTGTCATGTCCCACGCCTAATGCTAAACTTCCAATGTGGGCTCCCACACTACACTTGGATACACTCTCTAAAATTATAATGTACCACACCTTGTCATGTCCCACGCCTAACGCTAAAATTCCAATGTGGGCTCCCACACTACACTTGGATACACTCTCTAAAATTATAATGTACCACACCTTGTCATGTCCCACGCCTAATGCTAAACTTCCAATGTGGGCTCCCACACTACACTTGGATACACGCTCTAAAATTATAATGTACCACACCTTGTCATGTCCCACGCCTAATGCTAAACTTCCAATGTGGGATCCCACACTACACTTGGATACACGCTCTAAAATTATAATGGACCACACCTTGTCATGTCCCACGCCTAACGCTAAACTTCCAATGTGGGCTCCCACACTACACTTGGATACACGCTCTAAAATTATAATGTACCACACCTTGTCATGTCCCACGCCTAATGCTAAACTTCCAATGTGGGCTCCCACACTACACTTGGATACACGCTCTAAAATTATAATGTACCACACCTTGTCATGTCCCACGCCTAATGCTAAACTTCCAATGTGGGCTCCCACACTACACTTGGATACACTCTCTAAAATTATAATGTACCACACCTTGTCATGTCCCACGCCTAATGCTAAACTTCCAATGTGGGCTCCCACACTACACTTGGATACACGCTCTAAAATTATAATGTACCACACCTTGTCATGTCCCACGCCTAATGCTAAACTTCCAATGTGGGCTCCCACACTACACTTGGATACACTCTCTAAAATTATAATGTACCACACCTTGTCATGTCCCACGCCTAATGCTAAACTTCCAATGTGGGCTCCCACACTACACTTGGATACACTCTCTAAAATTATAATGTACCACACCTTGTCATGCCCCACGCCTAACGCTAAACTTCCAATGTGGACTCCCACACTACACTTGGATACACTCTCTAAAATTATAATGTACCACACCTTGTCATGTCCCACGCCTAATGCTAAACTTCCAATGTGGGCTCCCACACTACACTTGGATACACTCTCTAAAATTATAATGTACCACACCTTGTCATGTCCCACGCCTAATGCTAAACTTCCAATGTGGGCTCCCACACTACACTTGGATACACGCTCTAAAATTATAATGTACCACACCTTGTCATGTCCCACGCCTAATGCTAAACTTCCAATGTGGGCTCCCACACTACACTTGGATACACGCTCTATAATTATAATGTACCACACCTTGTCATGTCCCACGCCTAACGCTAAACTTCCAATGTGGGCTCCCACACTACACTTGGATACACGCTCTAAAATTATAATGTACCACACCTTGTCATGTCCCACGCCTAACGCTAAACTTCCAATGTGGGCTCCCACACTACACTTGGATACACGCTCTATAATTATAATGTACCACACCTTGTCATGTCCCACGCCTAACGCTAAACTTCCAATGTGGGCTCCCACACTACACTTGGATACACGCTCTAAAATTATAATGTACCACACCTTGTCATGTCCCACGCCTAACGCTAAACTTCCAATGTGGGCTCCCACACTACACTTGGATACACGCTCTAAAATTATAATGTACCACACCTTGTCATGTCCCACGCCTAACGCTAAACTTCCAATGTGGGCTCCCACACTATCCTTGGATACACGCTCTAAAATTATAATGTACCACACCTTGTCATGTCCCACGCCTAATGCTAAACTTCCAATGTGGGCTCCCACACTACACTTGGATACACTCTCTAAAATTATAATGTACCACACCTTGTCATGTCCCACGCCTAATGCTAAACTTCCAATGTGGGCTCCCACACTACACTTGGATACACTCTCTAAAATTATAATGTACCACACCTTGTCATGCCCCACGCCTAACGCTAAACTTCCAATGTGGACTCCCACACTACACTTGGATACACTCTCTAAAATTATAATGTACCACACCTTGTCATGTCCCACGCCTAATGCTAAACTTCCAATGTGGGCTCCCACACTACACTTGGATACACGCTCTAAAATTATAATGTACCACACCTTGTCATGTCCCACGCCTAATGCTAAACTTCCAATGTGGGCTCCCACACTACACTTGGATACACTCTCTAAAATTATAATGTACCACACCTTGTCATGTCCCACGCCTAATGCTAAACTTCCAATGTGGGCTCCCACACTACACTTGGATACACTCTCTAAAATTATAATGTACCACACCTTGTCATGTCCCACGCCTAATGCTAAACTTCCAATGTGGGCTCCCACACTACACTTGGATACACTCTCTAAAATTATAATGTACCACACCTTGTCATGTCCCACGCCTAATGCTAAACTTCCAATGTGGGCTCCCACACTACACTTGGATACACTCTCTAAAATTATAATGTACCACACCTTGTCATGTCCCACGCCTAATGCTAAACTTCCAATGTGGGCTCCCACACTACACTTGGATACACGCTCTAAAATTATAATGTACCACACCTTGTCATGCTCCACGCCTAATGCTAAACTTCCAATGTGGGCTCCCACACTACACTTGGATACACGCTCTAAAATTATAATGTACCACACCTTGTCATGTCCCACGCCTAATGCTAAACTTTCAATGTGGGCTCCCACACTACACTTGGATACACTCTCTAAAATTATAATGTACCACACTTTGTCATGTCCCACGCCTAATGCTAAACTTCCAATGTGGGCTCCCACACTACACTTGGATACACTCTCTAAAATTATAATGTACCACACCTTGTCATGCTCCACGCCTAACGCTAAACTTCCAATGTGGACTCCCACACTACACTTGGATACACTCTCTAAAATTATAATGTACCACACCTTGTCATGTCCCACGCCTAACGCTAAACTTCCAATGTGGGCTCCCACACTACACTTGGATACACTCTAAAATTATAATGTACCACACCTTGTCATGTCCCACGCCTAATGCTAAACTTCCAATGTGGGCTCCCACACTACACTTGGATACACGCTCTAAAATTATAATGTACCACACCTTGTCATGTCCCACGCCTAACGCTAAACTTCCAATGTGGGCTCCCACACTACACTTGGATACACGCTCTAAAATTATAATGTACCACACCTTGTCATGTCCCACGCCTAATGCTAAACTTCCAATGTGGGCTCCCACACTACACTTGGATACACGCTCTAAAATTATAATGTACCACACCTTGTCATGTCCCACGCCTAATGCTAAACTTCCAATGTGGGATCCCACACTACACTTGGATACACGCTCTAAAATTATAATGGACCACACCTTGTCATGTCCCACGCCTAACGCTAAACTTCCAATGTGGGCTCCCACAATACACTTGGATACACGCTCTAAAATTATAATGTACCACACCTTGTCATGTCCCACGCCTAATGCTAAACTTCCAATGTGGGCTCCCACACTACACTTGGATACACTCTCTAAAATTATAATGTACCACACCTTGTCATGTCCTACGCCTAATGCCAAACTTCCAATGTGGGCTCCCACACTACACTTGGATACACGCTCTAAAATTATAATGTACCACACCTTGTCATGTCCCATGCCTAATGCTAAACTTCCAATGTGGGCTCCCACACTACACTTGGATACATGCTCTAAAATTATAATGTACCACACCTTGTCATGTTCCACGCCTAATGCTAAACTTCCAATGTGGGCTCCCACACTACACTTGGATACACTCTCTAAAATTATAATGTACCACACCTTGTCATGTCCCACGCCTAACGCTAAACTTCCAATGTGGGCTCCCACACTACACTTGGATACACGCTCTAAAATTATAATGTACCACACCTTGTCATGTCCCACGCCTAATGCTAAACTTCCAATGTGGGCTCCCATACTACACTTGGATACACTCTCTAAAATTATAATGTACCACACCTTGTCATGTCCCACGCCTAATGCTAAACTTCCAATGTGGGATCCCACACTACACTTGGATATACGCTCTAAAATTATAATGTACCACACCTTGTCATGTCCCACGCCTAATGCTAAACTTCCAATGTGGGCTCCCACACTACACTTGGATACACGCTCTAAAATTATAATGTACCACACCTTGTCATGTCCCACGCCTAACGCTAAACTTCCAATGTGGGCTCCCACACTACACTTGGATACACGCTCTAAAATTATAATGTACCACACCTTGTCATGTCCCACGCCTAATGCTAAACCTCCAATGTGGGATCCCACACTACACTTGGATACACGCTCTAAAATTATAATGTACCACACCTTGTCATGCCCCACGCCTAATGCTAAACTTCCAATGTGGGATCCCACACTACACTTGGATACACGCTCTAAAATTATAATGTACCACACCTTATCATGTCCCACGCCTAACGCTAAACTTCCAATGTGGGCTCCCACACTACACATGGATACACGCTCTAAAATTATAATGTACCACACCTTGTCATGTCTCACGCCTAACGCTAAACTTCCAATGTGGGCTCCCACACTACACTTGGATACACGCTCTAAAATTATAATGTACCACACCTTGTCATGTCCCACGCCTAACGCTAAACTTCCAATGTGGGCTCCCACACTACACTTGGATACACGCTCTAAAATTATAATGTACCACACCTTGTCATGTCCCACGCCTAATGCTAAACTTCCAATGTGGGCTCCCACACTACACTTGGATACACGCTCTAAAATTATAATGTACCACACCTTGTCATGTCCCACGCCTAACGCTAAACTTCCAATGTGGGCTCCCACACTACACTTGGATACACGCTCTAAAATTATAATGTACCACACTTTGTCATGTCCCACGCCTAACGCTAAACTTCCAATGTGGGCTCCCACACTACACTTGGATACACGCTCTAAAATTATAATGTACCACACCTTGTCATGTCCCACGCCTAATGCTAAACTTCCAATGTGGGCTCCCACACTACACTTGGATACACTCTCTAAAATTATAATGTACCACACCTTGTCATGCCCCACGCCTAACGCTAAACTTCCAATGTGGACTCCCACACTACACTTGGATACACTCTCTAAAATTATAATGTACCACACCTTGTCATGTCCCACGCCTAATGCTAAACTTCCAATGTGGGCTCCCACACTACACTTGGATACACGCTCTAAAATTATAATGTACCACACCTTGTCATGTCCCACGCCTAATGCTAAACTTCCAATGTGGGCTCCCACACTACACTTGGATACACTCTCTAAAATTATAATGTACCACACCTTGTCATGTCCCACGCCTAATGCTAAACTTCCAATGTGGGCTCCCACACTACACTTGGATACACTCTCTAAAATTATAATGTACCACACCTTGTCATGTCCCACGCCTAATGCTAAACTTCCAATGTGGGCTCCCACACTACACTTGGATACACTCTCTAAAATTATAATGTACCACAACTTGTCATGTCCCACGCCTAATGCTAAACTTCCAATGTGGGCTCCCACACTACACTTGGATACACTCTCTAAAATTATAATGTACCACACCTTGTCATGTCCCACGCCTAATGCTAAACTTCCAATGTGGGCTCCCACACTACACTTGGATACACGCTCTAAAATTATAATGTACCACACCTTGTCATGTCTCACGCCTAACGCTAAACTTCCAATGTGGGCTCCCACACTACACTTGGATACACGCTCTAAAATTATAATGTACCACACCTTGTCATGTCCCACGCCTAATGCTAAACTTCCAATGTGGGCTCCCACACTACACTTGGATACACGCTCTAAAATTATAATGTACCACACCTTGTCATGTCCCACGCCTAATGCTAAACTTCCAATGTGGGCTCCCACACTACACTTGGATACACGCTCTAAAATTATAATGTACCACACCTTGTCATGTCCCACGCCTAACGCTAAACTTCCAATGTGGGCTCCCACACTACACTTGGATACACGCTCTAAAATTATAATGTACCACACTTTGTCATGTCCCACGCCTAACGCTAAACTTCCAATGTGGGCTCCCACACTACACTTGGATACACGCTCTAAAATTATAATGTACCACACCTTGTCATGTCCCACGCCTAATGCTAAACTTCCAATGTGGGCTCCCACACTACACTTGGATACACTCTCTAAAATTATAATGTACCACACCTTGTCATGTCCCACGCCTAATGCTAAACTTCCAATGTGGGCTCCCACACTACACTTGGATACACTCTCTAAAATTATAATGTACCACACCTTGTCATGCCCCACGCCTAACGCTAAACTTCCAATGTGGACTCCCACACTACACTTGGATACACTCTCTAAAATTATAATGTACCACACCTTGTCATGTCCCACGCCTAATGCTAAACTTCCAATGTGGGCTCCCACACTACACTTGGATACACGCTCTAAAATTATAATGTACCACACCTTGTCATGTCCCACGCCTAATGCTAAACTTCCAATGTGGGCTCCCACACTACACTTGGATACACTCTCTAAAATTATAATGTACCACACCTTGTCATGTCCCACGCCTAATGCTAAACTTCCAATGTGGGCTCCCACACTACACTTGGATACACTCTCTAAAATTATAATGTACCACACCTTGTCATGTCCCACGCCTAATGCTAAACTTCCAATGTGGGCTCCCACACTACACTTGGATACACTCTCTAAAATTATAATGTACCACAACTTGTCATGTCCCACGCCTAATGCTAAACTTCCAATGTGGGCTCCCACACTACACTTGGATACACTCTCTAAAATTATAATGTACCACACCTTGTCATGTCCCACGCCTAATGCTAAACTTCCAATGTGGGCTCCCACACTACACTTGGATACACGCTCTAAAATTATAATGTACCACACCTTGTCATGTCTCACGCCTAACGCCAAACTTCCAATGTGGGCTCCCACACTACACTTGGATACACGCTCTAAAATTATAATGTACCACACCTTGTCATGTCCCACGCCTAACGCTAAACTTCCAATGTGGGCTCCCACATTACACTTGGATACACGCTCTAAAATTATAATGTACCACACCTTGTCATGTCCCACGCCTAATGCTAAACTTCCAATGTGGGCTCCCACACTACACTTGGATACACTCTCTAAAATTATAATGTACCACACTTTGTCATGTCCCACGCCTAATGCTAAACTTCCAATGTGGGCTCCCACACTACACTTGGATACACTCTCTAAAATTATAATGTACCACACCTTGTCATGCTCCACGCCTAACGCTAAACTTCCAATGTGGACTCCCACACTACACTTGGATACACTCTCTAAAATTATAATGTACCACACCTTGTCATGTCCTACGCCTAATGCTAAACTTCCAATGTGGGCTCCCACACTACACTTGGATACACTCTCTAAAATTATAATGTACCACACCTTGTCATGTCCCACGCCTAATGCTAAACTTCCAATGTGGGCTCCCACACTACACTTGGATACACTCTCTAAAATTATAATGTACCACACCTTGTCATGTCCCACGCCTAATGCTAAACTTCCAATGTGGGCTCCCACACTACACTTGGATACACTCTCTAAAATTATAATGTACCACACCTTGTCATGTCCCACGCCTAATGCTAAACTTCCAATGTGGGCTCCCACACTACACTTGGATACACTCTCTAAAATTATAATGTACCACACCTTGTCATGTCCCACGCCTAATGCTAAACTTCCAATGTGGGCTCCCACACTACACTTGGATACACGCTCTAAAATTATAATGTACCACACCTTGTCATGTCCCATGCCTAATGCTAAACTTCCAATGTGGGCTCCCACACTACACTTGGATACACTCTATAAAATTATAATGTACCACACCTTGTCATGTCCCACGCCTAATGCTAAACTTCCAATGTGGGCTCCCACACTACACTTGGATACACGCTCTAAAATTATAATGCACCACACCTTGTCATGTCCTACGCCTAATGCTAAACTTCCAATGTGGGCTCCCACACTACACTTGGATACACGCTCTAAAATTATAATGTACCACACCTTGTCATGTCCCACGCCTAATGCTAAACTTCCAATGTGGGCTCCCACACTACACTTGGATACACTCTCTAAAATTATAATGTACCACACCTTGTCATGTCCCACGCCTAATGCTAAACTTCCAATGTGGGCTCCCACACTACACTTGGATACACTCTCTAAAATTATAATGTACCACACCTTGTCATGTCCCACGCCTAATGCTAAACTTCCAATGTGGGCTCCCACACTACACTTGGATACACTCTCTAAAATTATAATGTACCACACCTTGTCATGTCCCACGCCTAATGCTAAACTTCCAATGTGGGCTCCCACACTACACTTGGATACCCTCTCTAAAATTATAATGTACCACACCTTGTCATGTCCCACGCCTAATGCTAAACTTCCAATGTGGGCTCCTACACTACACTTGGATACACGCTCTAAAATTATAATGTACCACACCTTGTCATGTCTCACGCCTAACGCTAAACTTCCAATGTGGGCTCCCACACTACACTTGGATACACGCTCTAAAATTATAATGTACCACACCTTGTCATGTCCCACGCCTAACGCTAAACTTCCAATGTGGGCTCCCACACTACACTTGGATACACGCTCTAAAATTATAATGTACCACACCTTGTCATGTCCCACGCCTAATGCTAAACTTCCAATGTGGGCTCCCACACTACACTTGGATACACTCTCTAAAATTATAATGTACCACACTTTGTCATGTCCCACGCCTAATGCTAAACTTCCAATGTGGGCTCCCACACTACACTTGGATACACTCTCTAAAATTATAATGTACCACACCTTGTCATGCTCCACGCCTAACGCTAAACTTCCAATGTGGACTCCCACACTACACTTGGATACACTCTCTAAAATTATAATGTACCACACCTTGTCATGTCCTACGCCTAATGCTAAACTTCCAATGTGGGCTCCCACACTACACTTGGATACACTCTCTAAAATTATAATGTACCACACCTTGTCATGTCCCACGCCTAATGCTAAACTTCCAATGTGGGCTCCCACACTACACTTGGATACACTCTCTAAAATTATAATGTACCACACCTTGTCATGTCCCACGCCTAATGCTAAACTTCCAATGTGGGCTCCCACACTACACTTCGATACACTCTCTAAAATTATAATGTACCACACCTTGTCATGTCCCACGCCTAATGCTAAACTTCCAATGTGGGCTCCCACACTACACTTGGATACACTCTCTAAAATTATAATGTACCACACCTTGTCATGTCCCACGCCTAATGCTAAACTTCCAATGTGGGCTCCCACACTACACTTGGATACACGCTCTAAAATTATAATGTACCACACCTTGTCATGTCCCATGCCTAATGCTAAACATCCAATGTGGGCTCCCACACTACACTTGGATACACTCTATAAAATTATAATGTACCACACCTTGTCATGTCCCACGCCTAATGCTAAACTTCCAATGTGGGCTCCCACACTACACTTGGATACACGCTCTAAAATTATAATGCACCACACCTTGTCATGTCCCACGCCTAATGCTAAACTTCCAATGTGGGATCCCACACTACACTTGGATACACTCTCTAAAATTATAATGTACCACACCTTGTCATGTCCCACGCCTAATGCTAAACTTCCAATGTGGGCTACCACACTACACTTGGATACACGCTCTAAAATTATAATGCACCACACCTTGTCATGTCCCACGCCTAATGCTAAACTTCCAATGTGGGCTCCCACACTACACTTGGATAAACGCTCTAAAATTATAATGTACCACACCTTGTCATGTCCCACTCCTAATGCTAAACTTCCAATGTGGGATCCCACACTACAATTGAATACACTCTCTAAAATTATAATGTACCACACCTTGTCATGTCCCACGCCTAATGCTAAACTTCCAATGTGGGCTCCCACACTACACTTGGATACACGCTCTAAAATTATAATGTACCACACCTTGTCATGTCCCACGCCTAATGCTAAACTTCCAATGTGGGCTCCCACACTACACTTGGATACACTCTCTAAAATTATAATGTACCACACCTTGTCATGTCCCACGCCTAATGCTAAACTTCCAATGTGGGCTCCCACACTACACTTGGATACACGCTCTAAAATTATAATGTACCACACCTTGTCATGTCCCACGCCTAATGCTAAACTTCCAATGTGGGCTCCCACACTACACTTGGATACACTCTCTAAAATTATAATGTACCACACCTTGTCATGTCCCACGCCTAATGCTAAACTTCCAATGTGGGATCCCACACTACACTTGGATACACTCTCTAAAATTATAATGTACCACACCTTGTCATGTCCCACGCCTAATGCTAAACTTCCAATGTGGGCTCCCACACTACACTTGGATACACTCTCTAAAATTATAATGTACCACACCTTGTCATGTCCCACGCCTAATGCTAAACTTCCAATGTGGGCTCCCACACTACACTTGGATACACTCTCTAAAATTTACCTCACCATATCCAGGAAAATAGTTCACATAATAACAATTTGCAGAAACGTTACAGATGTGCTGTTTCATATGAACTGTATCTTGTGCAGTAACGTGGATGAACAGGAGATTCTCAATAAGGAACGACATGAGAGTGCATTTGAGGCAGCTGGCCTGCTCCTGGAGCGAATCCATAGCAAGAATGAGTACTACTTTATGCACTTTATGGAGGCGCTGAAACAAAGTGGATATCAAAGTTGTGTTGATGAAATTGAGCCGGCTTTCAATAAGACATGTAAGCATTCTTATAACAAACTTGGTGGTGGAACTTATAGTGGGACAAAGTTATTAGGCTGGGTGGATAGACTTGCTAGCTTGGTGGTGGAGCTTTTAGTGGGACAAAGTTATCAGACTGGGTGGGTTAGACTTGTAAGCTTGATGGTGGCATTTATAGTGGGAAACAGTTATCAGGCAGGGTGGCTACACTTGCTAACTTGGTGGTGGGGCTTATAGAGGAACAAAGTTATCAGACTGGGTGGCTAGACTTGTTAGCGTGGTGGTGGGGCTTATAGTGGGACACAGTTATCAGGCTTGGTGGTTAAACTTGCTAGCTTGGTGGTGGGGCTTATAGTGTGACAAAGTTATCAGGCTGCGTGGATAGACTTGCTAGTATGATGGTGGCACTTATATTGGAACAAAGTTATCAGGATGGGTGGGTTAGACTCGCTAGCTTGACGATGGGGCTTATACTGGGACAAAGTTATCAGGTGCGGGGGGTTATAGTGGGACAAAGTCATCAGGCTGGGTGGGTTAGTTTTGTTAGCTTGGTGGTTCGGTTTATAGTGGGACAAAGTTATCAGGCTGGATGGTTAGACTTGCTAGCTAGATGGTGGGGCTAATAGTGGGACAAAGTTATCAAGCCCAGTGTGTTAGACTTGCTAGCATGATGGTGGGGCTTATAGTAGGACAAAGTTATCAGGCTGGGTGAGTTAGTCTTGTTCTCTTGATGGTGGGGCTTATAGTGGGACAAATTTAACAGGCTGGGTGGGTTAGACTTGCTAGCTTGATGGTAGGGCTTATAGTGGGACAAAGTTATCAGGCTGGGTGGTTAGACTTGCTAGCTTGATGGTGGAGCTAATAGTGGGACAAAGTTATCAAGCCCATTGGGTTAGACTTGCTAGCATGATGGTGGGGCTTATAGAGGGACAAAGTTATCAGACTGGGTGAGTTAGTCTTGTTAGTTTGATGGTGGAGCTTATAGTGGGACAAAGTTATTAGGCTGGGTGGGTTAGATATGCTAGCTTGATGGTGGGGCTTACAATGGGACAAAGCTATCAGGCTGGGTGGGTTAGACATGCTAACTTGATGTTGGGTCTTACAGTAGGACAAAGTTATCAAGCCTTGTGGGTTAGACTTGCTAGCATGATGGTGGGCTTATAATGGGACAAAGTTATCAGGCTGGGTGGGTTAGTCTTGTTAGCTGGATGGTGGGGCTTATAGTGAGACAAAGTTATCAGGCTGGTTATCAGTTTGGATGGTTAGACTTATTAGCTTGATGGTGGGGCTTATAGTGTGGTGGGTTAGTCTTGTTAGCTTGATTGTGGGGCTTACAATGGGATACAGTTATCAAGCTGAGTGGGTTAGACTTGCTGGCGTGATGGTGGGGCTTATAGTGGGTCAGAGTTATCAGGCTGGGTTGTTGGACTTGCTAGCATGATGGTGGGGCTAATAGTGGGACAAAGTTATTAGGCTGGGTGGTTTAGCCTTGCTAGCTTGTTGGTGGGGCTTAAGTGGGATAATGTTATCAAGCTGGGTCGGTTAGACTTGCTGACGTGATGGTGGGGCTTATAGTAGGTCAAAGTTATCAGGCTGGATGGTTAGACTTGCTAGCATGATGGTGGGGCTAATAGTGGGACAAAGTTATTAGGCTGGGTTGGTTAGTCTTGCTAGTTTGATGGTGGGGCTTATAGTGGGACAAAATTATCTGGCTGGGTGGTTAGACTTGTTAGCTTGGTGGTGGGGCTAATAGTGGGACAAAGTTATCAGGCTTGGTGTTTAGACTTGCTAGCTTGATGGTGGGCTGATAGTGGACAATGTTGTCAGGCTGGATGGTTAGGCTTGGTAGCTTGATGGTGGGGCTAATAGTGGGACAAAGTTATCAGGCTGGGTGGGTTAGTCTTGTTAGCGTGATGGTGGTACTTATAGCGGGACAAAGTTATTAGGTTCGGTGGTTAGTCTTGTTAGCTTGATGGTGGGGCTGATAGTAGAACAAAGTTATCAGGCAGGGTGATTAGTCTTGTTAGCTTGATGTTGGGGCTGATAGTGGGACAAAGTTATCAGGCTTGGTGTTTAGACTTGCTACCTTGATGGTGGGCTGATAGTGGACAATGTTGTCAGGCTGGATGGTTAGGCTTGTTAGCTTGATGGTGGGGCTAATAGTGGGACAAAGTTATCAGGTTGGGTGGGTTAGTCTTGTTCGCTTGATGGTGGTACTTATAGCGGGACAAAGTTATTAGGTTCGGTGGTTAGTCTTGTTAGCTTGATGGTGGGGCTTATAGTCGGACAAAGTTATCAGGCTGGGTGGTGGGTTAATCTTGTTAGCTTGATGGTGGGGCTTACAGTGGGATAAAGTTATCAAGCTGGGTGGGTTAGATTTGCTGGCATGATGGTGGGGCTTATAGTGGGTCAAAGTTATCAGGTTGGGTGGTTAGTCTTGTTAGCATGATGGTGGGGCTAATAGTGGGACAAAGTTATTAGGCTGGGTGGGTTAGTCTTGCTAGTTTGATGGTGGGGCTTATAGTGGGACAAAGTTATCAAGCTCGGTGGGTTAGTTTGATGGTGGTACGTATAGCGGGACAACGTTATTAGGTTGGGTGGTTGGACTTGCTATCTTGATGGTGAGGCTTATACAGGGACAAAGTTATCAGACTGGGTTATTAGACTTGCTAGGTTAATGGTGGGGCTTACAGTGGGACAAAGTTATCAAGCCCGGTGGGTTAGACTTGCTAGCTTGATGGTGGGGTTTACAGTGGGACAAAGTTATCAAGCCCGGTGGGTTAGACTTGGTAGCGTGATGGTGGGGCTTATAGTGGGACAAAGTTATCAGGCTGGTTGGGTTAGTCTTGTTAGCTTGATGGTTGGGCTTATAGTGGGACAAAGTTATCAGGCTGGTTATCAGATTGGGTGGTTTGACTTGTTAGCTTGATGGTGGTGGTGGTTATAGTGGGACAAAGTTTTCAGGCTGGGTTGTTAGATTTGTTAGCTTGATGGTGGGGCTTATAGTGGGACAAAGTTATTAGGCTGGGTGTGTTAGACTTGCTAGCTTGATGGTGGGGTTTACAGTGGGTCAAAGTTATCACGCTGGGTGGTTAGACTTGCTAGCTTGATGGTGGGGTTTACAGTGGGTCAAAGTTATCAAGCCCGGTGGGTTAGACTTGCTAGCGTGATGGTGGGGCTTACATTTGGACAAAGGTATCTAACTGGGTGGGTTAGATTTGCTAGCATGATGATGGGGCTTATAGTGGGACAAAGTTATCAGACTGGGTGGTTAGTCTTGTTAGCTTGATGGTGGGGCTTATTAAAAAATATTTTGTATTTTAATAATGTGCTAACAATCAGCTGTTTACGCTGGTCCCAAACCAACATATTTGAATGTTTTTATGCAATGTGAATTATATTCAAAGGTTTTGTTAATCTATTTTAATACAATATGTAGTTTTTGTCCATCTAAATTGTCTGTCAGTTAGTGATATTAATATAATTATTTTTATGCAATATAGCACATGACATACAAGGGTTGTATTAAATTAATTTTGTAACAATAACTACTAATTATACATTTGATCAAAACAGCAAGATAACAATGTGTCAAACATATTTAATTCCTCTGTAGAAACCGTTCAACAGATTTATCTTGAGAGTTGAGATAATTAAGACAAATAAAAAATATAAAGGTCAGGGAGACTCCCATTAAGATAAACAAATGTCGCTAACATGGGATCCACCTTTTGTCAACAAAACTAATAATTATTATGTACTTTCAAAATAAATAAAATTAAAACATGTAAACATAAAGAAAGTGATTACAAATATAAAGTAACCAACACATTAAAAGACTGTAGTCAGTTTAAAGTATTCCGATTCTTACATATGTAACAATTAGGAATAAGGCATTGCTGTTCACAATTCCTGATTAGACAGTTTTTAATATAAGTGTTGAAAGCATACAGATTATGTGTATAAATGTACATGTATAAATTTATTTTCAGGTAGCGTGGAAGGCGATAAGAATGTTGTTGAACAGATGCCCCGTGTGTATGAAAAGGGTGAGTTAACTTCTTGATATCTGTTGGTTACAGACACAATTTAGGTGACAATAATTATATCACAAGTTATACCTGTAGAAAAGTAGGCAGTGTGTTAAAACCTCTAATTATCTTGATGGTTTGTATATGATATGTTATTTTAAAAGACGCAGCTCAGAATACGCAGAGATATCACAATTATATAACAATAACCAAAACATAAATAAGGGATCCATCCAGATATTCAGTTTTATTCAGAATATACACCACTGAGTTCCATATCAGGTTTGTAATACTTGATTAATAATGATTATCACATCTGGTTTAATTGTTTTTTTTTTTTAAATTTGAGAAATCCCATACACTGGAATGGCAATTTTTAAATATACTGTAAATGGGAATTCTTGAAAGTCTTACGAATTTTGGTTTTCTAAAGTCAACAAATTGAGTGACGCTGTTTTGAAAACTGATTTTATTTGCACTGCTACCAATGCAGTTGTTACAAATTTATTTATTTCAGTGGATTAAATAGCAGCTGACAAGTTGTACCAGTTACTTGACACAATATTAGAAATTACCTAAAGTACTTCAACGCAATTTTTTTTCATGTATCGTATCTGGTGATGTTGGCAATAACGGTCCTCCACACAATTCTGTCCTGTACATTTGTCAGCGGCTGGATGTCACTGGCTGGTCTTTTGTTTAGACTATTGATGTGTTTTATTCTTTGCCTACCAACTTTGTGGCTTTCGATTTTTCCTTCAGATGGTTCCAGTCTGACTGTTTCTCAGTATATGTCCTAGACATTTTGACTATGTTATATATTTAACAAGATTTAATAAGATTTGCCATCCAAGCCAAAGGCCCAGATGGCAAGTGGACGAGGAAGCCATTGGCTTATCGAGAGTCCAACAATGTTCATCTACTTATAACCGCCTTCCTGAGATATGTGTCAACCTTGTTTTTAAACATATTCACGTTGCTAGCAGTTACACAATCTGTAGACAATTTGTTCCATTCATTTATTGTCCTCTGTGAGAACAAGTGCTTCCTGATGTCCAATCTACATTGATCCTTTACTAATTTTACCTCATGTCCTCTAGTTCTGCTATCCTTCTTGAGTGAGAAAAACATATTTCTATCAATATTTTCATACCCATTCAATATCTTAAAAACTTCAATCTGATCTCCTCTTAACCTCCTTGTCTCTAGAGTTTTTAAACCACATTCTTTCAGGCGTTCTTCATAACTAAGGTCTCTCAGTTCTGGAATCATTTTAGTTGCTCTCCTTTGTATACGTTCAAGTGTATCTATATCCTTCTTACGATATGGTCTCCATGCTTGTATACACTATTCTAAATGAGGTCTAACTATTGCTTTATACAGAGGTCTAATTAATTTTTTCCCTTGTATGTTATGTTTCTTCTAATCAATCCAAGAATTTTATTACCCTTTGAAGCTGCAATGCCCCACTGCTCTGAAACTTTCATATCAGCGCTTATTGTAACTCCTAAGTCCTTTTCTTTTACAGTAGTACCCAGAACAGTATCTCCCATTTTATAGTTTACATCCAAGTTCCCATGTCCTGTATGTAGGCATTTACATTTCCCAAAATTTAACAACATCTGCCATTTCTCAGACCATTTCACTAATCTGTCTAGATCGTTTTGTAAATGTTGTTTATCACCATCAGTATTAACCTTTCTAAACAGTTTTGTGTCATCTGCAAATTTCAGTACGTTACTTGTTATACTGTCGTCCAAGTCATTGATATATATATTAAGAATAATATAGGTCCTAATACTGATCCTTGAGGTACCCCACTCAAAACCGATTTCCAATTTGAAACTTCTCCATCTACTACAACTCGTTGTCTTCTGTCAGTCAGCCATTGTTCTATCCAGTCAGTTATGCTATCCCCGATACCATGGGCTTTTAATTTAAGTAGTAATCTTTGATGTGGCACTTTGTCAAAAGCTTTCTGAAAATCTAAGTAGATAATATCTACTGGCGATCCCACGTCTATCCTCTTAGTGATTTCTTCCAAAAAACATATTTGTTACATGCTAGTTTTTGCTCATAGCTTCTTTTAGATTGTCTGATTTCAGTTGTAGCTGCATTAAGTGCCTCTTTGTAATTTGCATAGTCTTCTTCCTTTCTGGTACGCCTATAAACCCTCCGCATAGTTTGTTTTAACACTATTTTTCTAATAGCCTCTTTTGACAAGTGTTTCTTTCTACACCGTTTTCCTTGTTTTTGGAAGGGAACAAATTTATCGATGATACTCTCTTTCATATTTTAGAATATTCCAACATTGAATTGTGGTCTTATTCATCAGCATGTTATTCCAATCTAGCTTTGCTAAGTATTTTCTCATATCTTTGTAGTTACTTTTGTGGAAGTTTCTCTTGTACGTTTTCTTATTTTTACTTTCTGATTTTGAATTGATGTCAAAATGTATTTGATTATGGTCACTGTTACCCAATGGTTCAAGTATTTTTACATTGTCCACTAATTCTTTTTGTGATGACAAAACTATATCTAATACATTTTCTCCCTTGGTTGGTTCTAAAATGTGCTGAGTAAGAAAGCTATCCTGGATTAAAAATAGAAATTGTTGGTCCTCACTCCCTGTGCTCTCTAGAGTATTCCATTGTATGTGTCCATGGTTAAAATCTCCCATTATGATACATTCCCCTTTACTAACTTCCTTTATAGTGTTTTTTATTTTTGTGTTGTCCTCTTCGTTTATATTTGGACTTACTTAGACGTAAACTAATCCAATAGTTAATTTTGAATTTCCTGAATTTTTTTTACACCAAACAGCTTCATCGCAATCTGCTTCCTTTTCTAGTTTTATTTCATAAGCCTGAATAGATTCTTTAAGATATAAAATAACTCCCCCTCCCCTTCTTCCTATTCGAGAGGAATTCAAATAGGAATATATACTGGGATAGTTCCCAGTATAATTATCTTCACACATCACACCCATGCAATTTGTGTTGACAATCATTGTTTTCGTGAACACTAATTTAGTTGTCATTCATTGTTTTCATCACAGGTGATACAGACCTCTTCACAGTGAACACTAATCTAGCTGTCATTCATTGTATTCATCACATGTGATACAGATCTCTCCACAGTGAACACTAATCTAGCTGTCATTCATTGTATTCATCATATGTGATACAGATCTCTCCACAGTAAACAGTAATCTAGCTGTCATTCATTGTATTCATCACGTGATACAGATTTCTCCATAGTGAACACTAATCTAGCTGTCATTCGTTGTATTCATCACATGTGATACATATCTCTCCACAGTGAACACTAATCTAGCTGTCATTCATTGTATTCACCACAGTTGATACAGATCTCTCCACAGTGAACACTAATCTAGCTGTCATTCATTGTATTCATCACAGTTGATACAGATCTCTCCACAGTCAACACTAATGTAGCTGTCATTCATTGTATTCATCACATGTGATACATATCTCTCCACAGTGAACACTAATCTAGCTGTCATTCATTGTATTCACCACAGATGATACATATCTCTCCACAGTGAACACTAATCTAGCTGTCATTCATTGTATTCACTACAGTTGATACAGATCTCTCCACAGTGAACACTAATCTAGCTGTCATGCATTGTATTCACCACAGTTGATACAGATCTCTCCACAGTAAACACTAATTTAGTTGTCATTCATTGTATTCATCAAATGTGATACAGATCTCCCCACAGTGAACACTAATCTAGCTGTCATTCATTGTATTCATCACATGTGATACATATCTCTCCACAGTGAACAGTAATCTAGCTGTCATTCATTGTATTCATCACATGTGATACATATCTCTCTACAGTGAACACTAATCTAGCTGTCATTCATTGTATTCATCACATGTGATACATATCTCTCCACAGTGAACAGTAATCTAGCTGTCATTCATTGTATTCATCACGTGATACAGATTTCTCCATAGTGAACACTAATCTAGCTGTCATTCATTGTATTCACCACAGTTGATACAGATCTCTCCACAGTGAACACTAATCTAGCTGTCATTCATTGTATTCATCACATGATACAGATCTCTCCACAGTCAACACTAATCTAGCTGTCATTCATTGTATTCATCACGTGATACAGATTTCTCCATAGTGAACACTAATCTAGCTGTCATTCGTTGTATTCACCACAGTTGATACATATCTCTCCACAGTGAACACTAATCTAGCTGTCATTCATTGTATTCACCACAGTTGATACAGATCTCTCCACAGTGAACACTAATCTAGCTGTCATTCATTGTATTCATCACAGTTGATACAGATCTCTCCACAGTCAACACTAATCTAGCTGTCATTCATTGTATTCATCACATGTGATACATATCTCTCCACAGTGAACACTAATCTAGCTGTCATTCATTGTATTCACCACAGTTGATACATATCTCTCCACAGTGAACACTAATCTAGCTGTCATTCATTGTATTCACCACAGTTGATACAGATCTCTCCACAGTAAACACTAATTTAGTTGTCATTCATTGTATTCATCACATGTGATACAGATCTCTCCACAGTGAATACTAATCTAGCTGTCATTCATTGTATTCATCACATGTGATACAGATCTCTCCACAGTCAACACTAATCTAGCTGTCATTCATTGTATTCATCACAGTTGATACAGATCTCTCCCCAGTCAACACTAATCTAGCTGTCATTCATTGTATTCATCACAGGTGATACAGATCTCTCCACATCGGCACCAAATGTAGCTGTAGTGTTTCCTCAAGTCGCTTGTACAGGTAAGTTAAATGACCACTGGTCAAGTATTGGCCAGTTTATGAATGTATTGTAACTTAGATGGTGGGCATATGCTGTTTGGTTGGTATTTTCTTTCCATTGTTTTAATGAAATTTCAGTCATTATTCCCTAAATAATTAATAGCTTATCAAATGGTAGTTTATGTTTATGTATCAAGTTACACTTGAGAATGGATCATATAAAACATCACCTACATTCCTGAGTAACAGTAAATTGTATCAAGAATATTTTGTTACTCAGAATAATGTTTGTTGAATATTTCCAAATAATATACAGCGTATATATTATATATTTTCATATTTCTGTTTCAAACTATAATATTATATTCAGTAATATTTTCTCACAAAAATGCTATAATATTATGTCTTTTTATAATTGAAGTTGTTACCATGGCAGTAAAGAAGTTCCCTTGTTCCTTTGACACTTAAGAACAATTAAGAACAGTTAAATATCTTGGGTGGCTCCTATGAGAGTTGCTTTTTAGCCTTAGTCTATGATAATTGTATACTATATGTAATTATGATATGTATGCTTTTACATACTCACTTGTTGAGTGATGTGTAAATGGGTCATAATAAAGTACACCTGTCTGTATGTCTATCTGTCTGTTCATTATAATAATACAATTTGTGCTATTATCTAGTTGTTTGGTCACATAAGATCTATAGACCTCCATTTCCATTTTTGCTGGTTGTTGTAATTTTCAATAAAACACCTGCAAGCTGTTCACTTGTTTCTATTCCAAAGGTGTGGGTGAAGCTGCAAGTAGCCAGATGGATGTGCAGGAGGACTCGGATGTGCAGGAGCATCGGATGGAATACAGCTCAATGGAGATTGATGGTGACACAGCTGTGATGGCAGGAAATATCCCCATTGTGATGGAGGCTGCGCCAGGTGAGACGATTATCTGTGAATATTATATAGTAAAGTACTCACACAATTTAGTGAATGCAGGACATGGTGGATCTATGCAGGAAATGTTCCTCCAAGGCAAGATATTTTTTTTCTCAGAATATTTAAGGTTTTCTATACATTGTAAACACATGTATTTGTGAAGTGTACGTGGGTAAAGGTACTGACTTCCCTGATCTGTATTTGGCCATTGTGACAGCCAGGGTTGGCATGTAACGATGTAAAAGTACTTCGTTACAATACTTAAGTAGTTATTTCACGTAATTGGCATGTAACGAAGGAGAATTTTGACTAAATACTTTTACTTGTAACAAAGTAGTTTTATCTAAAGTAACGGGACTTTTTACTTCGTTACTTTTATTTACTTCGCAATATATTTTCATTACATGTCCACCGTCAATGACATTTAAAAAACTGTTCATAATCGCCAGGCCAAAAGCTATTAATATCATTCAATCGCATGCCAGTTCGCGATCATATTTGCATGCATACCTTTCTTTGGGAAATCGACGCAACCACTGTTTTAGCTACTTTATATAGTAGTTTATTATTTATTTTATATCTGTCAGTGAACGAAGTCTGCCAAATATTGGCATAGGTTAGGTCAAGGCCGTTGACATGAAATGTCACTTCGAGCACACAACGCTTGAACGCCATTTCAAACCACGATGCAAATGTCTCCGTTGCACTATATAAACTATTAATCAGTAAGTTTCCAATACGTATTATAAATATTAAAATTAGCAATTTCGACAATGTATTGATAATCCCCATACCATACACTGACACAATTCTGATATTCATGGATCGAGAATGAGAACCGATTTTCGCCCATTGGCATTATCAGCAACGGTCTTACCGGCTTACGTCAGCATTAAACAGCATTTTACTTTCATGAATAAAACTCATATTGAGATGTTTAATAAATTCATAATAATGATTACTCTACAGAACCAAACAGTAAAGAATTGATACTCTACCATTTGGCAGCATCTTTTCCCAGCAATGGCTTATTCAAGCTGACCCATAAATAATATCAAGGACAGGGACAGGGGCCCTGACTGGTCTGTCTTCTGATCAATTCTAGCCCCAGCTGGTACCAGGTAACCAACACAGCTAGCTGCTAAAGCATGTTGTTTCAATGTTTGTGTGAGCTGATAAGACATGTCTGGGAAGACATGAGAAGGTGGGGTTCACAAGCCAGATGGCTTCATCAGCTAGGCATGAAATGTCTTTGTTAATTTTTCTATGGGCAGTGCTAGGTTGTATTACCTCTGACCAGTTTCTACTAGTACTGGACTGACCCTCTACATACTCAGATACAATCACACCTGCGTATACATATCCTGTTGTACAATCTAGCTCCTCCTATACCCCAGTGGAACAGGTCGATAAAAAGACATATTGTGCATCATCATTAATTAAGTTCTGTATTTAACTGAAATTATTTGATGTCGTGAGCTCTCATTAAAGATAATGTAATTTTCCAAGCATCCAAGTGAGCACCGTGTTCAATGGTGGCAGACCTACTGACCAGCTAAGGCTGTCTGGGAGCACATTGTTATAGGCAGAGTGGTTGCAAAACAGTTGTCAGATGCAAGTTGTGTAATTTGTATAATATTACTCATGATTTTGTTGTTATTTCTAAGTGTTGTACTTTTACTTCTACTTTTACTTCAAGTACATTTGAAAAGTAATTTTACTTTTTACTCAAGTACTTTTTTTACAAAGTAATTTTACTTTTACTCAAGTAGTTTTTAGGTGAATTACTTTTACTTTTACTCAAATACAGAATTAAAGTAATTCAGCCAACCCTGGTGACAGCGGGGTAAAGCGTGTAAGTATGTTACACTTGCTGCATTCTGTTCAGTTATTGTCCAGGAGCCAATTTCCAAAAGAGGCCTAGAAAATGGGTTTCGTTCAACAATGTCCCTGGAACATTTCTAGCCCTGATGTACAAAGGAATTGTGGTATCACCAAAATGTTCATCACGGTTGATGGCAGCCAAGGTGCAGATCTTAAAAATCAAAGAAGTGTTTTCCCTTAACTCGGATATCCCAGTTTATTTTATATTTGTTGTTAACATGTTTCTGTGGTATTAGTTATTGTATTGCTGTTGAACCAGTTAATATTTGCATAGGATATGTTACATTAAGGTAACAATTAACACAAAATTGCATGTAAGATATGTACATATTTTACTATAATTCCACAGTACTACGCTATATAAAAACATACCTTTACCTTTTTACCTTTCAGTAAATAATGTCTTATTTAAAAATGAAGTACTGGTAGATGTGTTGCTGACGACAGGTGAGACGGAAACCGAGAGAAAGGATGTGACAGAAGAAAACAACTCCATGCACTTCCAAGATGACCCTGAGACAAGTGCGATATCGTTGGATTATCATCCAAATATCCCCATGGGAAATAACCTCAACATGCCAGTGAATGGAAGGACAGATGATGCAGAAAGTGTAGCAGACAACACAATGATGCGTGAGTTGTATTTGGGTTTTGTTTATTCGGACACCCTGTTATGCCTTGAAAATGTCTATGGTGGGGAGAAAGGAAAAATTATTTCAAACTTAATGCCCTTGCTAAACAGTTGATCTCTGAGGAGGAATATATATATATATATATATATATATATTATACAAATATGATTACACACATGCACAAACACACACACACATATATATATATATATATATATATATATATATATATATATATATATATATATATATATATATATATATTATACAAATATGATTACACACATGCACAAACACACACACACACACACACACACACACACACACACACACACACACACACACACACACACACACACACACACACACACACACACACACACACACACACACACACACACACACACACACACACACACACACACACACACACACAAGTTCGTAGTTACTCCTGTGAACAAAGAGTACTAGGCATGGGGTGATTAATCTACTATGTTAACTAAGTTAATCTAATCATTATTTTCAGTTAAGTTAAGTTAACTTGTGTTTTGAAAGTTAATTTATGAAATTAACTAGTTAAGTTTATGATTACTTTGATTTGTACTTCATGTAAATGTGGAGTTTATTGAATGTGCAGCCAGTCAGCTAGTTTACCCTCTTGTCATCTGTAAAATAGTTTACCGGCTGCACATCCTATGAACTCCAAGTGTTACCCAATGGCGCAATGTCTGTTACCTGCATCTATACATGTGGTGACATTAATCTAATCACTTTGTAAAAGATAAGTTAAATGAAAATGAATTGAAGTTAATCAGTTAATTTCATTACAAGTTAAGTCAATGTTAACTTAGCTTAAAGGGAAACAAAAGTCATGGTGTTGGGCCTATGCACCAATAAGTGTTACTAAAACATAACCTTTTGCAACTACAATTAAGAATATCATGCCCCTGGTTTACTAGGTAAACCTTGTTGAACACACATCATCTTAATTTCATGGGCAGTGCCATACTGTTAGATAACCTATGTCATGAATGTCAAAGTCTAGCAAAATTTACTCGCCAAATGAAAATATATTTTTGTACACCTATTCCTGTACTTGCCAATACGATATGACCATGTTATTTGCATACAAACTCAACTTATGTAAAACATATTTTGGCCTTTGTATGCCGGCCTCACTTAATATGTCACACCTGGTCTATGTTACCCGATTTATGTAGAACTTCGCATGCGCTTATCAATGGCGCTGGTTAACATGTCAGCCCTCAACCGGAGAGAGATTGCCAGAATCTCCAACTTTAAGAACACATTACGAGTTAACCACTGGCGCGATATTCTTGATTTTTGTTGCACATGGTTAATTTTTATTATCACTTTTAGGTGCATAGCCTCAAAACCATGACTTTTGTTTCGCTTTAAATAACCGTGTTGTGTTGCCTTGAAGCGGGTGGAGAAGCTGGCCGAGGAGAGCCTCTTGAACTTAGAAATTACCAGATGGAGTTGGCCCAGGAATCAGTTAAAGGAAAGAATACTATTGTTGTTGCTCCTACTGGCAGTGGAAAGACACACGTTGCTTTGTACATCACCAAGGTAAGTGATCTTCGCTGCTTGTGCTTATAGTTTTAACAAGATTGCCACCCAGGGCAAAAGTACAGATGGCAAGTGGACAAGAAAGCCATTGGCTTACCGAGAGTCCAATAATTTTTCATCGATGTGTAACCTGCCCTTCTGAGATATTTGTAAATTTTGTTTTTAAAGATATTCACAAGCTTGTATACAGTATTCTAAACGAGGCCTAATTATTGCTTGATGTAGAGGTATAATTAACTGCTTTTCCTTGTATGTATTTCTCCTGATCATCTCAAGAATTTGATTACCCTTTGAAGCTGCAATACCACACTGCTCTAAAAGTTTCAGAGCACAGTGGGTACAAAGGACAGTATGTTTATGGATGGCCTTGTCAGTGAGTGAAATGAATTGCAGTATGAACTCTTTACTTGATGGTCCTATCAGTGAGGCTGAGATGTGTAGTGTTATCTCAATGTCCCATATATATGAGTGTAAAATGAGGTGTGAACTTAGTATTGAATCTACAGCACTGTGTATGTGGGATTGATAGAACCACCACTTTATTTCACATTAACTTATTACCAATTATTTTGAATTAAATATGGTAACTTTGTTAGATTTGGTACGCGTTATAAGGCATTCTATTATGTTACCTATAATTTCATCCTATGGTCATCATGAACACTATTTTGTCATTATTTGTAACAGCTACACGATTTTGTAGTGTATCCTACTATATAGAGGTATTTAACTGATTCCACCAGATGGTGATCTTATTTAGTCAAATTAAGTGGCCTCCATTGTAAATAGCTGATTACGATAAAGTATGTCTATGTCATTATGTGATGACCATGTTTGATGGTTTGAGACATATGAAATGACAACACAAAAGGGGACGGATCTCTATTTCACTTCTGGATTCATGGCATGCGAATATAGTCTTCGACACTTATGCTGTTCCCAGATTAAAATTTCTAGTGGCCGGCTGTCAACTTAGGCGTGTGCCAGTGACTGTCAGATCCTTTGCACATAAACACATGATGTAATTGTTTTGGATGCTGTTTGATGGGGAATGTCTTGTATGTTGGTTTTCTGGAGATAAGAATGACAGAAGTTGAAAAAAAATTTCCATCCGGTTGATGAACTAATAAATATTAGTGTAGTTGTTTTCAGGAATTTGTGAACAGCATTAAGAACGTTAACATTGTCGTCAATGGGAAAATAAATAGTGACCCGTCACCAAAATCTTCGTTATTGCACTACAGCTCCATCTGGAAGCCGCCGATGTAGAGGAAGATCCCAAGGTGTTGTTTCTGGTCCCGACAGTGAGTCTGGTTAACCAGCAGAAGGAGATGTTTAGGAAGTACCTTCCTGCCAAATTCAGGACCACAGGGTTGTGTGGGGATGGAGTCACCTCCCAGTTGTCTCTCGGTCAGCTCCTTCCAAACAAAGATGTCTTTGTTCTGACACCGCAAATACTGGTGGATGCACTCAATGAAGACGAAGCGGAGATCGCGATCAGCAATTTCTCGCTGTTAATCTTTGACGAGTGCCACCACACGGATAAAGGTCACCCCTACAACAAGGTGATGGCACTCTACATGGACAAGAAATTAGAAGGACAACACAATCTCCCACAGGTATGTCTTATGTTCAGGCATAGGGTGATTAATCTACTATGTTCACTAGTGAAGTTTAGTTAATCTTAGATTATTTTTGTTAACTTGTATTTTGAAAGGTAACCAGTTTAGTTAAGTTAATTTATAAAGTGAATTAGTTAAGTTAATGATTAACTTGAAAGCTCTAGCGGTCATGGACGTGACTGTTACAGTTTGTTATTTTTCAGTGGAGTAGTTGTTTGTTCTTCAGGTTCAATGCTTTTTATCATAATTATCAAAAGTTCTTATGGTTTCCACGCTTGTATACAGTATTCTAAATGAGGCCTAACTATTGCTTTATACAGGGGTATAATTAACTTTTTTCCTTGTATGTTATATTTCTCCTAATCAAAACAAGAATTTGCTTACCCTTTGAAGCTGCAATACCACACTGCTCTGAAACTTTCATATCAGCACTTATTGTTACTCCTAAATGCTTTTCTTTTATGGTAGTACCTAGAACAGTATCTCCCATTTTATAGTTTACATCTAAGTTCCCATGTCCTGTGTGTAGGCATTTATATTTCCCAAAATTTAATAACATCTGCCATTTTTTAGACCATTTAACTAAGTTGTTTAGATCGTTGTGTAAATGTTGTTTATCACCATCGTTAAACTTTCTAAACACTTCAGTACATTGCTTGTTATATTATTATGAAGTCATTGATATTTATTATGAATAATAAAGGTTGTAATACTGATCCGTGTGGTACCCCACTCAAAACTTATTTCCAGTTTAAAACTTCTGTCAGTCAGCCATTTTCTAACCTGTCAATTATGCCATCCCGATACCTTGGGTTTTTAATATAAGTTATAATCTTCGATGTGGCACTTTGTCAAAAGCTTTCTGAAAAGCTAAGTAGATAATATCTACTGGTGATCCTTTGTCTATCCACTTAGTGATTTCTTCAAAAAAATATATAAATTTTTGGTTAAGCATGACCTCGCTTTTAGGAATCCATGTGGAGATGGGTTTAATAATTTATACCTAACAAGGAAGTCCACCATTATAGTCTTTAATTAACCTTTGTAATCATTTACAAATCACTGATGTTAAACTCACTGGTATTCTCCGTCTTATTTCTCGAACCCTTTTTAAATAATGGTATGATGTTTGCTTCTTTCCATTTAAAAAGAACCACTCCCTCTTTTAATGACAAGTTGAACAATCTTGCAAGTGGTATACTAATTTGTTCTACTATTTCCATTCGTAGTTTTGGCAGAATTCCATCCACTCCAGGTGATTTATTATCCTTCATTACCATTATTGTTTTAGCTACCATTTCTGGAGTTACAATTAACTGCCCTAAATACTCCGATTTAGCTTCCTGAAATTTAGCATCCGGAACTAGTAATGAACTAATATCCTCTCTGCGTGCGATGAAGACAGAAATAACCTGCCTAAATGACTCCATTGATGCTAAAGAAAAAATTATCGAAGAAATACAGGTCAGGGTTAGTAAGCTCGAGGTGAGTGTGGACGACACTGAACAGTATAGCCGCAGGGTAAACGTTCACATGCAGGGCATACATGACATGAGCGCTGGGGAGGATGCCCATGCTGCGGGTCCTAGGATGATGATTGTGCGTTTCAACTCTGAACGACTCGGTCTACAGAGCACAGGGCCCCCTAAAGGGCCTCAACCAGATTGCAGAGCCGGCCCTTCGACTCTTCATAAACGAAGATCTCACACAGAGTCGTTAACTCATCGCTTTTCAAACTCGCAAATTACCTGCCCAAAAAGAAATAACAGACTGCTGGACCCATAACGGGCACGTAATGATAAGAGACAAAAACAACATGATCAAGAAGATCAACTCACTGCAGGAACTAAAAAGGAACTAAATAGCTATTAACTGATACATGCACTTGAATGAACACTAATCAGTCTTTGTGTATCTACAATCGTATATGGTGCATTTTTATGTTTTTGTTTTATTGTGTTTGAAAGTATGCATATACACGTGCATGGTTATACTGCACTGGCTGGTATGTCACGCAATGACTGTCGATAAATGCCTGAACTCTGATGAAAAAATGTCATGATCATTGTCTGACGGAACTCAGTTTACACATGATTTGCATATTACTTTTATCTTACATTTAAAAATGTTTTGTCAAATTGTAATTACATATACACGATCATGTGTATATCGTATCAGCTGGTACATACCTGCATGTCGTACCTATATTGTCGTCAAAAACTTTACTAATTGATATACTCTGCCATTGCCTTTCCACAACGAACATGGTTAACACCATATTCATATATTTTCTTTTTATGCTATGCCATTTTTGGCATTCTAATACTTATATAAGATTTAGTAGAATTGTGAAACTTAAACCATTTTACATGGTAACGATTCCACTAACATGCTTTATTTCTCATTGTACCTGAGTTTTGTTTTACTCAACAACTTCCTCATCGGCTCATCAACTTCCTCATCGGCAAAGTGTAGCATTAGCACATACACAGGATGTAATCAGACCTACTTTCATTTATTTGCAAAACATTTCACACACATTTAGTGAGCTACCTTAATTTTGTATTTTCCAATCTTGACCAATGACTTTTGATGAAGCATTTCTCTCCTACTTAGGGGGTATCCAAAACAATTGTTTAAATAATCTTCTTCATACAAACAAAAATAATGCTGAAAATAATGAACCCAATTGATACACCGTTCATCATATTATGATATTGATATATTTCATTTGTTAGCTAACAATAATACAGATAAATTTAGTATCCTAAGTTCAAATATACAATCCATAAATGCTATATTCGATGAACTTGAAATATTTGTTGAGCTCCTCAATACTATAAACTTTAAATTTAGTATTATATGTTTACAAGAGACATGGAAATCCAAAAATGAGAATTTATCTCAATTCAATTTACAGGGATACGAATTAATAGCTCAGTGGAAAAACTGCAGTAACAAAGGTGGGTTAATAATATATGTAGATAAACAATATAATTATGCAGTAAAAATGAATATCAATATGTACGAACATTGGGGGAGGGGTTGATAATTCAAATAACTGGAAGCAACTTGTCAAAGACTATTACTATTGGCAACATATAAAGACCACCCAAGATCATGTAATGAGAATAAAAAAATTTCATCAATGAATTTTCAACGACTTTATCTACACTGGAAAATAGCAGTAATCTCATTATCACAGGGGACTTCAACATGAATGTACTCAAAATTAACGAAAATTAAATATACAGTGATTTTTTTATACTATGACATCATATAATCTCTATCCTAAAATTACATTTCCAGCCTGCTGCACTAGAACCAATGGAACATTGATAGACAATTTATTCTGTAAGTTAAATAAATTTGTATTAGACATTACAGCAAGGATCTTCACAAAGCTCTTTCTGATCATCAACCATACTTCCTGTTCATGGATATCAATCTAAAAATTAAACTTCCTCCTAAATTCGTAAATTTCGAGTAAATTTACAAAATCAAGTAGCAATGCATAATGTAGAAATGAACTAAACTCTGAGAAAATCTACAATAAACTAAATAAATGTCCTAAGGCTGGTCCCAATTTAAATTACAACATAATACATGAAGAAATTATGTGAGCAAAGGATAAGCATAGGCCTATCAAAATCATGACATTCAATAAATATAAGCATTCTACTTGGATCACACAGGGTCTTCTAAAATCAATCAATTATTGAGATTCACTTTATAAACAATTAAAAATATCTAACTCAAACTCAATAAACTATGAGGTCATTCTCACCAACTGTAAAACGTTTAACTCAATATTAAAGAAAAATATTTGTGCAGCAAAAAAGTTATTTTGAGTCATGCTTTAAACATTCCAAAAATGACATTAGAAATACTTGCAAAATCATAAATGAAATTCTTTCTAAAAATAAAGCAAACAGTATATTTTATTTTAAAGAAAATGGCATAGATAGAACAGACAAAACGGATATTGCAAATAAATTCAATAACTATTTTACAAGTATAGGTCAAACTATTGCACAAGGGATTCAATATGAGGGCAATAAGGTTAATAGTTATTACTTAAAAAAGGGAGTTGACTCTGTTTTCAGATTTAAAGACGTAGACAAAGAAACCGTAAAAAAAATTATAGAAAGCCTTCCAACAAAAAACAGTTGTGGTTGTGATGGTATTTCTTCAAAACTGTTGAAAGTAATTGAACCTGCCATCATTAAATCATTAATCCTATTAATAAACCAAGTTATACATACAGGTATATTCCCTGACAAACTCAAAATTGCCAAAGTTATTCCTATTTTCAAGAAAGATGATTCATCACTATTTAAAAATTATAGACCCATTTCTCTCATTCCTACTATTTCAAAAGTGCTAGAGAAAACAATTTATAGTCAGTTACATGCATATTTCAACGATAATAAACTTTATTTTTAAAATCAATATGGCTTTAGATAAAACCACTTGACTAAATATACAACACGAACTAACAGACAAAATAATTACACAAATTGTAAAACAATTACGTATCTTTCAGCATTTTTCTTGACCTTTGACACTATTGATCATTCAATACTATTAAACAAATTAACATATTATGGTTTCAATGGATCTTCCCTGAATTTATTTAAAAGTTATTTAAAAAATCGAAGCCAATATGTCGAATTTGAAAATGCTAAATCTGATATCTTGTCCATAAACATTGGTGTACCGCAAGGATCTTTCCTTGGTCCCTTATTATTTATAATATACATAAGCGATTTCCTAAAAGCTAGCAAAATGTTTAGCTTTACTATGTATTTTGACGACACCACCTTATTTAGCACCATCAAATCCTCTAATGACAATATACCAAACAAAAGCTGATAAACTCCTAAAAATAATGGAATGGCTTAATATTAATTAATTATCATTAAACAAAATAAATCCAAATATATCACCTTTCAAATGTCAAATAAAGTTAAACACACCTTTTCGCTCAACATCAATAATATCAACATAGAATGAGTGGAAGAAAGAAAGAATTTTTTTAGGACTGCCTTCCAAGTGTTCCAAAGTTGTTGGCATATTAAACAGATTAAAGCATGTGTTGCCTCTAGATATTAAAATTCTTACATATAATACACTAATATTATCTCATATTAACTATTGTATCATGGTATGGGGTTACCAAAGTAGCAGAATTATGAAAATTCAAAAGAAAGCTATGCAGATTTTAACCTTAAGTAAATACAATTGACATACAGAACCACTTTTAAAAAACTTAATATTTTAAAAAAATTGACGATTTATTAAAATTACATGAACTAAAATTTTATTTTAAATACATGCATCAAAAATTACCTGCCTACTTATTAAACTGGAAAGTAACCCCAAATATACACAATCATAACACAACTGATATATACTTATTCAGAGCTAAACATGAATTTGCCAAAAGTTGTCTTAGATATAACTTGCCACATGTTATAAATAATACCCCTAAAATAGTTACAGAGAAGATAGGAATTTACAGTTTAAAGGTTTTGCAAATTATGCCAAAACAAATTTATTAAAAAAATATGAAGATACGTGTATAATACTAAATTGCTATACTTGCTATAAAATTCTACTTAATCATTAATACATATATGAATGCACAACTACTATCTATTATAATTAATATTACATATTATCACACATATCTCAATATATATACACTCAAATATTTGTGCACGCTTTCTCCCTCAGCACACATGCACAGTTATAACCTTTTGTATAAATGAGTTAGTTAATTATATTTCATTGGTGGCTCCTGTGAGAGCGACTGTAAAGTCTTTATAGGAGTCACTGACCCCTTATTAAGTTATACTGTGTTTGTATTTTTCACGTGAACGTATTAATGCATATTTTCTTCTATCGTTCAATTTTTATTTGTATCACAAACGGGGTCAAAATAAACTTTCTTGTTCTAGTAAACACTGAACTGAAGTATCCATGTAGGTCTTCCTCCATCAAAAAACCTTGTGATATTATATTTCCAGCACTTCTTCTAGTGGTTCAACCTTGTCTCATATGATTTGTTTACTCCTGATATATACATAAAACTGTTGCTGTAATTTTTGATGTTACATGCTCATTTTTGCCCATACCTTCTTTTAGATTGTCTAATTTCATTTGTAGCTGCATTAAGTGTCTCTTTGTTATTTGGGTAGTCTTCATCCTTTTTGGTAAGTCTATAAACCCTCCATATAGCTTGTTTGTACACTATTTTTCTAATAGCTTCTTATGACAAATGTTTTTTCTAGACCGTTTTCCTTGTTTTTTCAAAGGAACACATTTATCAATGATACTCTCAATTTCATATTTTAGAATGTTCCAACATTCAGCTGCTGTCTTATTCTTCAGCATGTTATTCCAATCTAGCTTTGCTAAGTATTTTCTCATGTCTTTAACTTTGTGGAAATTTCTCCTGTATTTTTTTATTTTTACTTTCTGATTTTACTTTGATGACAAACTGTTTAGAATGGATATTAATCATGTGACTATCCACAGTAAAAGCCTAGTAGATCAATGGATTGATTGGTTTGTAATGTGTTTCTGGGTTCAACAGGTAGTAGGGTTGACAGCATCTGTCGGAGTAGGCAAAGCAAAGGATGTGAAGGGAGCCGTGGACCACATCCTCAAGTTGTGTGCCAATCTGGATGCAGGGAAACTTTGCACCGTTCAAGAACACCGTCCAGAACTTCTCTCTCACACCAACCGTGCTCGTGAAGGTTAGTTAATCACTGATATGCCCAGACAAGTGATTTTATATTAGGCCACTTTATGTAAAGTTGACACACAAATGCTCAGAATCAGGCAACAATGTTTTCAACAAGATTAAACAAAACATTAAAATTAACCATTTCAGTATGACAGGCCGAATTTCCGGCTGCGCGGTGTGTGACGCTGCAGTATGACAGACCGAATCTTCGGCATTGGCTATGTTCACCATTTAAATTGCTTTTACTCATAATTGTCCACTACATGGAGCCACTTGTTATATATGGTTATAATGCCGAATGAATTAGCTATTCAGTAGCGGCAGTCATTGATTATCGCTCAATATCATTTTATGGAGATTTTCACGGTTTTTAAAGATGAATTATGAAAATCTACGATGGCCACAATGGCAGACAAAATTACTGCAACTGGCGATTTACCGTCATGTTTTGGACAGATTATTTGATAATTTTAGCGACAAATCTTTGTCGGATGTTGACAATCTAAACTGTACATTGGTATACAACTGTGTTCAACAACTGCAAAAAACGTTGAAATCGTGGTGGCCATCTTGGATTGCTGGTTATAATGACGACCAAATGTAAAAAGATATGGCTCATTTTACTTGGTGATTATCATAATTTCAGAATATATGTAATGTTTCTATTCATAAAATGCATTAATATTGCTGAAATCTTGACTTGAAGTGATGCAGTAAATTTTCTTGCATATTCACTGGGAATGCAGTATTCAGATGTCACAGGAGATCAGGGCTGTAGCACTGAAATGGTTAAGGCGATCTTACAAGTCACAAAACTTAAGCAAGAATGCCAATATCAACACAATGTGCATATATATGGCTGGCAACAACTGGAGAGGATTGCCCAAGACAGGAGGCGCTGGAGAAATGTTGTGGATGGCCTATGCTCCAGGAGGGGTTAAGGGTCTAAGTATATATATATATATATATATATATATATATATATATATATATATATATATATATATATATATATATATATATATATATATATATATATATATATATAAATGATAAGACCAACAGAAGAATGATAAGATGAACACAAAAATGACAACACCACACAAAAATGACAGTACCACACATTAATGATAACAATCAACCACAAGAATGATACCACCATCACATGAATGATAACACCAATGCAATTATTATAACTCCAACACATGGATAACAACACCACACATTAATGATAGCATCTTCACATGAATGATACCACGAACACATGAACGACAACACCATGAATGATAACACCAACATAAGAATGATAAGACAACCACAATAATGATTAGACCAACACATGAATGATAAAGCCAACACGAAAATGATTAAGGGGCTTTATTTATATTATTTATCGAAAAATTCAATAAAAAATGGCTTGCGTGGGTGGGTCTCGGAAAATTGGAAAGGATTTTTGCTCCCAATGAATCCTATCCATTTTTTATTATTGGATTTGTTTTATATTTACAGATTTCCTAATACAAAAATGATACATCCAACACGAATGCTGAGACCACCACAATAATGATAATTCCCACGCAAAAATACGAAATGTGTGGATATGATGCCCAAATGGATAGAATAATATTACAAGACATGTCTGTGATATAACATAATATCAATAAAATCTTTACGGAAGATGTTTTGTTGGTTTTCAGATGTGGTCTCAAGTTCAATGTAATCCTACATGTTAGACAGTTTTAGTGTATTACTTATGAAAAATTTTGAATTTTTGTAGAAGCTCCTAAGGAAGTCCCAGGCCGAAATGTTGATCCTTTCAAGGATGAAATATGCCAACTGATGCAGACGATTGAAACAAAACTGATTGCAGGTAAGTAATGTGAATATGAATACCTTTATTTCAGGTAAAAACCCATGTACATAAAATATGCATAAAAAATGAAATAAGTTAATACAAATTATAAATACATTAAAATATAAATCAGTTTGAATGAACAGTAATAACAAATAATTAAATATATATATATATATATATATATATATATATATATATATATATATATATATATATATATATATATATATATATATATATATAAATTATATATAATATATATGTATATAAATGATATGTAAAGTCACCATTGTACACAATAAAGAGCTCATGCCCATCTAAACCACATGGGTCCATTAACAATATTAATACAATTGGTCATACACTTTATTAAATAATTTTCAATGTCATGAACCCGTTTTTTTTTAAACCATACATAATCTTGCGCAACAGAGCATCAAACTTATCGATGGAATTCTTTGCAAACATACTACTAGTGCTCTCCCATCTGTTGTATCATAAAATCTGCTTACGCATGTTGCTGTAGGCATACATCCATATATATGTTCTTGTTAAACTTTACCCAAAGTTGGGGACAATAACTGGTAAATAGGCATGAAATAGATGCAGTTATGCGCCAACTGACAGGTGTGACAGGTGTATTTTTTAATGATACTGTTAGACCTGGCATAAAAGCTACGCAGATGTCTTAACATAACGTCATCCTGAAGGATCTGAAGATAATTACAAATAATTACACCTAAATACGAACAGGTACACTACCATCATATGTAATAGTGATCTACATTTATAAGATGTTAGAGATTGCCATCCAAAACAGTGTGCTCCAGTTAGCATCTGGACAAGCAAAATTCTCACTGGAAATTTTTGTCAGATCAGTTCATAAGTTAAATAGGTGAATGTCCAGTTTTAGCAACCCGGAATGGGTTGAGAGGTCCAAGTTATGTGTAAGTGCACCAAACGTGCACCATAAATAGCTTAAGCAAACACGACGTACACTATATACAAATGTAGCGCGTGAATCAGTATTGACTAGTCTCCAGGTTTATTAGATTTATTCTAGTGTCTAAAGCAAGTTTTGAGGCTGAGGTATCTCCTTCCTGGGATCAATTTAATCTTTGTAATTTTTATGCAGGTGCACACATGCATGTACACATGTGTACATGCATGTACACATATGCACACATGCATGTACACATATGCACACATGCATGCACACATATGCACACATGCATGCACACATATGCATACATGCATGTACACATATGCACACATGCATGCACACATATGCACACATGCATGTACACATATGCACACATGCATGTACACATATGCACACATGCATGTACACATATGCACACATGCATGTACACATATGCACACATGCATGTACACATATGCACACATGCATGTACACATATGCACACATGCGTGCACACACACACAGGCTCATTCACACACCGCACACACAGTCAGTATGGTGATATATTACTGTTAAAAAGCAAAATGAAATATGTTTGCAGATGTGCAGCAGAAAGATCAACAAATGGGCAATTTATCTAAAGATCTTGTGGCTCCACCTGGACGTGGAAGTGAACGTTATACACAGTGGGTGAATTCTCTCAAACGCCCTATTGCAAAGATCAGGGACTCGAACATGAAGCAACTGGTTTTTGCTTGCATCAGACATTTAAAGGTAATGACTTGTGGTGGATCAAAGGTCTTGCAAGGGGGGCTAACTTAGTTACTCATTAGTTTATCATGTAGTGGTGCAACAGGTTACATACGAAGAAATAATTTTTTTTAGCCCTAGGTGAGGGCCATTGCCCAATGCCCCCTCCCTCAAATATGCCACTGCTGCCATCTTGTCTATAAAGTTTACAACCTTTCCCTCTCTTCACTGATTAACTGATATGCCGCTAGTTTGGACTTTCACAAAATGAAAATGCCCAAAATCTCAAATTTTTTGTTCTCAAAGTACATCTAAATTAACAGGCAACATATTAGCAGTTAGTTACACTGGTTGCAATTGGCCTATAAGTAGATATTAATTAAATGTGTGGACTTATTAAATAAGCGTGTAGATTTGACAGAGACATGTTGTACCCATTGGATAGATGTGTTGGCTGAGTTGTTATGAAATTTTAGTACAAGGCCTAAGTAAATTATACAAATAAAGCATTTAACCAACTTACGCTAAACTGTGGCTCAACTACCATACACTTAATGGTAATTCAGCCAGCTTACCAACCCTATTTGAATCCACTACATATAATTATCTACGCATGCTAGATATATTATTTTGGTATAAAATTATCTACTAATAATCATAGTTGAATTACGATTTTCTTCAACCACAACGATTTTTATTACTTACTCTACATTTCAACTGCCATCGGCGGCCTTCATCAGGAATTCTGGGATGGCAAGTTCTTCCTCTGTTCACCAGTTGTTTTTGTATGCAGGTTAGTGCCCTGCGCGGGCCTAGAATTTGATCCCAAGCCCGGCCCGCAATTAGCAGTTAGAGTCCAGGCCCGGCCCAGGCCCGCAATAATTTTTCAAGCCCGGCCCGGCCCAGGCCCGCAAAGATGGGTAAGCCCGCGGCCCGCAAGCCCACGGCCCGCTAAGTTTAGAGAAACCTATAATCTTATAACAAAGACGAAAAACAAATAAACTGTAAAACAGACTCATTGTTTTATTAAATAAAAAAACATATATACATATATCGGATGGGGCATAATATCCTTAGCTCTTAGTGGAGTACTACTCTTATGCTGATGTTCCATAGTGTGCTGGATGAGTTCTAAAAATCCAGCACCACCAACTTCTTCAAACTTACGAATATCCTGAAGAAAAATAAAGAAATACTTCTTAGTGTCATTACTATTAAATATGATAACATTTGTAATATTTGGCTTTAACGTATTGGCTTATGGTTAAGGTAGGAGATTTGTTTATCTAACCCTAACTTAACCCATATGCAAGCCATAACCCCAATTTATATTGTTAATTGAATTAGCTCAACTAAGTTATCATAATTTAATATGATATTTCAATTAAATGTTACCCACTGGCACTGACA
The DNA here is from genome assembly GCA_963662155.1 of Lamellibrachia columna. Taxonomy (NCBI): domain Eukaryota; kingdom Metazoa; phylum Annelida; class Polychaeta; order Sabellida; family Siboglinidae; genus Lamellibrachia; species Lamellibrachia columna. The sequence goes on along the minus strand of OY759266.1, from coordinate 36,406,986 downwards.
CCCAGTGGCATTTCCAGCAGGCCTGCAGTCACTAGCCTGAGACAGACAGGTTCAGACATGTGTGAATGAATTAAGACTGGGGAGAAATACCAGTTACCAACTGGTTGGGTACTGGGTAGTGGGCTAGTGGCCTAGTGGGCACTTGGCAGTGGGCAGGTCATTCAGGTGGGCAATGTTTGGAGGGAAGACCTAGACAATAGAATGTCCACTGGTAGGGTCAAAGGGTGATAAGTTGATGGTTAATCATGGCTTGATTGCCTCTGCAAATATTTCTAAAGTAAACATTTGGGGCTGGCTACTTCCAGCCAAGTGAACTTATGGGGGCCATTAGATTCCATGCAAGGTCTCAATTTGCAACAATATAATACTAAAGAAATAATTTTAAGCATTCATTAACCGGAATTACAATTTATAATCAGTTTTTATAAAAAAAATAAAGTAATAATCGGTGTTTTGTATGAATATTTTTATTATGTCCAGGCCCAGCATAGGCCCGGCCCGGCCCGCTCACACCAGGCCCGGCCCAAGCCCGTTGTGTTTAAATTGTTTTCAGCCCAGGCCCGGCCCGGGCCCGCAGTATGTAGGCCCAGGCCCGGCCCGGCCCGCGAAATTATGTAGAGGCCCGGGCTGCGGGCCGGGCCGGGCCTGGACCCAAAGCCCGACCCACGCAGGGCACTAATGCAGGTCATCCCAGCTTACCAAGACAACTGGTGAACAGAGTATGAACTTGCCATCCCAGAATTCCTGATGAACTTGATGAACATTTTCATGAATAATAATCATAGTTTATGTGAGTAAAACAAATGCCTTATGAATATGATTGTGCCCTGGGTATCAAAAAGAATAAAAAATGGCTGAACTAACACTGCCTTCCCCTACAGTTCAATTATGAAACTTCTCCACCTGAATGAAGCCGTTTGTATTTGTGGTGTCGACAGATGTATAATGAAGCTCTCCTGATCAATGCTGACTGCCAAACATTGGACGCTGTCAACTATATACACAACGACTTGGAGCAAATAAAGCAGACGTATCCAAATGAGACTGAGTTGTGGCTGGAACGCATCTTCAATGGTTTGTCTGTTGTTCCTCTTCTGATTTCGTCAGATTACTCTCAGTTTCTCCAAACAACCCATTCTTGGGCAGGAGGTTTCCCACGACAATTTACATTTACATAAGCTGGATGAATGAAATTACCGAAGCTTCAAAATGGCGGCAGGTGGATTTCAACCGCGTTTCTCTCAATTGACATTCTGGTGCTTTAACCATCGCTGTGAAGAATAATTACGCTGGTCACAGAGAAGATCAAAAAGCTGTTGAAATACCTACACACATAATACATTCTCAACAGTAATTAATTCCTCAAGATCTTATTGTTTTGTGCTAAAAATTGGTTATTACGACACTAAAATGCAATTGAAAATTATAATTGTGTAGATGCTTTTTTAGAAAAGATTTTTTTTGCTCAACACCAGTGGTGTAATTCTAACAAATGTTTCTATACGTATTAAAAAGACAATAGTTTTATTTACAAATCATATCAATTTAGAACTAGTGCTGCATAATAATTACAGTGGAACAAACCTTTAATAATGCTGTACTGCTGCTGTGACCATTTTAATATGTCTACAGTCTCATGCCTAATGACAATTATAACATGTCCATGATGTGTATCTGCGTTCTCCAGAACGAGAAGATGCTCTGAAGAAGATCAGCAAAGACGTTCGCTACAGTAACCCCAAGCTTGAAAGTTTACGGGAAGATATCATGAAAGCCTATGAGGAGGATAAGAATTCGTGTGGAATCATATTTTGCAAGACGCGTGCCATCACCTTGGCCTTGGAACGATGGATGCGAGAAACAAATGACCTGGAATCATTGAATCCAAAACGGCTCGTAGCAGCGAATGCACCGACTGAGAAAGGAGGTATTGTATCACACATCGGTACTCTTTTTGTTAGCAACGATGTGGTAGAAACATTCCATATAGTTATCTACAGATTTTGCAAAGTTTCATGGCAAACTGATTAACAAAATATACTTTTCGAAGCAAAGTTGAATACTGTAATTGAAAGGAGTCATCATTTATGTGCTTGTTCACCCTTCCAATTAAAGAAAAACAGGAATAAACTTTACATGGGGTAATTTAGTAGTTGGAATAGTAACCACTGCTGATTTAATCGTCTTAGTCTCTTGGTTGTGCACTTACAGGAATGGAGCAAAGTGAGCAGAACGATGTTCTCCGACTTTTCCGAGACGGCCATCACAAGATAATCATAGCAACATCTGTAGCAGAAGAGGGGCTGGATATCCAGGCTTGCAACTTTGTCATCAGATACGACCATGTCACCAATGAGACAGCACGTATACAAGCCCGAGGTGAGTCACAATCAGATTTATGTTTATCTGTGACATTTTCGCTGAAAGTTAAGTAAATTTATAATTTACGATGACAGTTATCTAAGGTAGGCTCTTAGCCAAGGATTCGTTGTCCCGTTATTACAATGGGTTTTTTGAAAATAATAATGGGTTTTTGTTTTTCAAATAACAGGATTTTTGGTTTTTAAATAACAGGATTTTTGTTTTTCAAATAACAGGATTTTTGGTTTTTAAATAACCTGATTTTTGGTTTTCAAATAACAGGATTTTTGGTTTTTAAATAACACGATTTTTTGCTAGACCATAACGGGTTTTTATTTAATGTCCAATTGTGTACACAATAACATTACATGTGGTGGCTTCTTACGTTACTGTGATAATGATTAGGGGGTGAAGTGTAAAGCGCTTTGACTAGTCCCAAGGATTGGATACCGCACTTTATAAGAATGCACCTTTTTATTAATTAGTATATTTAAGAGATAGGTGTGTACTATTTTGTAACATATACATTATTTATTAAGGGGTAATTCAATATTTTAGACAAGCCATCAGACCCGGAGTCCTGAAAACATTGATAGTGGGGTATATAAATGAGTAAAGGAGATGGGTGTAGAGTGTACGCCAACTGGGGTTCAATCCTTAGATCAATATGGTCAGTTTGACTTTTATCGGATCAAATCACCTTTATGAATGTCAGGACTCATTGGACTGTTTAAATTTAGGGAATGGCTATTGGTGCGTGATATTGCCAAACGTTTAGGCAGCTTTTTCTTCTTCACATATGCACAGTACACTCTGATGGAATCGTTTCTCCAAATATTTTAATGGACATTTATTTGGCCACTCCCAAGTAACCCACTGCTAAGGACCCGATATGAGGCATTGCTGGCGAGGGCAGTTACTTAACTAAGGTTACAGTTGCAGTTACAGAACTAAAATGTTTGTTCAGTGCTAATGTTTAATCCTTTAATGCTTCACAAACTAATATTAAGAAGCCAGAAGAATTGCGTGATCCACATTGCATGACCAATGGACGAACAGTTTCTTTTTACAGATACAATTGTTGTCATGCAAATATCACTCATTAGTTTGTTGTTGAAGGATCAACGGAGCTAAGTGCAAATCAATAATTAGCCCCTCATAAAAACAAAAACGTGAGAGGAATACAAAGTATATAGGAATGCCAAATATAACAACATGTGGCACACAATGCAACGTACATGCTTCGTCGTATGACGTTGAAAACATAACCACCATTCTGAATGACTCTTTTTGTGATTTAGGTCGTGCCCGCAGGGCAGGTGCAAAATATGTGTTGCTGACAGAAGAAGGTAGTGGAACGGCTGAGAGGGACGAACTCAACAGAATACGGGAAGATATGATGGAAGACGCAATACGCAGAATTGACAGCATGGATCTGGATGATTTCCAGCAACGGGTGAAGAGCTATCAGGAAGAAGCAAAACGAAACCGAGTTATGGAATTACTGGGCAAACAAGCACAGATGAGAATGAAACGGGCCAGGCCAGTAGACGACGATTACACTCTGTCGTGTTTGAAGTGCCATGCATTTGCATGTTTTTCTTCAGACATCCATCGCATCGAGAAGAGTCATCACGTAGTGATATCTGAGGACTTCAAGCAACTCGCGCACGTAAAGAAACACCACCGACCGAATAATTACGACGGCATGAACAAAATGGGAAAGTTGCACTGTGGCAAGTGTGACAAGGACTGGGGCGTGGTGGTTCGTTACAAGAATGTCTTCTTCCCCGTCCTCAAATTGTCGGACTTTGTCGTGGAAGATGCGAATGGTCGGCCAGATTGTTACAACAAGTGGAAAGATGTTCCATTCGTGGTGAGTGAGTTGACAGCAGAAGAGATGCGGCTTCTTGCCGTTGAAGGCAGAGAACTTGTTACTGTGGAAAACTGGATTCGAATGGCGTGAACAAGCATCAAGTCCTTCACTAATATATGAAATAAGTACTTTTGCTAGCTTACCATAACAGTTGCTGAACCGTACACCTGCCATACGCTGGAAAGTGTAACTTAAACATGTTTGAAGTGTCTTATTTACTTATGTTTGCAACTCAGAAAGATGTCTGCTAATAACTTACAGGTTTTTCAGTCCCATTTTATTTGCAACAGTGAATTGATGTTTGAACGTTTCTCAGAATGTCTATGTACTTCATGAAATGCAGATTATAATTTCATTCATTGTTCCAGTACAACTACGTATAAAGTGTGTGTTGCAATAATTGCCAAAATGCTTTCACTTGAGTTATATCATAATCTTATTAGATAGCATGTATTATACAGTTCTTGATGTGATGATGTCCGTTAATTACAACGATGACGGTAACATACCGACACGTAGAAAGAACATATACCGTTATTCTTTTGTTTACCTAGACAGAGAAATATAACTTTCTAATAATTGTTTTGAATATAAGAAGATAATATTGTAATATTTTCTCGTTTGAGATGTTGTGTACACATTGCATTGCTGTGAGATAAAATATGCTAAAATATGTCATAAAAGTGTATACAGTGGTGCTTGCAGGGGTATTATCATGCTTGTAACTCTGGCTTGGGGCTTGTATTGATTAGGTTTGTTGTTAAAATAAATGGTTTCGAAACTGGATCAGTTTGTTAGTTATTCTTTCATTCTAAATCACCAGCATGATCACGTGGTGCCATCTTCTCTCGGAAGGTCGGCTAACACGGATCGGCACTGTCTGCATTGTGCTGCCCTGACCAGAACTTCACATTTCGTGTTCCCCATTCGTGCTTTGCTATAGTCGGTACATGGAATAGCATGGTTTTTATCGCTAGACGGCGGGCGTGTATACACGCAATGCATCGAGGGTCGACGGAAGTACAACATGTATTTTTGTATTTTAAATTAAAGAGTCGTAACAATGATGTATCCACGACAACGCCAAGAAGGCAAATAGTAAAAAAATTACTGTTGCAACAAAGAATACAGCGTTCCAACAATATCGCTTACATATATTAAACATAAATCACAACGCTAGCATCATAACACAACACGTGGCTGATCCGACGAACTCCGGCGCGAGAAACATGATCGACGATCGAGCTGAACGGACTTGGTTGCGAACTGGCATAGAAGTACTCAGGCGACATGCGTATCGAACGCAATGCGTCACGTTCAACCGTGTGCTGCTTACCGAGAAGCGAAACTACTATTCGGCTAAGATCGCCAATTGCGGGAACGACCAAAAACAGCTCGTCAACATCACAAAGCCTTATAGGAAACAATGGCATTACGAAATTGCCGTCGTATGTATCTCCGGGAGATATGGCGCGACGTTTTGGCGACTACTTCATTGAGAAAGTAAATAACATTCGAGAGAGCATAGGCTCTCGCGGCGACAATCGTTCGGACGCAATGGTGGCTGCAGTAAGTGAGACACTGGTGTCTGTGGTGGTCCACTAACATGCTTAGCGTCAGTACCGAGTAAGACGTCATGCGATTGGTTGCATCTGTAAGTCACGCGAACTGGATCCAGCACCAACTTAGCTACTCAAACCGTGTTCATCTCAACTAGTGCCACTGATCACCGTCACGATAAACACATCGTTGACCAAATCAATCGTACCCGCTGTATTGAAGCGTGCGGTCGTCAGACTATTTCTGAAGAAAAAAAACGACGTTGGATAATGATATCATACGAAACAAGCGCCCTATTTCGAACCTGCCGTTGATTACAAAACTCGTGTAAAAGTGGTTGCACGACAAATCAACTTCCATGTTGATACGAACAACTTATGCGAGCGACACATTTCAATCGGCATACCGCCGCAGCCACTCAGTGGAGACGGTGCTCCTGCGAGTCAAGAATGACATCGGTTCGGCAACTGGACAGGAAAATGCAAGACTGTTCTCGTGATGCTTGATTTGTCAAACGTAATCGATATAATCGACCACAATTTCTTGATGACTCGACTGGAACAGTCATTTGGCATCACAGACTCGGCGCTTGCATGGCTGCGTCTGCCTCTTTGTATTTATTATCTGTGCCGGCTTCGCAGACGGTCACGCATGGCGATCGTCGATTTGCTATAGCCGCTGCCAATCTTTTGGTATCGGTTGCCCGTTTCAGTGAGGACAGCGAAGACACGGCCGCAGTACAACACACTTTTAAAAACAAATCTGTAGAGTAGCTTTTTATGATACGGTGATGTGAGCATTTTTATATGCATTTATTATTAATACAAATATACAATTAATTGCATTATATATTATTTATGGTAAAATAATTTTTTTTAGAATATTAATTTTATTATTGGTATTGTTTTAATACAATTTTTTTTTATATTAATGTTTTATATATTTATTTTAATTAATAATATCGTATTAAGTTATGATTGCATATATGTAAAACTCTTGAGAGGAATCATTATTGATGTGTTGGCATAGATAGGCGATTATTTCAGCGCACGATAAAACATTCGCGCGAATGACGTGTTGTACTTCCGTCAACAATATCGAGCGATTTCACCTTTTATTAGTGTTATATTATGCACCAGAGGCGCCACTGGTTATTCCGGGTAGGCGCTATTGTCTGGTCACGTGGCTCTTGGTCTTCCTCTACCTCTCTTACGGTCAACCAGTCCCGCCGATATGTCCCGTTGAACGCCCTCTTGTCTGGTGACGTGATTAAAATGCTAAACCATGCGTAATGCTGCAACACTGTTTTACCAAGAGAGTTGTTGTTTTCAAAGGAATGCCCAAATAGCTGTTTTGCCTTAACTATTGTGTCAAGCTGGGAAAACAGAACTGTACCTATACAAACATAAGGGGTGACCTTTTTATTTATATCGGGAAACGTTGTTTTGTTTCAGTAAATAAATGTTATCAGCATATGTTAATTTGGCATCGGACTCTGATGAATGAAACATATTGAAGGAGGTATACCTCATAGGCCCTACGGTGGTCATTCCACAATTGCGGTTCACTTTCAGGAAATAGCTCTCCCAGCTATATGTTTGTATCTCAGCACACTTTCAAATACTCCTGTAGCAAATTATGTACTTACTATGATGCTATTAAGTATTGCATACACATCTATATAGTGTTTACATGTCCGTAAACATATAACCCTGCGAGCTCAGTTTCTCGAGTATGTAGGCGCCACAGAATTGTATTATTATTAGTACATGCTTGTAGCAACAGTCTGTCCATTAATATTGTTGAATTTTCAATTATTAAACAAATTGAAGCTAAAATAAAAACTCGCAAATCAATCTGGACAACATCTGAGCCGTGTCGATTTCATGTGATGTGGTTGAATCGCGACATCTATTGTGTTATGCTTTGTCTAAGCTTAACAATATCGCAAATTAACCCATTAACGCCCAGGTACAGAACAAAAATGAAACCAAAGTGCACCATCGCATTGTTTTCTTCAAATACATCACCTAAACACATACATTGAGTATGAAAGAAGTCGTCCTCTTTATTCGTAGGATATTATGGTGTCCTATTTATTGAACGCTAAGTACGGCAGGACACATGAACAAATGCATGGTTATGCCATATGTATGAAGTTGAACACACATGTATCACTATCGTTTCTCCCATAATCACCTTAAGACTAGTGAAATGGGATGAAACAAGCTGGATGCAGACAATCATTACACTTGTTGCACCTGTAGTTGGCCTTCCACCACATCCTGGGCCCACACAACGAATCTGACGAGAATATTCCATGATGAAGTAATCCATGCTGTCGTGGCAGACTTCGTCTGGAACACGCTTGTCCAAGTCTTTAGGACGTCCATCAAGCTGCCTGGGGACTCTGCACGGTGACTGTCTGGTTTCTTTATGAAGTGGAGGAGATCCATGGATTGGTCTGAATTGGCAGCACTCCTGCGACAGAGCAGCCAGGCGTTCTGGTCGGCAACACCCAGCAAGCAAACACTGGTCAACCCCGCTTCCTGGAATGGACGCAGATGCGGTATCTTCCTCACGTTTTGGTCCAGTCTATATATTTCTCCAATGTATTGTTGTACTCTTTGATTGCGTTTGGTTACTGGATAAGTCTTCTCTGTGCTCTGCACAACCTCACTGCCTGATTCACGGGATGGACATGGATGGATGGTTTGACAATAGCCCCACTGTGTGTGCCATGTCGGTAAACCATGGTCTCTCTTTGAAAGCTCCTTTGTTGACAGCGACTGACAGTGACGCGTCAACGGCCGAAGTAGATATTTTAGTCATGTAGTTTCATTTAAAATATAATAATGTATTTAGTTGATATTTTCGTATATGTATTTATGTAATAAATTATACGTATAACGTAAATTGTGTTTATTCCGAGAATGTTTTGCGAGGTCAGGTTTGTGCGTAAATCGTAAATAAACCTGATTTATCGCTCACTCATACTGGTACGGGCAGTTTCTGCTACGCTATGAAAATGTTTGTATTTTTAACTTTGGACAATAATTTCCACTCATTGACATTGAATTACTAAGAAACAACTGGTTGCACTGGACAGTTACTTATACAGTTGGCCCTTACATGACCGTCTTGTTCGCCTTCAGTATGGATCGTACGGGTAAGAACTTTCATTGGCTGCTACAGCTATAACCTCCTTGATACCAGACTGTTCCATCACAGTGGCTTCAGCATCAATCAGAAGTTGTCCGCCAGACAGGTTGTCTACAGAGCCGCCAAAACCGTCACCTACACTGTCCTTATTTGTCCGTGTGCTAAAGGATTCATGTGAATGTCCGCTGACTGAAAAATTCCACTCCTCTCCCAACATTGTCAGGACATCACGGACAGCATAACTCCTAAAATAGAACAAAGTCTGGGTCGTGTATCCCCGGGTATGTAAATCTTGACTTCATCCACACCCACCATTTATATAAACCAGCCAACTTAACGTATTTTCAGACTTGCCACATCATACGGATGTCACGGATGTGATACGGATTTTGGGGAGGCATACGGCCATTTCCCATTTGTATACGGATTTGTTTCAAATAAAATTTTCTTGGTAAAATACACATTTTCTTGTGTTTACCACACAAGTATAACATGGAATGTGTTTATCGCACAAGTATAACATGAAATGTGTTTATCCCACAAGAATAACCATTGGACGTGTTTACCACACACGTATAATATGGAATGTGCTTATCATACAAGTATAACATGGAATGTGTTGACACAATTGTAACATGGAATGTGTTTATCGCACAAGGATAATATGGAATGTGTTTATAACACAAGTATTACATGGAATGTATTTATCACACAAGTATAACATGGAATGACACTTATAGCGGTGGAAGCACAACTACCTTTAATGCTAGGCACATTTCCGGCGAAACCTAGAAGATTTCGCTTGTTGTTATAGGGGAAGGCAATGTTAATTGAGCCATTTTTAATATTTTTTATATATCTATGGCACAATCGTATTCTTAAGCCAAAATAGTTTTTTTCTTACATAAACTATAATTATTAGTATATCGTTTTATACCAAGGTATTATACCTAATACGCATAGATGTAGCTGATTCAAATGGGGTTGGTAAGCTGGCACTCGGTGTGGGGGGATTTGAGCCACAGAGTAGCGTAAGTTGGGTAAATGATTTTTTGTATAACTGACGTACGCCTTTTACTAAAATTTCATAACAACTCAGCTAACACATCTGCCCAATGGGTACAGCACGTCTCTGACAAGTCTATACGCTTAATTGATAACTCGAAACATTTAATTAATATAGACTTATAGGCCAACCGCAACAGCACAGACAACAAAGTCTGGTGACAAGCGTTGATACTTTACACGCCAGCATACACTAATCACAATCACTAAAAGTAAAAAAAAACACTTTTAAAACACAACCACAAAACACGGATATCAACCAAAAATGTGGCAGGCCTCCATGTTATGATATATATATATATATATATATATATATATATATATATATATATATATATATATATATATATATATATATATATATATATATATATATATATATATATATATATATATATATTTAAAACCTATAGAAAGCGTGAGTAGTAGAGCGGTGTATACGACACCGTCAACCACCGACGTGTCATCGCTGAAGTGCTAGCGATGACTGGCAACTACCATCTAACCGACCTAGTATGCAACATGCTTGAAAACCGGCGATATTTCGTAGTACTGAATGGAAAAAGAACAAATGGCGAAGACTACGAAACGGGTTACCTCAGGGAAGTGTATTGGCGCCATTGTTGTTCAACATATACACAACTGATCAACTTATCCACCTCGACACTCGCAGCTTCATTTATGCTGATCCCAAGGCAAAGGCTTCAACAACATCGAAGCAACACTTACGTCAGCGCTAGGAACCATGACAACATACTACAAGCTGAATCAACTATGCGAAAACCTATCCAAGACCCAGGTGTGTGCTTTCCATCTGAGGAACAGAGACGCTAAGCGCGAAATAAACGTCACTTGGAACGGTACCAGACTGGACAACACATCAATACCAGTGTACCTTGGTGTCCATCTTGACAGAACACTCTCATACAAAACACACATCTGTAGCACCAAACAGAAGGTGAATGCACGGAACAACATCATCCGCAAACTTGCCAACTCTAAACTGGGGTAGCAGAGGACCGACAAAATGACCCAGCGGCCTTGCCCAGTGCTATTCTGCTGCTGAATACGCATTTGTTGTATGGGCAAGTTAAACGCATGCTAACACGCTTAGCTCTACCCTACATGACTGCTGCCGTATCATAGCGGGCTCCTTGAAACCTACCAACATAGACATCCTACATCTGCTGGCTGGAACAGCTCCATCGGACATCAGGCGGACTGTTGCTAGTCGCACAGAAAGATAAAGACAAGCGGAAGACACAACACCCCAACTATACAACCACGTATCTGCAATAAGCTTATTAAAGTCACGGAAAGGTTTCCTGAACTTCACAAAACCGCTGAACCCATCGCCCAGCAGCACCAGAATAGAAACGTGGGAAACATGACCGCAAGAAACATCAATATTCATCAAAATGGGATTGCAACCAGCTGAATCCCTACCAGCAGGGTTTGACCAACCGTGGCTCTGCTGGTGTTCACTCAACCGGCTACGCACCGGAGTCGGCCGAGCAGAGACCAACATGAGGAGATAGCACTACATTGATGAGACGCAGTCAACGAAGTTAGACTACGGAGAAGAACAGACAATGCCCACCTCCTCTGTTGCCGGCTGCTGGACGATCCTTGTGCACCGGAAGACCTGGCCACTGCCACGGACCGGGCGAAGACATATGCCATAAAGTGGCAACACCTTGTGTGAGGGACATAACAAGAAGATGCTATGTATTGCGAAGTACGTATCGCTTTTATCTATGTGGAAACAAGACCTCTTTGTATGGTGTAATTTAGCGGGTGTACATGTTAACCTGTCGAGAGCTGTGAGGGTCCCGGAGGGTCCGGAAGGGTCCCGAAGCGGCTCGGAGAATCCCAAAAGGGACGGAGAATGTGGTGTGTGGCGACCGGAGCCAATGACGTCATTCAAATATGTAAACAGTTTGACCCATGTTCCTTCCAAGAACTGCCTCCTAGTGACCGTATTATGTAATAACGTGAACTGTACTTCTCCCAAGAGCAACCTTATATGTATTAACATGCCCTATATTCCATCCAAAAACATCCTCAAGCAATGAATGAAACAGTGAAACAGCGAAACAGCGAAACAACGAAAGAGTAAAGCACCAGAGCAGCAAAACACCAAAAATAGGAAAAAACCCAGCAAAAGTGGCAAAGCAGCAAATACGCGAAGCAGTGAAATAGCATAGAAATAGCATAGAAATAGCATAGAAATAGCAAAAACGTTGAAGTAGTGAAGCAATGAAGCAGCAAAGTAACGAAAAAGCGAGGTATTAAAACAGCGAAGCAGCAAATAAACGAAGTAGTGAGGTAGCGAAGCAAAAAAGCAGCAAAGTAGTGAGCCAGCAAAGTAGCAAAGCAGCAAAGTAGCGAGGCAGCAAAGTAGCAAGGCAGCGAAGCAACGAGGCAGCAAAATAGGACAGTTGCGAAGCAGCAAAGTAGCAAGGCAGCTAAGTAGCAAGGCAACAAGGCAGCAAGGCACCAAAGTAGCGAAGTAGCAAAGCAGCAAATCAACGAACCAGCAAAGCAACGAAGTAGAGAAGTAGCGAAGCAGCAACGTAACGAAGCTGCGGGGCAGCGCGAGGCAGCGAGGCAGCAAGGCAGCAAGGCGGCGAGGCAGCAAAGTAGCAAAGCAGTGAAGTAGTGAGTCAGTGAAGCAACAAAGTAGTGAAGCAGCGAGGCAGAAAAACAGCAAAACAACGAAGCAACAAAGTAGTGAGGCAGCGAAACATTGAAACAACAAAGTAGCAAATCAGCGAGGCAGTGAAACAACGAAGCAGTGAAACAGCAAAACAGCGACGCAGTGAAACAGCAAAGTAGTAGTGAAGTAGCGAAGCAACGAAGCAGTAAAGTAGTGAAGCAGTGAGGCAACAAAACAGCGAAGTAGCAAGGCAGTGAAGCATTAAAATAGTAAGGCAGTTAAAGAGCGAAACAGCAAAACATTGAAACAGTGAATCAGCAAAGTAGCGAAATAGCGAGTCAGCGAAACAGTGACGCAGTGAAACAGCAAAACAGTAAAGTGGTGAAGCAACGAGGAAGCGAAGCAATGTACTATTGAAGCAGTGAAGTAGTGAGGCAGTGAAACATCGAAGCAACAACAGTGAGGTAGCGAAACAACGAAGCGGCAAGGTAGCGAGGCTGCGAAAGTGACAAAACATCGAAGTAGTGAAGCAGCTTTGTGACATTTTAGAACAATTGTTTGAACTACGTGTTGTTGCATCTTCATACATCACTGCCTGCCTCTACAGCCAATCTCCTTTGACCGTCGATTCATCTGCTAATATCTTCATCCGTTACAGGCCACTGCACCCCATCCACATTCGATCGTCATCGTCTCTTCAACTTTACCGTCCATCTCAACCTTCATTCACCACCCTCCAAGGCAATGCAGCAGCAACGAAATAACAAGGCAGTGAAACAGCAAAACAGCAAAGCAACGAAGCAGTAAAATGGCGAAGTAGTGAGGCAGCGAAGAAACGCAGCAGCTTTAAGCAACGAAATAACAAGGCACCGAGGCAGCGAAACAGGAATACAACGAGACAGTGAAAAAGCGAGACAGAAACAGCGAAACAGCAAAACTAATATATTATATGTATATACCTTGACTTATACTTTCCCCCAAGAACTGCCTCCTAGTGACCATATATGTAATAATTTCACCGTTGTTCCTTCAAAAAACTGCTCCCTAGCGAGCATAAACGTAATAATGTGACCCATGTCTCCCAAGAACCGCACACACCGACCATATATGCAATAGCTTGACCCATATTTTCCCAAAGAACTGCCGCCTCGGACCAAATATGTAAAAGTTTGATATATATTCATTCCAAGAAGCGCCTTTACCTTTTTTCTCCTAAGAAGTGCCTCCCAAGTGTCCAAATATATCAAAGTTTCACCTATATTCCATCCAAGCAGTGCCTCTAGCGGCAACAAGCATAACACCTTGGCCTACATTCACCACTACAGTTTCAAAGGTTGAATAATTTGTCTTATTAAGGTAACGTTATGCATTTTAGTGTGCTGACCACCGTCTCTTCAGTAATTACCGTACATCTCTCCCTTAGTTTCCCTCCCATCCTCTATCCCTCATCGGCCACCGTCTCTTCTTCAGTAATTACCGTACATCTCTCCCTTAGTTTCCCTCCCATCCTCTATCCCTCATCGGCCACCGTCTCTTCAGTAATTATCGTACATCTCTCCCTTAGTTTCCCTCCCATCCTCTATCCCTCATCGGCCACCGTCTCTTCAGTAATTACCGTACATCTCTCCCTTAGTTTCCCTCCCATCCTCTATCCCTCATCGGCCACCGTCTCTTCAGTAATTACCGTACATTTCTCCCTTAGTTTCCCTCCCATCCTCTATCCCTCATCGGCCACCGTCTCTTCAGTAATTACCGTACATCTCTCCCTTAATTTCCCTCCCATCCTCTATCCCTCATCGACCACGGTCCATCTACCTCTAACGAAGCAGCGAAGCAACGATATAACAAGACACCAAGGCTACAAGGCAACGAAATAAAAACGCAGCGAACTAGTGAAGTAGTGAAGTAGTGAAGTAGTGAAGTAGTGAAGTAGTGAAGCAGTAATACAGCAAAAAATAGCAAATACTGCGAAGTGGTGAAACAACGAATTAGCAAAGCGAAACAGTAAAAATAACGAAACAGCTAAGTACCGAAAGAACGAAACAATGAAACAGTGAAACAATGAAATAACAAAACTGCTAAGTAATAAAACAACAAAGTACAACGAAAGAGTGAAACAGCAAAACAGTAAAAAATTACGAAACTGCAAAACAGCTAAGTAACGAAGCAGCAAAGTAACAAATATCCGTTCAACTAACATTATGGTGTTGTTGTAAGTATGCACCCACCCGTCAAGTTCAATTATTTGTTAACCCCTAGCGAGTACAAAAGTAATACTTTGACCTATATTCAACCCAAGAAGCGCCCCCTACCGACGAAATATTTAATAACTTGGCCTGTATTTTCTATTACTACTAATAGCGATCACAAACGTAATACTTTGGTTTACATTCCGTCTAAGAAGCGCATCCAAGTGACCATATATGTATTAACTTGACCTGTATTTCTCTCAAGATGTGTCCTTACCGACCATATATGCAATAACGTGACCTATATTTATTCTATGAAGTGTCTCCTAATGACCAAATATGTCAGAGCTTAAACTACATTCCGTCTAAGAAACGCCTCTCAGTGACCATATATGTATTAACTTGACCTTTATTTCTCCTAAGAAGTGCCTCCTAGTGACCAAATATGTACAATATCGACCTTTGTTCATCCAAGGAAGCGTCTCTACTTACCATATATACCTATATATTGACCTATTATATTTCACATAAAAAGGGTCTCCCAGTGACCAAATATGTCAACATGTTACCTATGTTCCAACCAAGAAGCGCCCCTATCGATCATATATACAACAACTTGACGTATGCCTATTCTAAGAAGTGCCTCCTAGTCACCAAATATGTCAAAGCTTGACCTATGTTTCACCCAAAAACGCCTCTACCGACCATATATGAAATAGCTCTATATTTCTCTTAAGAAATACCTCCCAGTGACCGTATAATTTATGTCAACGTTTCATCTATATTCCATCCAAGAAGCGTCTCCTTTTGATACTCCTCTGCTATTGTCTTTCAATTATTTACTTTCCTGTCATTTTCTTTAAACGTCTCACATTTTTTTGTGTCATTTTCTTATCCGGATACTCTTGCTTTATCACAACATGTTATGCTCGAATAAACGACTAAATCCAAATCATCTAAGTAAAATCACGTGTCAAGGGAAGGAAATGTGTGGTATCATAGCTACCACGTGACAAATTCCTACCAATGAAATGGCTACTCCTGATAAACTCCCGCGTGTGGAATAACTAATTAGGATTATTGTGGCAGCACCTATCGGATACGAAATAAAGTAGATAGTGTTAGGGTTGGGCCCTCGTGTGGAATAACTTATTAGAATTATAGTTGCGGCATCTAGCGGATACGTAATGAATCAGTTAGGATTAAGGTGGTTGGGAAACATTCACTGCGAAAATAAAGTTAGGATCAAGAGAACGAAAAAATTGCATGTTTTGAACGCAGGACAAAGCATGCAATTTTTCAGACAATTGCATTACCAACCTCAAGTTCAAGTGCACAGCGCGTATTTTGTAAATGACTACTATACTACTAGCGTGGATGTTTGCTAGGTACAGTAGGACAAGAAACAGTGACAAAGCACAATCTTGTCAGCCTGTATGGATAAACTACACAAGGCCTCTCGTGCCTAGCGTTCTGTAATTAGGATGGCATGACACCATGTAAAGTTTCCAGACTCATATTGTATACTTAACTTTTCATAATTTACACATGAAGTGAGGGATATTTGGCGTGTATTTACCGATAAACAGAAATGCCGAGGTTTATGTTATGTGAGAGCCGAAACTCACCTTCTACGACACTTGGTGGTAAGAGAACATTGGAGCAAAACCCGTTCTTTGAACTTGGCTTTCCTTACGTCCAAATAATATAAACGACATGTAATGTCTCATTGTGTTGTTTCGCGAAAAAAATGGTTCTTTGTAAAATACCCGTTTTTTTAACATACAAACACCCGTTTTTACCCCATAAGTGAGAAATAAAAAAATAGACGTGGTCCCACAAAAATGTCGTTAGTTAAGTTAAAAGGTTTTTCCAAAATCGCGTTGCAATAACGGAACAACGGGTATCTAGGGCTTGATTAGTAAGAACATTGATAATGACACGAAAATGTATCATTAAAATGCAATGGTGAATAAAATTATTAAATAATCCATATTTTTTATTCCAAGAAATGTCATGCCCATTTCAGGAAATCTTAAATTTATTGAAGTTAGCTTTCATTGTGATAGCATTCAGCACATCATGTAGCTTTGAAAGAATAAGGCGTAAGTTCCTATCATTTTGTTAAGCTTAGGACTCTATACCTGCGAAAAGGATATGCCATTTCTGTTACCTAAACCTCGGAAATAATATGACTACCGCATGGAGGCAGTCCATTGTCAGAATTGATGAAGAAAATTTGTTTTGTAGTGCCAAAATTACCTGGACTATGAATATGGTTAGTTTTGCATTATGCTTTTTAACACAAGGGAATTATACAGTGGTGAATATATCAAATAATTTGTTCATAATGCACATGCTTTTTATTGTCTGTGGTGCCAGACATTAGGGAAACCAACAACTTGCTTCCATCAAACTGTGATTATGAACATATATCATTTTATCCAGTTATGCTAATAAAAATATTAATATGTTTTAATAACATTGACAAATATCTCTGAAGGGTGGGTTACATGTACACGACCAATTGCTGGAGTCTCAATAAGCCAATGGCTTCCTTGTCCACTTGCCGTCTGGGCTTTTAGCTTGAGATGGCAATATTGTTAAATCTTGTTAAAATAAACAATGGAATTTGGGAGTAAATATTAATACTTCATGTTTCATATGTTTTATATCATTATAATGCCCAAACATTTGGAGGTGCCCCTTAATGTGGAGTTAACGTCTATCCACTAGTTATACTGACATGAAGTTATGGGCTATTTACTTGAAAGAATATGAAATTTCCTTACAAATAAGTTAACTAAATGAAAACACATATTTGTTGAAATAACATGTTTTCTAATGGTGCGTACGTACGTATAGTATATATAATCTGATTGACGTTTCACAATATTCATGCTTTAAAACAATGTGAACCTTTCCAACAATATTTTGTTCTGATGTTATCATTATTTCTGTACTCAGCCATGCAGGCCTGCTGTTCCGAATGGAGTAAGTTTTGATGTTATCATTATTTCTGTGCTCAGCCATGCAGGCCTGCTGTTCCGAATGGAGTAAGTTTTGATGTTATCATTATTTCTGTACTCAGCCATGCAGGCCTGCTGTTCCGAATGGAGTAAGTTTTGATGTTATCATTATTTCTGTACTCAGCCATGCAGGCCTGCTGTTCTGAATGGAGTAAGTTTTTATGTCATTATAATGTAATGTACAGTTTAGAACAATTGCATCAATAGTTAACAACACTTTGCACTTAAGCATAATCACACCAACAAAATTAGTCAGAAGAACAAATATGAAACGAAGAAGCTGCATGCATTCTACTTTGATGAGTTTATGTACTGATAAAAAAATTAGAGCTAACTTTGGTATATCCATTACATTTGGCGGATGGCCGATTCCTTCCCCCAAATGATGTATATTTTACCATTACGTTAAGTAACATTTTCTGCATGTAGGTGTATGTAAACATACATGCATGCATGCATATATGCATGTTTGCATAGCAATTGATTGATATATTGACAACTCATCGAACTGGACACATATTGGATCTAATGGTCAGTCATACTGAACTGACGACAACTTCATTACTTCCGTTACTGTTCATCCTGACTCTCTGTCTGACCACCGTCGCATTGAACTCACACTAAGCGCACCGAAACCTGCAATAAAAACTGCGATGATTGCAAAGCGGAATTTCAGGAACATTGAAACTGATGCGCTCCGAAGCGATATTAAGTCTGCGTGTGCTGTCATTATATACTCGACAAGCATAGGAATTGGTGACGCCCCATGGCGCAACGTGCGTGTAAGAGAAAACACACCAAATCCCGAGTACGACTCTGATATCGACGACGCCAGGGAAAATCACAAAATCACAAAAACAGCCTTATTCAAGGCTAACGTAGCAAACTAATTAAAACTAAATTGTATGATGGCGCCGTGCAAACGGCAGTTAAAGGCCACAAGGCACTTAATTTGTGGCAGTTGCAGTAACTGGGTGGACTTCGTCAAGTCTGGGTGCGAGAAGTCCTGGGCTGAGGTCCAAGCAGATAGTTTTAGTTTTGAGTGTAGGGGATGTACGAAGATGAAGGAACTAGAGGTGGAGTTGGAAGAGCTGAGGCTGCTCGTTGTGGCACTGGTGGGAAGGGAACAGGGGGGTTGTGCCAGTAGTTCCGGTGGGGGAACAGTAGATGATAAAGTGGGGAAAGACACAAGAGATGCTAGGGAGAGCTCACCGCAGCCTGGGAGGAAGCTGAGAGGAGGGAAGGTGACAGGTCGTAGGGAGACAGGACGTAAGGAGACGGGAAGGAAAGGAACGGGAGGGAAGACAACCGGAGCGAAGGAGAGGGGAGTAGGGGAGACAGGAGGGAAGGAGACGGGAGTGGGGGAGACAGGAGGGAAGGAGAAGGGAGTGGGGGAGACGGGAGGGAAAACAACCGGAGTGAAGGAGAGGGAAGTGGGAGAGACAAGAGCAAAGGGGTGGGAAGTGGGGGAGACAGGAGCGAAGGAGACAGGAGGGAAGGGGTCAGGACAGAATGTGATGGAGGGGATCGAACGGAAGAGTTATTCTGCAGCAGTCATAGAGGGGGTGAGGAAGAGAGCGAGGGTGTTTGTGGGGGATTCGATAGTTAGGAAGACCGACAGAGTCTTAAACAAGGGAGATGATGTGGTGGTCTGCTTGCCTGGAGCCAAAATAGAGGCGATAACAGAGAGGGTAAAAACATCGTAGGCTCGGGTAAGGGTGGATCTGTTTTAGTACACGTAGGGACAAATAACGTAGAGAGGGAGGGTACAACTTCCATAGTTAGGAAATATAGGCAGTTGGTCAGAACACTAAAACAGACGCGGGTTGAGCAGGTAATACTGTCAGGGATTTTACCTGTAATGGGCAGGAGGGGTCACAAATATCGAAATTGTCGGGGGATGGCAATTAACATGTTAGTCCAGAAGTTATGTAGGGAAGAGGAAGTTGGATTTGTGGATTTATGGGGAAGTTTTGTTGGGAGGGCTGATATGTACATGAAGGATGGGCTTCATTTAAGTGGAAAGGGGGCGGCAGTATTCGCGGACAAACTTTCAGCAGCAGTAGATAGTGACTTGGGTACAATGACAAATATTTTTGGAAGTAAACATTCTTTAAACTAGAAGTGCAGGGGGGTTACCTAGAGGTGTCTCAAGCAGAACAAGAGGCCACTAGCACAGATAAACCAATATCAAATCATCCGAAAAATATCTCTGAAAAAGGTTATAGATGCGTATGTTTAAATGCAAGGAGCATAGTAAATAAGAAAAACGAATTAAACATTATGGTAGAAGATATTGACCCTCACATAATTGGTATAACTGAATCATGGGCCAACATAGATATAACAGATGCTGAATTAGGACTGACAGGATATGTAATGTTTAGGAAAGATCGAATAGGAAGAAGGGGCGGGGGAGTTATTTTATATGTTAAAGAATCTATTCAGGCTTATGAAATAAAACTAGAAAGGGAAGCAGATTGCGATCAGGAAATAAAAAATTAACTATTGGATTAGTTTACCGAAGTCCAAACATACACGAAGAGGACAACACAAAAATAAAAAAACGCTATAAAGGAAGTTAGTAAAGGGGAATGTATCATAATGGGGGATTTTAACCATGGACACATACAATGGAATTCTCTAAAGAGCACAGGGATTGAGGACCAACAATTTCTATTTTTAATCCAGGATAGCTTTCTTACTCAGCACGTACTAGAACCAACCAGGGGAGAAAATGTATTAGATATAGTTTTGTCATCACAAAAAGAATTAGTGGACAATGTAAAAATATTTGAACCATTGGGTAATAGTGACCATAATCAAATACATTTTGACATCAATGTAAAATCAGAAAGTAAAAATAAGAAAACGTACAAGAGAAACTTCCACAAAGGTAACTACAAAGATATGAGAAAATACTTAGCAAAGCTAGATTGGAATAACATGCTGATGAATGAGACCGCAATTGAATGTTGGAATATTCTAAAATATGAAATTGAGAGTATCATCGATAAATTTGTTCCCTTCCAAAAATAAGGAAAACGGTGTAGAAAGAAACACTTGTCAAAAGAGGCTATTAGAAAAATAATGCTAAAACAAACTATGTGGAGGGTTTATAGGCGTACCAGAAAGGACGAAGACTATGCAAAATACAAAGAGGCACTTAATGCAGCTACAACTGAAATCAGACAATCTAAAAGAAGCTATGAGCAAAAACTAGCATGTAACATAAAAAATGACAGCAAGAGTTTTTATGCATATGTCAGGAATAAACAAAACGTACAAGAAAAGGTTGGACCTCTAGAAGACAGTGCTGGAAATATAATATCACAGGGGTTTTTAATGGCGGAAGACCTAAATGGTTACTTCAGTTCAGTGTTTACCAAAGAAGATATTAGTTCATTACCAGTTGCTGATGCTAAATTTCAGGGGGCTAAATCTGACTATTTAGGTCCGTTAGTTGTAACTCCAGAATTGGTAGCTAAGAAAATAAAGGCAGTGAAGGATAACAAATCACCGGGAGTGGATGGGATTCCTCCAAAATTACTAATGGAAACAGTAGAACAAATCAGTATACCACTTGCAAGAGTATTCAACTTGTCATTAAAAGAGGGAGCTGTTCCGTTTGAATGGAAAGAAGCAAACATCATACCATTATTTAAAAAGGGTTCGAGAAATAAGTCAGAGAATTACAGACCAGTGTGTTTAACGTCAGTGATTTGTAAATTATTAGAAAGGTTAATTAAAGACCATATGGTGGACTTCCTCGTTAAGCATAAATTATTAAATTCATCTCAACATGGATTCCTTAAAGCGAGGTCATGCTTAACAAATATGTTATGTTTTTTGGAAGAAATCACCAAGTGGATAGACGTGGGATCGCCAGTAGATATTATCTACTTAGATTTTCAGAAAGCTTTTGACAAAGTGCCACATCAAAGATTACTACTTAAATTAAAAGCCCATGGTATCGGGGATAGCATAACTGACTGGATAGAACAATGGCTGACTGACAGAAGACAACGAGTTGTAGTAGATGGAGAAGTTTCAAATTGGAAATCGGTTTTGAGTGGGGTACCTCAAGGGTCAGTACTAGGACCTATATTATTCTTAATTTATATCAATGACTTGGACGACAGTATAACAAGTAACGTACTGAAATTTGCGGATGACACAAAACTGTTTAGAAAGGTTAATACTGATGGTGATAAACAACATTTACAAAACGATCTAGACAGATTAGTGAAATGGTCTGAGAAATGGCAGATGTTGTTCAATTTTGGGAAATGTAAATGCCTACATACAGGACATAGGAACTTGAATGTAAACTATAGAATGGGAGATACTGTTCTGGGTACTACTGTAAAAGAAAAGGACTTAGGAGTTACAATAAGCGCTGATATGAAAGTTTCAGAGCAGTGTGGTATTGCAGCTTCAAAGGGTAATCAAATTCTTGGATTGATTAGAAGAAACATAACATACAAGGGAAAAAAGTTAATTATACCTCTTTATAAAGCAATAGTTAGACCTCATTTAGAATACTGTATACAAGCATGGAGACCATATCGTAAGAAGGATATAGATACGCTTGAACGCATACAAAGGAGAGCAACTAAAATGATTCCAGAACTGAGAGACCTTAGTTATGAAGAACGCCTGAAAGAATGTGGTTTAACAACTCCAGAGACAAGGAGGTTAAGAGGAGATCAGATTGAAGTTTTTAAGATATTGAATGGGTATGAAAATATTGATAGAAATATGTTTTTCTCACTCAAGAAGGATAGCAGAACTAGAGGACATGAGGTAAAATTAGTAAAGGATCAATGTAGATTGGACATCAGGAAGCACTCGTTCTCACAGAGGACAATAAATGAATGGAACAAATTGTCTACAGATTGTGTAACTGCTAGCAGCGTGAATATGTTTAAAAACAAGGTTGACACATATCTCAGGAGGGCGGGCTATAAGTAAATGAACATTGTTGGACTCTCGATAAGCCAATGGCTTCCTTGTCCACTTGCCATCTGGGCCTTTGGCTTGGACGGCAAATCTTGTTAAATCTTGTTAAAAGAAGCGGAAAGTGGAGAATGTGTGGGGGATAACTAAACTAGAAATTCATCGGCAATTATATGTCACCGCTCGTTAAGAATGCGCTGCTCTGATATCCGTACACAAAACGGATTACTATCAAAACCGCTTAGACAAGGCAAACAATAATTTTTTTTTCGACTATTGAGTTCCCTTGATGGCCAGCGCATTCAGCAACGTCCAAAATTCCACTCGACGGCCCAAGGACGTGAACTACTTTCACATTTCTTCAGTGAACAAATCGACAAACTCCTGTCGAGCTGCAGTGCTTCAACAACATCGATAGGCCAACTGTTGAAAAACGTTGTTTCACCGAATATATCCATGTGTTTGACCAACATACGAACGCAGAGATCACAGCGATTACAAATGCTTCTCTGGATTAGGCAGTCATGCCAAGGCCGCTTAAGCATGCAATTTTCCGTCCATCGCTGAAGACGCCATCACTTGACAAAGACATCCTGAACAACTATCGACCAGTGAGTAACCTCACACAATTATCCAAGGTAGTTGAGAAAATAGTCGAACTTAGGATAATGACGCACTTTTCTAATCAGCAAATGGCTGAGTTCTTTCAGTCGGCGTATTGAAAAAAATATTCGTCTGAAACCGCGCTACTGTACTTTACAAGTGCCATCAAAACAGCCATGGACAATAAACAAGAAACAACCTTGGTTCTCGTTGATTTTAGCGCGGCCTTCGACACAATCAACCACGGTATCCTGATTAGGCGATTACGTTTGCGCTGCGGCTTTTTTGTAATCGGTGGCCTATCGTCGAGTACAACTACTCTGACGGCAGATGTCCCACAAGGCTCTGTGCTTGGACCACTGCTCTTTTCACTGTACGTCCAACATATTGGCGACATTATTCGAGCCCATGGACTATTCTTCCACCACTATGTTGACGACTTATAGATCTACTCACACTTCGACCTGAATCCATCCGCTTTCGCGGCTGTTGTGCAGCAAATGGAGCATTGCTTGGATAACATAACACATTGATGGCATGGAATTATATGTGTATGAATGACGGATTTTCTAATTGCACCCAAGTCTGCAGCTGTAATCGTTGACGGCAGTGTGATTCGAGTTGGTGTTTCTAGAATCACAGCTTCGCGATGTGTTTGAAATCTCGGTGTCTTCATTGACAGGCACCTAGATACGAAAAAGCAAGTGTCACAAGTCGTCAGCGCATGTTCATTCTACCTCCGCCACATCAATAAAATCAGCCGTTTTCTACACAGACCGACAAAGGAACGCGTAGTCAATGCCATCATCACATCGCGGCTTGAATACTGCATCGCACGCTTATACGGCACGTGTGTAGGCAACATCGCCCGTCTGCAACGAATACACAACGCGGCTGCCAGATTGATTCTGCGTCGTCCACGTAGCAACAGTGACAGGCCCCTGTTACAACTTCACTGGCTGCACGCAGAGTCGGTTTCAAAATACTGATACTTACATACAAAGCCATGCACGACGAAGCGCCCGTGTATTTGTGTGAACTCGTGCGCCCACATCAACCGGCAAGAGCACTGCGTTCTGCCAGCAGTAACAGTTTGGAAGTGAAACGCACACGTACCAAGGCTGGGAACGGCTCGTTCGCAGTGGCTGCGGCGTCTCTGTGGAACACTAACTTAAAACCTGTGACACTCTCGCCAGCTTCAAATGTCGACTAAAGACACATTTCTTTCGTATCGAATATTAGCGTATATTCTAGATGAACATTGTCCTCTACTCATAGCAGTTTAATTTATAACTATTCCATTTATCTTATTCATGATATTTAACAATATTTTACCAATAAATTTTATTAATTATTATTGTTAAAATATCTTACTAAATTACTAAATTATTTATTATCATTAATCATACATATGCATTTATTTATTAGTACTATTGCTCTAATTATTGTGCTATATTAATTTTATAATAATTCTCATTACCAGCAGCGAATATATTTATTTAGTTATTTCCTTATTTAGCAATTTTACGCTATTTTATTGCTGTATTTATTTTAAATAATTCTTATTACTAGTAGTGTTTTAAATAGCATTATTTGCTGATTTTGCAATTATACAATATTTGATGTATTTTAATAAGTTGTGAAGCGTTACGAACAGTTTTGGTTCTGGCGCTATATCAAATAAAATATATGTTGTTATAATTATTATTGTTATTATTATTATTAATTCACGAACAGTAAAAAAACTGTTATCAGTAGTTGAATTTGAGTTCAGGAATTGTTGCCTCAAAAATACTGCCTCTAACTAAATGTCAACAAAATCGGTTTCCAAATATATGTCTTTATCATGTTATATATTCAGTTTATGTATAATATATGTGCAATAGTAATCCTAATTCTAATCAATATTCCATTCTTTCTGACAATTCATTGTGCTACCTTAATCATTAAACTGTAAACAAACCATATTTTCGCTCGCTTACTTCCCTGCCGGACCAACTTACTCTAAAATACTGCCTCTAACTAAATGTCAACAAAATCGGTTTCCAAATATATGTCTTTACTATATTATATATTAAGTTTATGTATAATATATGTGCAATAGTAATCCTAATTCTAATCAATATTCCACTCTTTCTGACAATTCACTGTCCTACCTTATTGAACTGTTAACAAACCATATTTTCGCTCGCTTACTTCCCTGCTGGACCAACTTACGCTAAAATACAATTTTTTTCTCCATAATATATGTATATTGTAAGTATATATATATATATATATATATATATATATATATATATATATATATATATATATATATATATGTGTGTGTGTGTGTGTGTGTGTGTGTGTGTGTGTGTGTGTGTGTGTGTGTGTGTGTGTGTGTGTGTGTGTGTGTGTGTGTGTGTGTGTGTGTGTGTGTGTGTGTGTGTGTGTGTGTGTGTGTGTTTGTGTGTGTGTGTGTGTGTGTGTGTGTGTGTGTGTGTGTGTGTGTGTGTGTGTGTTGTGTGTGTGTGTGTGTGTGTGTGTGTGTGTGTGTGTGTGTGTGTGTGTGTTTGTGTGTGTGTGTGTTTGTGTGTGTGTGTGTGTGTGTGTGTGTGTGTGTGTGTGTGTGTGTGTGTGTGTGTGTGTGTGTGTGTGTGTGTGTGTGTGTGTGTGTGTGTGTGTGTGTGTGTGTGTGTGTGTGTGTGTGTGTGTGTGTGTGTGTGAAATAGTAATACTTGTTTTAATGAATATTCCACTCTTTTTCTGACAGTTCACTGCACCAAATTCAAAACACTGCTGCAGCAAGATTCCCCCGCCAAGATTCCCCCGCCAAGATTCCCCCGCCAAGATTGTTGTTATACACATGTGTATCTAATCTTGTTTTTATGTATTCCATCGCACATTATTGTATAGATTTATTATGGTAGATGTAGCATTTAATAATATTGAATAATCGGAATGTACGATACCGACTGATTTGGGGGAAATATGTATATTACTTGCAATTACGCATTATGTACATGGATTGCTCAAGTGCACATAATATGTATATAATATGTATAGAATTAAGCGATATAACTGCACATAGTATGTGTAATGATATCGCTTAATTCTAGGCATTCTTCTAATTATAATTCTAGCTGCACACTCCCAATACAAAATTGGTCAGGTTTTGCATGTTTTTAGACCCTGTAGCAGTAACATTTACTTAGGTTTACTTAGGTTCTTCCTGACCGTAGGCGGTGGCTTCGGTGGTCAGATCTTCAACTTTCCCTTGGAATGTCGCAGGATAGCCATCATCGCCGCGAGGGGCTTCTGACTACATCAATGCCCTTGGCAGATCGACTTGTTCATGCATGGAACTTTCAATCGCTGTGTTAACCAATCATATTGCTTGCTCAGATTTATAGAGCCCGTATACGGGAACTTACCATTAGTTGACCCGTCGTCGGTGGTCGGACGAGTAATGATGAGCATTTCGCTCTTTGAAGTTGGTGCGCGAGCGGATCTAGTTTCCAGAAACAAGTCAACCAAGACAGGTAATGTGACGAAGTACAAATGATTGAACGCGCAGCCAAAGTTTGCGTGGGAAAAAATTTGAAGGAAGGAAGATGACTAATTTGCAATTTTATCTTATACATATTTTATGTTATATTCAGATTAAAGCATTGAAGTGTTATACGTATACTATATTTGTCATTTTTATGTACACAACTCATGCATTGTAATGTTTTTGAACAACATGATTTAGCCAGAAATGTGTTTGATTTTCATATTTTATTAATATGTGTTGAATGTGCTAGGCTTCAGCTGCAGGTACAGGTGTTTGCGTTCGCTAATTGTAAAAATAACTGATTTCAAATAATTTCACTTGGTCTGCTTTATGCGATCGGATATGATATGATGAAAGTTATCGGCGCAAGGCTGGACGAACGATCTAATTATTAGCCTCCATTATCCAAGTTCTGGCATGTGGCGCCACCGCATGTGGCTCACACCAGAGTCTGGTTCCATACCGTACTTTTCATTGTGTCGGAATTTATGTATGCACCCACATTCTGGGTGGATGCCTTTAAACGTTGCTTTTATTGTCACAACTGTCACAATGAACAGTTAAATTATTTAAAATAATGTAGTGTGTGTAATTTCGATAATGACGCTGATTGGCTGCTGGCGCTTTACGGTAACGCCTACACAACATGGAGTGGTTAACTCTCAAACCATGGTTTTGGACAGTTTTCATAAAGGCAGAATTAATTGTGAAGACATCGCGATCTGACGCCCATCTGCACTTGTTCCTCATTGGAGAACATTTCTAACATATCAACTTGGGACGTTGTCACTAGTAAATTAGCCGACGTCAATGAATGTATTGGCACACGAGATAACATTGTTCAGCCAGGAAAGCTTAAACATTTAAAATGTTGGATCTTTGGCAATGGCATGTTGCAGTATGAAGCGAATTTGAAAACTCGTAGGCATATTGGTGTGACATTCTCTAAACACTGTAAACGTATTAATATTTTGCGAAATCTTGTATTTTAGGGTAAGTGCGTTTGCCTGTAGCTAAGTGATTTTCACGAAACTTTTCAGCACATTGGTAACATATTGCCAGTGGATGTCATGAAGTTTTATATTCATTTGATGGGCTAATGTTCTTACAATCATGCAAAACATTAACATGGCCACCAGTGGGGAAACTAACTATGGTCAGCGCTTTTACGTCATCTGTATAACGTTTCACAACGCTCTGTACAGTGATACTGCTCAGTGAACGCAGGTGCGGGGACTGCGAGATGTAGGCCAGACGGCATCATCCTCTTAATTATAATTATACTGTATATGTGTAAGCCTTAAGAGTTCTGAATGTAGGCCACTGTAATTATGTACGGCATTATATGAAAAAAATTTTTTTTAAAGGAAAACACACAAAGACCAAGATTAACAAAGTTTAATAAAGAGTTTCAAAACCAGTGTTTATCACAATTACGAATTACATTAAAACAACAAAGAACAACAACTGGTACCAAACAACAACCGTCACAACAACAACAACAACCGGTACTCAGTAGGATGGACCTGAATGGTCCGCTGGTGCTGATACATCTAATAAACACATATAATAAACACAAAACAGTTTACACTACCATTATCCAAATGCAGCACCCACTGCACAGTGGATTAGAAAATATCCGCTGATATGGAACAATAAGCCACCAATAATGCAGTTAAAGGTACAAACAATTTAGTTTAGAAATTGTAAATAGAAATCTGTTTAGCAGTGTCGCCATCTAGCGACTATCGTGAAAACAATATCTCCACCCAAAACTGGAAGTTCGCTACATTATACAGTGCATAGAATGTACCTCTTAAATCAGCCAGATGGGCATCGTGCAAATTAAACATGATAACACTTTAAAAGAGTTAATTAAAATGTTCTGAGATTCATGACAAATTCTATACGATATAAGCAAGACGTACTGGCAGAGATTATCGCTCACGCATAAACAATACAGCTAAATACCCAAATGCTTGAATGAAATAAACATTAAGAATGCAACTCGCACGACATAACAGCCTTGAAGACACAAATATACAATAATTATGAAATGCAACGTTTCACTAACCTCAGTCATGGGTGGAGTATATCTTTCAGAACAAACAATTATAAACACGCCACATAAATCGATCCTCTTGGGAGTAACTACAAACAGCTAGCGTGCCCAGGACCGACCACTGGTATCTGCACCAGGCAGATGTCAGTAGATAGATAAACATGGCAGTGTCGCCAACTAGCGACTATTGCGAAAACAAAGCATGCACCCTAAACTGGGAGTTACACATTGCATGGAATGTATCACCTAAATCAGCCAGACGGGTATCGTACAAATTAAACATGATAACACTTAAACAGGTTTGGCTAAAGTGTTCTGAGAACCATGACAAATTCTATACGATATAAGCAAGACGTACTGGCCAACATTATTGCTCACGCATAAACAACACAACTAAACGCTTGCATAAAATACACCTGAAAGAATGCAACTCGCATGACATAGAAGTATTGAAGACAATATACAATACTAATAACATATCTTTCAGAACGAGCAATTATATGCACGCCACACAAAATAAACGGTCTTCTTGACAGTATTAACTACAAACAGCGTGCCCAGGGCCGACCACTGATCACTGCACCAGGCAGATATCAGCGGGGCGCATCAAATCAATCCAGGGGCTCGCCTCCCGCGCAAACAACAAAGTCCCATACGTTTAAATAAACTGGTACTATTATGTAAAACATGAAATAGAACATTACGTTATTTAAACAACCGTAAGATTAAAATGTGGCAACGATACAGCAGTCACATAAAATACAGAAACAAAATATAAAACAATGTTTTCTCTCAAACAAGTTATGCGACAATGGCGCCAACGATAATCAAAAAGTGACCCAATCACATGTGCATTATAAAAACAACGTATTATTCCCGTCAGCATCACTTGCCTCCGATACACTAATTCTCCGATACACTAATGACTTCAGGACGATCAATTAATCATTGTTATGTGTTGGATATCGGCAACATTCGTTCATGTTGTGCAGGACATTATCTTTATTAAATTACATTAGTGATTAGTTTTTGCATTTATTTTTAGGGTAAGTTCACGTGGATCCATTGACAAGGTTAAACCTGCGCTATTTTAAAGAAGAAAAACGATGACATAAACTATTTGTTAACGGTTTGTGTGCACATAGTTCTTCATGAAGTTATATTATGCTGTAACTGTTGCATAGGCCGTTAAACATTGTGTTCTGACAAGCTATATGTAATCATTGGTGTTTATGAATGATCATGGTGTTACCGCAAGTTGCAACAGTTTCTAAGATAAATTGTAACATTGCCGAATCCCACGGCGATTAATACACGTTTTGTAATTAACATGATATTCTTCATTATAATATTTACACGGTGATCCAAATAGTGGAACTATCCATTTTTGTTAGATACATATTTTAGGTAGGACCTATTTAGTTTTCTCATCTAGTCATATATCCTAGATTATTAAAACATGGGAATACCATCAACTTTTTATAGTGGTATGTTAAATTTCACCCCAATGGAAAACATTACATATCACAATTTACACAATTTACATGCGTGCGTTCATGTGTGCGTGCGCATCCTGTAGAAATGTGAATAATTAGAATTCCACCCGCCTTGTGTCTTTTGGGGAAACTGGGAACCTTTTTTCCTGGTTCTGGATCCGCCCGTTTGATGGAAATGACGTTCATTGCTGGTTGACCAATTCAGGGTTCAAACCCATCCTTCACTTTCGCAAACATCAGCGTATGACGGTGGCGCCTCCTGGGGAACAATATGCGCAAGTGGCGCCTCCTCGGGAACGGTCGGCACACAATCTGGTAATGTCCGGTGATCGCTTTCCGCATTACCGATATCCGTCGTCATTGCGTAACTAGGCGGACGACCGTGATCGTCTACATGTGGAGATTCCTGCTCAGGTGATGTAATGGAGCTGAAAACAAAATACCACAGGAATAATATTATATGTGTAACGGAACGGTGCCAGGACATTAACACTTAGGGTGTGTCTCCCACCTGTTTTGGAGGTTAACCTCCCATCTCCCACTGGTTTGTGGGACCAATCTCCCACCTCTCTCCATTCGTGAGAGTCCACCTCACATCTCCCACCTCATTTTGATGCCAACTTCCCACCATTTTTTAGGACCAATCTCCCACCTCCCACTTTCTGACCCCCTTCACATTTCGTCAGTTCATTTGAAAGCCAATTTATACATTGCCAGAATGCAATCGTCGAGACAAATTCCACTTTTTTATGGGTATTTCTTGTGTGTCCAACGCACGTTATTGAACGCAACGTATTTAGTATATCGATTCACACTAACTGAGAATACATATTTACAAGAACAACTGATTTAAATTTTTTTTACATAAGTTTGATACTTTTTATGGCGGAATATCAGTTAGATAAGTGATCAAGAATGGTTCGATGGGAATGTATTGAGTGCCCCTCCCCCGGTCATCAACTGTGACATTATATGTCCTGGTTTGTAAGTATGAGATGTTGCTGTCAGGGCCAAGACATCTTGTTAATATAAATATATAAATCCGTACATACATTAGTAACTTCATATATTCTGGGATTAAAAATTGCAATCTAGTATTGTTTCCTTGGTGTAATTCTAGAATAGCGTTACAACCCATATATCCATGTACCCATATATAAAGTTAAACTTCTAATCTGGTCCTAATATGTTAGCTCAAATGGACTTGAGCGTCGTGAATAAGGAGCAGTCAAGCACGATGTATGATTATTCAATCACACATCATACCCGTTCTCCAGGTAAAACGGACGTTTTCCTACATTCGCCACTTTTACCGATATGGTAGTCTGTCAAGAGTCTGGCGGAGTCTACGTGAAGATTGTCACACACGATGTCTGACGTAATACTCAGCCCTTTACTCGATATACTCATGTAATTTATGTAACCTGTACTACATCAGTGCCCCTGGCAGATCAACGTGTTGAAACATGGAACTGTCAGTTGCTGTGTTAACCAATAATATCGGTCACTCAGATTTACAAGGCTCGCATACGGAAACTTAACTTTAATTGGTAGTGGATCCCGCGTCGCTGTTAAGACGGGTAACGATGAGCATTTCGTGGGAACGCTCTTTGACATTTGGGCGAGGACGCGTCTAGTTCTCAGAAACACGACGACCAAGACAGGAAGTGGGAATAAGTACAAATGATTCAGCGTAAATCCACACCTTGAGCGGGACAAATGAACGTTTCGTTGGGTCGATCTGTACTGTAGTAAGTATTACCACCCCTGGCTAGTGATGATGACAGACGACCCGATTTCTCTCCTTGGGATTCCGGCGTGCTGAACGACCGATACTATACAGACAGTGGTATAGATGACATTCCCATCATGTGCGATAGAGGGTGTGTGACGAACGGAGACGATACAGTCCGGGACATCAACACCGTGCCCACAAATCGTTTATTAAAAGGGGAAGTGTTTTTTTCCAGCGGATCAAATAAGCAGGAACAACCAGCCGGTTCCGCGGACACACGATGTGTTCCGAATGTGGCCTCGTCCAAAGTCAAGATTTCATGCATGTATTTCTTTAATCCTAGATATCAATCTTACCATAAAACACACAGAAACCTATAAAAAAAATTGCATTCTATAGAAATCTATATAATTCTGCATATTATAATATATTTGTGTAAAAAAAAACACAGAATACTATTGATTGCACAGAAATTATTTATATCTGCTTCAATTTTCTATTTATTTTTATAGAATTTTATTGAATTCTACAGAGTATAGCCGAATACGGTATAGCAAACTATAGATACCATAATTTGCATAGCTATGTCCACAAAATATATAATATTCTATAAAAAAAGTATATTCTTTGGAATATCCTATAAAAAAGTATATATAATATTTTCTTAATTCTGCACAGCTGTGTCCGGAAAAATGGTATGACAAATATGACATAATATGACAAATTCAATAGATTGTTTTGCTAATGGTACCAACCTCGATCTTTCGGCACAATGACGAGAAAGGACATTGAACATTCGGACGAGAGCCACGCAAATGGCGACAGCGATTACGAGGCCGAACAATACAAGCATAACGACGAACACAGCGTTCATGCCGACGCTGCTTTCTGTTTCGCCTGAAAGACATATAGTAAATATAAACCACGAGTTTCTTCTAACTACAACTATTGATATACTCACTCAACGTTGAGTGAAGTAAATCAATAGATGTAGTTAGAAGGAAATCGTGATTCATATATTATCTACCAACTAAATATACATTTTCACGAATAGTAAATATGAACGTGAACATGGGTTGCAATGGCGTGGCGTACACACGACGACTTAAATGGGTTGTACAAAGATTTGTATTGGCTGACTGATACAGAGTTGGGAGTTTCGCATAATTAGAATGCCCCAATTCTCTTAATTTTGTTCGACCTCAAAGTTACTCTAAATTAACATTGTTGTACTTCATGCCTTAGTATTTTTGTTATAGTATGGTCTGTATTGTTGTAGTATATTTAGCAGCAATGTTGTACTTCATGTCTTAGTCTTTATTGCTGTAGTATATTTAGCAGCAATGTTATACTTCATGTCTTAGTCTTTAGTGCTGTAGTATATTTAGTAGCAATGTTGTACTTCATGTCTTAGTTTTATTGCTGTAGTATATTTAGCAGCAATGTTGTACTTCATGTGTTAGTCTTTATTGCTGTAGTATATTTAGCAGCAATGTTGTACTTCATGTCTTAGTTTTATTGCTGTAGTATATTTAGCAGCAATGTTGTACTTCATGTGTTAGTCTTTATTGCTGTAGTATATTTAGTAGCAATGTTGTACTTCATGTCTTAGTTTTATTGCTGTAGTATATTTAGCAGCAATGTTGTACTTCATGTGTTAGTCTTTATTGCTGTAGTATATTTAGCAGCAATGTTGTACTTCATGTGTTAGTCTTTATTGCTGTAGTATATTTAGCAGCAATGTTGTACTTCATGTCTTAGTCTTTATTGCTGTAGTATATTTAACAGCAATGTTGTATTTCATGTGTTAGTCTTTATTGCTGTAGTATATTTAGCAGCAATGTTGTACTTCATGTCTTAGTCTTTATTGCTGTAGTATATTTAGCAGCAATGTTGTACTTCATGTCTTAGTCTTTATTGCTGTAGTATATTTAGCAGCAATGTTGTACTTCATGTCTTAGTCTTTATTGCTGTAGTATATTTAGCAGCAATGTTGTACTTCATGTCTTAGTCTTTATTGCTCTAGTATATTTAGCAGCAATTTTATACTTCATGTCTTAGTCTTTATTGCTGTAGTATATTTAGCAGCAATGTTGTACTTCATGTCTTAGTCTTTATTGCTGAAGTATATTTAGCAGCAATGTTGTACTTCATGTCTTAGTCTTTATTGCTGTAGTATATTTAGCAGCAATGTTATACTTCATGTCTTAGTCTTTATTGCTGTAGTATATTTAGCAGCAATGTTGTACTTCATGTCTTAGTCTTTATTGCTCTAGTATATTTAGCAGCAATGTTATACTTCATGTCTTAGTCTTTATTGCTGTAGTATATTTAGCAGCAATGTTGTACTTCATGTCTTAGTCTTTATTGCTGTAGTATATTTAGCAGCAATGTTGTACTTCATGTCTTAGTCTTTATTGCTGTAGTATATTTAGCAGCAATATGCCGCACCGTAAAAACTACACCCATTTAAATTTCCCAATAAACATCACACCCAAGTTGAAATCGTTGATCACGAGTCGGGAAAGGGGAAGGATAGGCTAAAGGGGACTGTCACTGGCGGTTCGACGAGGAAACGACAGAACGGAACCAAAGAGGCAATGAAGAAGCCAAGTAGACGACGCATCAGCACCAGCAACAAGGAGGAAGCAAAGGCGTGTGTCATACTTCATGAACTGTAGACCTCGGAAGGTGTGGGCACAGTGTCAATTGTACAATGGTTGAACCCCAGGAGTACGTTGTTTTATCTTCCACAACAACGAGTGCGAGAGTGACTAAGCGATGCAGGTTTGTTGAATGTTTGGATTAAATTATAATGCATTTGTTTTATAGTTACACATGTAGCAATTGTTTATTTCATTTCAATATTCGTATTTTATAAATGGGGTAAGACTGTTGCTTTTATTTGGCAAGACGCCCCCGAGGGTTTATTGATTCACAAGAGGGCTTCATGGCCTAGCATGACGCCAACTCTGGACAATATATTTAACTAACGATTATATACTATTAGTGTTAACAATCGTCACTAATGTTTTTGGTATTACATGCTACAATCACACAACAATCGCATGACGGCATAGATACCTTTTCCCGGGAAGGGCGGCTCGGTGCTCCGCCCTACCGTATTGTTACAGTTGCGCTCGTCAGATCTGTCCGAACAGTCGTATTCGCCATCGCAAAGCCAGCTGGGTGAGAGACAGCTCAGGGTCCCTCGCTGGTAGCAGTAGAAGCAGTCAGGGGCGCTGGGTGGGAGAGTCGTCCACAAATACGTCGTCTGCATCGGGCCATTCCTTATGAACAAATAACACACAACATTATCGAAAATAAACCGATATAGCGTGATTACCCTTAACAAAAAAATCTATGGAATTCCATGGATATTCTATAGAAATATATAGAATTCTACATATTGTTTGTGGTTACTATCGTGGAATTGGAACTTCGAGTTACATCATGTAGCTTTTAACTCAAAGTATTCGCTACAGACAATCAGAAACATATAATACGTTGCATATGTCATATGTGTTCGCCATTGTGCGAACGTACGCTACAAATAATCAGTAACATATAATACGTTGCATATGTCATATGTGTTCGCCATTGTGCGAACGTACGCAGAAATTAAAGCTGCCCCAAAATATGTTATGTTTCGCGTTGAGTATGTATGTTGTTATTTCGATATGGAATTGATCATTTGAATTGGTAATTTGGAATTAGAATTGAAACACCAAGTCTGTACGATAGTATATATGTATTTCGGTCCTCATTTCATATCGTATGTCTATTATGAGACTGAAAACTAATAAGCTGGAGTACAGTAACTGAAGTAGACGAGAAGGATCATGGGCGGATCCAGGGGGTGTCCATCAGGTGCCCGGGCACCCCTCTATATTTCGGCCGGATTTTGTTTTTATCACGTGTTAATTAGTTTTCGATACATCGCAAGGTTGTGCCCAGCACTTATTCCTCAGATAAGGATATTTCTAAAACACAAACCAGGAGAATTGCCACCTGGTCTGGTACTGCCATTCGTCTCCCAGTCTTTCGCAGTCTATCTGATTTGCTCCACCCCATCCAGTCTTATCCTCGTAACAGGGCCTACCCAATATTAAACGCCGATGAATTTTTGAATCACGTCGATGTGGTTGCATTTGGTGACACAAAACAATGACGTCATGTAGGTCTCGAAGAGAAAAAAGAACGAAATTATTGCCATCATCTGGAAACAGATACGAAAGGTGTCGACTTCCGGAAGATTGACGACCAAACATGCGAAAGTGCTATCAATAAGACCGGGGGAGGGCGAATGGTATGGCTGCTTTGATGTGGACCAATAACCCCCAGTATATGATTGCGGTGTTGACAATCATATACTGAACATGGGCATCGCGAAGAGATGCAAAGTGACATAGCTCTGTCTATGCAATGATTTCATCAGTCATAACAGTGGAGAACGTTTTAATGACACCCCTAAGTGGCAAGGAGAGTTCCAAAACATATCCATAGAGTTGATGTCTGAGGCCAATATACCACTTAATTGATGGACCGTTATAGGATGCGATGATTCCAATGCTACGAAGTACTGGAGGCATTCGCACAACTCTACCCTGGTGGTGTGGAGGTGTTCTACCCAAACACATAAGTTCAAACTAGATTTAAATGATTTTGCTAGACAATGAATGATGGCGTGAATATGCAACAACATGAATTTGTAAAATATTTTAAATATTAATTTTAATCAAAACATGCGTACTTTTTAGTTTATATTTCGTATGCAGAATCTACTGTAGTTATATGAAAATACAAAGGCAATGAAGAACATTAAATCACCTGGAGTGGATGGAATTCATCCTAAACTATTAATGGAAACAGTATAACAAATTAGTATACCACTTGCAAAAGTTTTCAACTTGTCATTCCTTTTGTGGTTTCTTTTGAATGGAAATAACAAACATCATACCATTATTTAAAATGGGTTCGAAAAATAAGTCAGAAAACTACAGACCAGTCAGTTTAACATCAGTGATATGTAAATTGTTAGAAAGTTTAATTAAATACCATATGGTGGACTTCCTTGGTAGGCATAAATTATTAAATCCATTTTAACATGAATTCCTAAAAGTGAGAACATGGTTAACAAATGTGTTATGTTTTTTGGAAGAAATCACTAAGTGGATAGACGAGGGATCTTCAGTAAATATTATATGCTCAGAAAACTTTCGACAAAGTGCCACATCAAAGATTACTACTTATATTAAATGTCCATGGTATCGGGGATGGCCTAATCGACTGGATAGAGAACAATGGCTGACTGACAGAAGAGAGTGTGTTGTAGTAGATGGGGAGGTTTCAAACTGGAAATCAGTTTTGAGTGGGGCACCAAAAGGATCAGTATTAGGACATCTAGTATTCCTAATATATATATATATATATATATATATATATATATCAATGACTTGGACGTTTATTATATACTCAGAAAGCTTTTGACAAAGTTCCACATCAAAGATTACTACTTAAATTAAAAGTCCATGGTATCGAGTATTCAGAGCAGTGTGGTATTGCAGCTTTATGTAGGTTTTATCCCCACCAGCAACCTAAACCCCCTAGTTCCAAAGGGTTATTATTTCCTTTGTAATCATCGTGGGTACATAATTTTTATCTATCGATGATCTCGATGAGAAGAGTATTTGCAGAAACGCAACGTTGTTTGGTTTGGAAAATATCTTAATACCACCAAGTCACAACAAACGCACAAATCCATGAATTCGACCAACACCGCGCCGACACTACTGTACTACAGCACAGTACAAAGTGATCTTGCTGAAAGGTTTTCCAATGAAACACTTGGTTTCTGTATAACTAAAAAAGGAACTCGACAATGAGTACAGTCATGGTTCATTGTCCCATTATATATTAAAAAAATTATATTATTATAAATAAAGAAAATAGCATTATTATTACACTTATTGTTCTAATGAATGCATTATATGTCATCACTGTCCTCGCTCCATGCATTGCCTGATTCATCGTCTGCTGACGTCTCTCCCACGTTGTTCCCATCGTCCGTAGCAGTGGCTGCGAGGGACTCCAGGTATGCATTAGTCATGCTCCGAGCAGTCTAATGCCATCCGTAATCGGTGGTACTCGCCTCGCCAGTCGGACCAGTCTGGTCGGATCTCTTCCAGATCCTTGCACAATGTGGACCCTTTTGGTGTGATTGACAAGCTTCTTGGTGCATGGGGAAGAGAGGCACAGCTAATCTTCTTCATTCTGGCCAGGGTTTCCTTTTCTTTGCCACAACTCATGTGCATGAAGGCCTTGTACCTAGCCTCGTTGATGTCAGAGGTTTTGAAATCGTACAACAAGCAGACACAAGGATGTGACAGTTGGAACATCGACAAGCTTAAGAAGAATGGCGAGGACGTCAGTATGGGTGGACCTCACTAGAGCGTTTCCTGAGGAAATGCTGTTTGCATAGAAGGCAATCAGGGTGTCGGGTGAGGGTGTCGGCCTCCTCGAGTCGACCTTCAAGGTAATTGGGCACTTCTGTTTGCAGCAGTTCCCCTTTGTTGGTTTTCATCGCATTTACCACCACGTGATGTGTATACTGTCCTATGATTGGCCAGTAGTGCGGCTTATTTTATTCCTATATGAGGAAACAGGGAAACACTTCCTTGAATGCTCCATGTTTTAAGAGCTCCGTACCACTCTTCCGCTGGACCTGATCGCTCCGAATCTGATCAATGGTGAAAGGTACTTGTCGAGTACCGAGGTGAGAGGTACTTGTCGAGTACCGAGGTGAAAGGTACTTGTCGAGTACCGAGGTGAGAGGTACTTGTCGAGTACCGAGGTGAAAGGTACTTGTCGAGTACCGAGGTGAGAGGTACTTATCGAGTACCGAGGGGATTTGTTCACCACGACTGGAACACATCTTCACCAAACGATCCCTAGGCATGACTGCACATGTTGACTTACTGTTGACTTGCAGCACGGGTTCATGTACGAGGATGCCGCCATCAATCATTGTTTTAATCCATCGCGTTATTGAATTAAATGAATGCCCCTTTTCTAACCCTTTGGGGGTTGCTGGCAGGGGGAAGCCCCCACCTAAAATTGCTGGCATTGGTCATTCCGTACGCAGGGAACCCAAAGGAAAGATTTGACATTGTTTTTAGCCTTGGCGCAATTCCCATAAATAACTGTACGTTTTCTCACCCTTTGAGGGTTGCTGGCAGGGGGAACCCCCTCCTAAATTTGCTTGCATTAGTCATTTCATGGTCAGGGAACCACACTGAACATTTTACACTGTTTTTAGCCTTGGCGCCATTCTCATAAATAAATGTACTTGTTTGCCCCTTTTGACGGGTGGTTTCAGGGGCAACTCCCCAGCGCAGACCCGGCAGCAACGCATT
This sequence comes from Lamellibrachia columna, assembly GCA_963662155.1. Taxonomy (NCBI): domain Eukaryota; kingdom Metazoa; phylum Annelida; class Polychaeta; order Sabellida; family Siboglinidae; genus Lamellibrachia; species Lamellibrachia columna. Next base: position 36,367,277 of record OY759266.1, on the reverse strand, counting down.
TGTGGGATGTCGGGGTGGTCCCTTCAGTCCATGGGGACGGACAAGAGTTTGGTAAGCCCTTTCTTTGACATGTTGTGGGCAGGGTGATAGCGTTCTACTAATGAGACCAAGTGCATGGTAATTTAGGAGCATTGATCATTCCAGAGTATTGTGATGGGTGACTCCTAAGTAATCAGGTTTTTGACCGTGTTTAGTGGTTCTCCCAGCAGTGTATATTGATGAAGTTTAGGATTGTGTTTGGGCGTGATGGTGACTACTGCATATTGAAATCCATTAGCCAACTTTTACACAATTTACTAAGGGTTTCTAAGTCATTTTGTAAGATCTCATATTGAAATGCATTAGCCAACTTTTAGATAATTTATTAAGGGTTTCTAAATCATTTTGTAAGATCTCCTGGTCATTAGAATTATTTATAGTCCTGTAGAGAATGCTATCATCCCCAAAGAGCGTAATAGTTGACTGTATATGGTTTTTGATATCGTTTATGAAGAGAAGAATCCTGGGGGACACCCGATGTCGCCCAGGAAGAGTGAGTGCCCTTAGCTGAAACTGATTATTTATGTTGGAAAAGGAAGCTGTTAATCCAGCCACGGGTGTTATTTGAGTTGCCATAGTAGTTTAACTTGACTGAAACTAATTGTTTACGTTGGGAAAGGAAGCTGTTAATCCAGCCACGGGTGTTATTTGAGATGCCATAGTAGTTTAACTTGACTGAAACTAATTGTTTACGTTGGGAAAGGAAGCTGTCAATCCAGCCACGGGTGTTATTTGAGATGCCATAGTAGTTTAACTTGACTGAAACTAATTGTTTACGTTGGGGAAAGGAAGCTGTTAATCCAGCCATGGGTGTTATTTGAGATGCCATAGTAGTTTAACTTGCCTGAAACTAATTGTTTACGTTGGGAAAGGAAGCTGTTAATCCAGCCACGGGTGTTATTTGATATGCCATAGTAGTTTAACTTGACTGAAACTAATTGTTTACGTTGGGGAAAGGAAGCTGTTAATCCAGCCATGGGTGTTATTTGAGATGCCATAGTAGTTTAACTTGCCTGAAACTAATTGTTTACGTTGGGAAAGGAAGCTGTTAATCCAGCCACGGGTGTTATTTGAGATGCCATAGTAGTTTAACTTGACTGAAACTAATTGTTTACGTTGGGGAAAGGAAGCTGTTAATCCAGCCATGGGTGTTATTTGAGTTGCCATAGTAGTTTAACTTGCCTGAAACTAATTGTTTACGTTGGGAAAGGAAGCTGTTAATCCAGCCACGGGTGTTATTTGAGATGCCATAGTAGTTTAACTTGACTGAAACTAATTGTTTACGTTGGGGAAAGGAAGCTGTTAATCCAGCCATGGGTGTTATTTGAGATGCCATAGTAGTTTAACTTGCCTGAAACTAATTGTTTACGTTGGGAAAGGAAGCTGTTAATCCAGCCACGGGTGTTATTTGAGATGCCATAGTAGTTTAACTTGACTGAAACTAATTGTTTACGTTGGGGAAAGGAAGCTGTTAATCCAGCCATGGGTGTTATTTGAGTTGCCATAGTAGTTTAACTTGCCTGAAACTAATTGTTTACGTTGGGAAAGGAAGCTGTTAATCCAGCCACGGGTGTTATTTGAGATGCCATAGTAGTTTAACTTGACTGAAACTAATTGTTTACGTTGGGGAAAGGAAGCTGTTAATCCAGCCATGGGTGTTATTTGAGTTGCCATAGTAGTTTAACTTGCCTGAAACTAATTGTTTACGTTGGGAAAGGAAGCTGTTAATCCAGCCACGGGTGTTATTTGAGATGCCATAGTAGTTTAACTTGACTGAAACTAATTGTTTACGTTGGGGAAAGGAAGCTGTTAATCCAGCCTTGGGTGTTATTTGAGATGCCATAGTAGTTTAAGTAGACTGAAACTAATTGTTTACGTTGGGAAAGGAAACTGTTAATCCAGCCATGGGTGTTATTTGAGATGCCATAGTAATTTAACTTGCCTGAAACTAATTGTTTACGTTGGGAAAGGAAGCTGTTAATCCAGCCACGGGTGTTATTTGAGATGCCATAGTAGTTTAACTTGACTGAAACTAATTGTTTACGTTGGGAAAGGAAGCTGTTAATCCAGCCACGGGTGTTATTTGAGATGCCATAGTAGTTTAAATTGACTGAAACTAATTGTTTACGTTGGGGAAAGGAAGCTGTTAATCCAGCCTTGGGTGTTATTTGAGATGCCATAGTAGTTTAAGTAGACTGAAACTAATTGTTTACGTTGGGAAAGGAAACTGTTAATCCAGCCATGGGTGTTATTTGAGATGCCATAGTAGTTTAACTTGCCTGAAACTAATTGTTTACGTTGGGAAAGGAAACTGTTAATCCAGCCATGGGTGTTATTTGAGATGCCATAGTAGTTTAACTTGCCTGAAACTAATTGTTTACGTTGGGAAAGGAAGCTGTTAATCCAGCTACGGGTGTTATTTGAGATGTCATAGTAGTTTTACTTGACTGAACTGAAACTAATTGTTTACGTAGGGAAAGGAAGCTGTTAATCCAGCCTTTGGTGTTTTTTTTAATCTTTTATCGGTTTTTATCTGTATACGTGTGTGTTAATGGTAACGTTGTTGTCTAATGCAGTAGTAATTACGTAATAATCGGAGTAATTACATAATAAACGTCAAAGTTCTTGGATCTTAGCTTCGATACAATACGTTCAACGATGACCAGTTTACCCCACAAATAGGGCACACATCAAAAAGCGGTACCCTTTCAATAACGCGGTTGTTAAAAAAATATCACCTTGTTATGTGGAAATAAGTCTCTTAAAGGGTAAACACGCATCAGTGCGACGTGTACTCAATGACAACTATTAGTTGGGTGTGCCCCCCCCCGGGTCACCGCTACAACCTACATAGACGCACCAGTCGGGTCGAGCTTCCATTATATTCGCCGTACGCTGTTTGTTACCTGTGCCCTGTCAGGTAGACCGAATCATAGGTTTTATAAGCAATTTAGACTAACCTCGTTGACAGATGGCCAGTGTCCATACCAAACTGTACAACGTGTCTTGAAAGTTTGCGCGTTCAACTTGATATGCTCGCAGTGCGTCTAAGCGCGGATTTTAACTGTCGTCTCGACCGTGTCACGTTGAGTACGCACTCGTAATTCATAAACCTGCCAGCCCCCGCAAGGGGGCTGGCAGGTGTGGTATGAAAGCCGGACCAGGGCCCGCCGGGCCCGGTAGAGGGCGCTGGGCTCGGACAGCAATATGAAAGCCTTTTGTTTCAGTCATTCTATGGCAAGTAATCCATAGAAATTACATTACTCATTGCGGGTCAAATTTGGGTATTGATAGCAATGTTATAATAATGTGGTTTTGTACAAAAACAATTGGTTTGGGTGGTGCTTCCAAGATTACAAAACTTACATTTTTTTCCTGGAACTTGATGATTGTTGCTAATTTTGTTGCTGACCTAGCTCTTACAAGGTCAAATATTTCATACATTTGCACGACACCCCCCAATTTGTATTTGCCTTTCAACTTTCATTGACGTACCAACTGCCAATACGCCTTGTTGTGCAAATATTATATATTGTCGAAATTTAACCAAAATATAGCTTTTCCGAGACATAATAAATAAAATAAACTAATTAGTTTTACAAATATTTATGTATATTTGGCATACTATGCTTTATATATTATGAACATTTCAAATTGCCATATTCTTGCACGTTTTATATTTGAATAGTAAATGTTCAGAGTACTTGCAGTATTTGGTAGTTTAGCAGCTGACGTAGTATGTCAGATATTTAAGAATTTTGCCAACTGTTTTTGCCTTTTGATGTTTATGGGGTCTAGTGGATTTCCAACAACTTATGAAATTTAAAATGTCGTTACTTTTATGTCAGGGAAGTCGGCCATACCCCAAAGCGGGAAACATTATATCACGAAATGTGCTTGGGTAACCGAAACATCACAGCCACCTTAATATATAATTCATCTTAATATAAATTGCCTGAGGGAAAGCTTTGAGACCCTACGCCGTGGATACCGTCAACCACACCCACACCTATTTATGGTAGTATTATCTAAGACACCGCCTACAACACCCACACCTATTTAGGGTAGTATTATCGAACAGGCTGATATTTCGCGTCAGCCCCGTCCGGATTCGCAGGGAGTGCCCGCCTCCGCTCGGCAGGTGACCGTCACTTCGCCGGCACATCCCGTTTCACTGCACCGTTGTTGTCGAGACGACACATAAGGTCCGCCTGTAGACGAACTGCTAGCATATCAAGTTGTACGCGCACACTTTCAAGATATTTGTACAGTTTGGTATGGACACTGGCCATATGTCACGGAGGTTAGTGTAAATAGCGTGTAAAACCTATGATTCGGTCTACCTGACAATGCACAGATAACAAACAGCGTACGGCGAATATAATGCCATGGAAGCTCACCCGACTGGTGCGTCTATGTAGGTTGTAGCGGTGACCCGGGGGGAGCACACCCAAATAATAGTTGTTATTGAGTACGCGTCGCACTGATGGGTGTTTACCCTTTAAGAGACTTACTTCAAAATAACAAGCTGACATTTTTTATCACCCGCCTCAATGAAAGTGTAACACTTGTTGACGTTTGCCCTATTTGTGGGGTAAACTGGACAACGTGGAACGTATGGAATCGAAGCTAGGATCCACGAACTTTGACGTTTATTAGGTAATTACTCCAAGTGCATTAGACAACAGCGTTATCATTAACACACACGTATACACATAAAAACCATCGCAGATACCTCTTTGATTATATAGGCCCAAACCATACACACATTAGGCACAGGTGGCAACTTACGTTCGGATGGTCGTTACTGGGACGGGGGGGGGGGACACACCCAAATAATTCATAGTTTAACGAGATCCAACACGTTTTGGCGTATGTGTGACCGACCCTTGTCAGACATGTCTTTAGACATAAAATTGGTACTAATGACATGACGTACACAATAGATTATTTACCGGCCCATATCTCTGACGTGCCTGTGTTGTAAAACCATGGAACATATCATCTTAATTCAAGTCGCTAGTAAAGTCTCAAAGACATAGCATCTTAATTAGTGAGCAACACGGATTCAGGGACTGCCTTTCCACTGTGGTAAAACTTATAAACTCTACTAATGACAGGTCAGAAACACTCAATCAACCAGAAAGGACAGACAGACGTAATGCTCTTTGATATGTCCAAAGCCTTTGATAAAGTCTCCCATCACCACCTATCTGACAAGTTAAGCCACTATGTCATCTCAAATAACACAGCTTCCTTTCCCACCGTAAACAATTAGTTTCAGTTAATGGCACTCACTCTTCCAGGGATAACGTTACATCGGAGGGGAGGGATCTGTTCTTGGACCAGTCCTCGTTAATGGCACTCACTCTTCCAGGGATAACGTTACATCGGAGGGGAGGGATCTGTTCTTGGACCAGTCCTCGTTAACGGCACTCACTCTTCCAGGGATAACGTTACATCGGAGGGGAGGGATCTGTTCTTGGACCAGTCCTCGTTAATGGCACTCACTCTTCCAGGGATAACGTTACATCGGAGGGGAGGGATCTGTTCTTGGACCAGTCCTCGTTAATGGCACTCACTCTTCCAGGGATAACGTTACATCGGAGGGGAGGGATCTGTTCTTGGACCAGTCCTCGTTAATGGCACTCACACTTCCAGGGATAACGTTACATCGGAGGGGAGGGATCTGTTCTTGGACCAGTCCTCGTTAATGGCACTCACTCTTCCAGGGATAACGTTACATCGGAGGGGAGGGATCTGTTCTTGGACCAGTCCTCGTTAATGGCACTCACTCTTCCAGGGATAACGTTACATCGGAGGGGAGGGATCTGTTCTTGGACCAGTCCTCGTTAATGGCACTCACACTTCCAGGGATAACGTTACATCGGAGGGGAGGGATCTGTTCTTGGACCAGTCCTCGTTAATGGCACTCACTCTTCCAGGGATAACGTTACATCGGAGGGGAGGGATCTGTTCTTGGACCAGTCCTCGTTAATGGCACTCACTCTTCCAGGGATAACGTTACATCGGAGGGGAGGGATCTGTTCTTGGACCAGTCCTCGTTAATGGCACTCACACTTCCAGGGATAACGTTACATCGGAGGGGAGGGATCTGTTCTTGGACCAGTCCTCGTTAATGGCACTCACTCTTCCAGGGATAACGTTACATCGGAGGGGAGGGATCTGTTCTTGGACCAGTCCTCGTTAATGGCACACACTCTTCCAGGGATAACTTTACATCGGAGGGGAGGGATCTGTTCTTGGACCAGTCCTCGTTAATGGCACTCACTCTTCCAGGGATAACGTTACATCGGAGGGGAGGGATCTGTTCTTGGACCAGTCCTCGTTAATGGCACTCACTCTTCCAGGGATAACGTTACATCGGAGGGGAGGGATCTGTTCTTGGACCAGTCCTCGTTAATGGCACTCACTCTTCCAGGGATAACGTTACATCGGAGGGGAGGGATCTGTTCTTGGACCAGTCCTCGTTAATGGCACTCACTCTTCCAGGGATAACGTTACATCGGAGGGGAGGGATCTGTTCTTGGACAAGTCCTCGTTAATGGCACTCACTCTTCCAGGGATAACGTTACATCGGAGGGGAGGGATCTGTTCTTGGACCAGTCCTCGTTAATGGCACACACTCTTCCAGGGATAACGTTACATCGGAGGGGAGGGATCTGTTCTTGGACCAGTCCTCGTTAATGGCACTCACTCTTCCAGGGATAACGTTACATCGGAGGGGAGGGATCTGTTCTTGGATCAGTCCTCGTTAATGGCACTCACTCTTCCAGGGATAACGTTACATCGGAGGGGAGGGATCTGTTCTTGGACCAGTCCTCTTTATTATCTACATAAACGATATTAAAGAACATAATACAGTCAACCGTTAAGCTATATGTGGATGATAGCATTCTTTATAGGAAAAATAATACTGTTAGTTAGTTAGTTATAACTAAATGATGAAGGTTTGTTGCCTGTTTGGAATAATTTATAATGCATTTATTTATATTTACACATTTAGCAATGGTTTATTTCTTTTCAATATTCCTATTTTATAAATGGGGTAAGACTATTACTGTTATGGGGCAAGAAACCTCGAGGGCTTCATGCATCACAGGAGGGGCGTCTTGCCCAATGCCTAAGGCAAGACGCCCCCTCTGGACAATATATTTAACTAACAATTACAGACTGTTGGTGTTGATAATCGTCACTAATGTGTTGGTATTACATACTATAATCACACAATAATCGTATGACGTCATATATATCTTTCTCCTGTAAGGGTGGGTCCGTGCCCCGTCCTATCCTACTGGCACAGTTGTGCTCGTCAGATCTGTCCGAGCAGTCGTATTCGCCGTCGCAAAGCAGGCCGGGTGACAGACAAAGCAGAGCCCCTCGGCGGTAGCAGTAGAAGCAGGCAGGGGTGGGGGGTTGGAGAGTCGCCCACAAATACGTCGTCTGCATCATGCCATTCCAGGAATTATCGAAAATAAATCGAAATAGCGTGATTACCATTAAAAAAAATCTATACAATTCTATAAATTGTATAATGAAATATAATAGAATTCCACAGAGTTTGTGCCTACGATTGTGTCGGTGGAATTGGGGTTTTGAATAACATCATGTAACTTTTTCACCCAAATTATTCGCTACACATAATCAATAAAATATAATATGTATAATGTGTTGCATATGTCACATTTGTTCGCCATTTTGAATCATTATATATGCAGCAATTAAATAAACTGACAAAAAGTCAATTATATTTGGGGTCTATGGTTGTTATATCGATATGGAATTAATAATTGGAATTGGTATTGGACCTCAAGTCGATACGACATACGCACGCACGCACGCACGCACGCACGCACGCACGCACGCACGCACGCACTCACACACACACACACACACACACACACACACACACACACACACACACACACACACACACACACATGTTTTCCGTATTTGCATACAAATACAGAAATGCCTCTTTATTGGAATACTGGGGGATTTCACAGGTTGGCTAGAATATTGGGGAATTTTTTAAAAGTTGACAGGTGGTTTAAATTCAACACATAACAGATACACAACAAATTATAAAAGTTCAAGTTTAGTAATCAATGTAACTAATGTTCATTTGTATTATTATCGGTTTCAACATGATTACCATCAAAAGCAACACGTTCCAGGTTTAGTTAAACTGTGAAGTTAATTAATGTTTAATAAATATTATGTTATTTGTGGAGACCATACTGTAAGAATAACAAAGATACGTTAGACAAATATAACGGAGACCAACTACGCTGATTCCAGAGCTGAGACTTATTAAAACACGCATATAGACTGTGGCGAGATAACAACATAGACCAGGAGATAAAGAAGAAACCAAATATATAAATCTGTATAACATTTAATGGTTATTGGAAAAGATAATTGATAAATGTCTTTACTTCAAATTTACTTAAGGTAACAGAACCAGAGCACAAAGTAGCTTTAGAATAAGAAGAACAGCGTAAATTATATAGAACGAACTATAAAATGAACTATTTAACTCATTCTCACCGAGGACAATAAATGGATGAAATAAATTATCTATTGAGTACGTCATGGTAGTAGTATCAATATTATGTATAAAAACAGTTATCTGACAAGGGCCGGCCACACATCCGCTAAACATTGTAGGATCTCGTTAAACTATTAATTATTTAGGTGTGCCCCCCCTCCGCCCCAGTAACGGCTGTCGGGACATATTTTCCCACCTGTGCCTAATTTGTGTATGGTTTTAGCTCATATAATTAAAGAGTATTGGCGACGGTTTTTATTTGTATATAGGGTGTGTTAATGATAAGGTTGTATTCTAATGCACTTGGGGTAATTACGTAGTAAACGTCTAAGTTGTTGGATCCTAGCTTCGATTCCTTGCGTTCAACATTGACCCGTTTACCCCACAATTAGGGCACAAGTGTTGCCCTTTCATTAAGGCGGGTGATTAAAAATGTCACCTTATTATTTTGAAATTGTAAATAAGTCTCTTAAAGTATAAACACCCATCAGTGCGACGCATGCTCAGTGACAACAATTATTTGGGTGTGGTCCCCCGGTCATCGCTACAACCTACAAAGACGCATCACTGTGACATCGGCAGCCCGAATCATAGGTTTTATGTGCAGATTACACTTACATCGGTGATAGGTGGCCAGTGTCCATACCAAAATGTACAATGTGTCTTGAAAATGTACGCATTCAACTTGATATGCTCGCAATGTATCTACGCGCAGACAGTCACGTCGACTCGACCATATCACGTTGGGGAGGCACTCCACTCGTAATTCCTAAATTACAGTGCAGCAAAACAGGTTGAGCTGACAGAGTAACGGTCACCTGCCTAGCGGGGGCGGGCAGGTATAAGGTTCAGCATACAGTTGATGTTCCCATTGATGGTCATGTTAACGTTTTATATGATTATAAGAAAACGTGACCAACCAAAATTCTTAAACTTTTCACCTGGTGTTGTCACCACCCCGTTGACATGCTGGTCGACTTTAGGCAAAATAAAAAAGGTCTAGGTTTGCAAAATGCTTGCATGTGCGATACCCGTACATGTTTACCAATATGTACAAGAGTTACGGCACACACGTGCCTAGTGATAAACAAATCCCAAATATCCTTCTACCTATTAAGATCATCTAGAAATCCACCATTTTACTATGAAGAGCTTCAACCAGCAAACGTGGCAGTGTCCCTGCTCAAACTCACTTATGTCAGAGTATATGAATTTTTCTTCCTGTATCCAAACTTACTAGTATCTACATTCGTCTGTAACACACCACGAAGACTGAGGCATCACCTCAAATGGGGAAGGTTTTGTTTGATGAAGTGTCCAATCTTATACTAAGTTGCAGCACAATCCATATCTATTATACATAATAATTTTCACGTAATTATTATATATTTGAAAGCTAAGTCAAAACGATGCACTGCCCGTAATATAAGTTGAAAACCAGTCACATAATTGAATTATAGGTCAATGTTTACACTTCATAAATAATAGATCATGAACACTACATTTGAAGAATATTGTGAACAAATGAAGCCTGCTTACTGTTTCTTTTAAAATACCAACGACTTTATTTTCAAATTAATATTGATATTATTCCTTCATTTTTAACTGAATATGGCAAACTTTTGTTAGAAAAGTGACCATTTGTCACATTTATCAGGAATTTGAGTGATTTCCGTTGTGTCAGACTTGTCAAGTTTGCTTGTTTTTCTGACTGCTTTCATGCTACTTGTTGATAAGATACAAGCGTACTGCTTGATTTGGATACGCCACCATCAAGGGGTATCACGTGATCAGACACCCATTGCGACCACACTGATGTACACAATGCTTCCAGTTGCTGTGACACAAACAATATACGTAATTTTTTTTTTATTTTGTATGTACAATAGTTATGAACATTCAGTTTAATACAAGAACAATTGCAGTTAAAATGTTATAATAATTTGCATGTTCCAGGAATTGAATATTTTTTTCATGCAAGTATAATGAAGATTTGGATTATTGTAGCATCAACATAATGAACCAAGGAATGCACCAAAGTGGAGAAATTTCTGTTCTCAAATTACTTTAAAACAATTTATTACATTAAATTTAGAACTTTTGATTTCCATAATATTCTAGTACAATATCTAATTTGAAGCATTGTGGTATCACTACATAGTCTATGACAGCACAGCTGACCAACTTACCTGGCCAATCAACATTACAGGCTCTTAATACTGCCGGAAATGGAGGCTGACCAATCAGAGGGCGCTGTACATAGCTGACTGTTAACGTGCACTTTGTCGTGCACCACGAGCAGACAAAACGTCTACCCACCAACTAACCCCGTGCTCCAGCCGCGTGAATGATAGGCTATTCGGCATTTCTCTGGCTACGTCGAATTTGTGTGTAAGTTTGTGCCCTCAAATTACATTAAATATAAACAATTAACTATACCGAGTCTTATATTTTAGTATTACCTCTGCGGTGAAATACATGAACAAAATATGTTTAATAAAAACGAATATTACTGTTTAAAAACACATTCATATTTCAGTCATGATATTCATTAAAAAAGAACCGTAATTAAAATGTAACAATTATTTTCATGTTTCAGAAATGATGAAATTCATGAATTATGGTTAATAAAACTGAGATTATTATAACACTAAATATTGTCATTAGTAAGTAATAATTATTGTTGAATTATCCACCTCTCCCTTTAATACCACATGATGTGTTGTCGTGCCCGGGATATTATACTGGACAGCATGTTGTTTAGAATATGTTGAACACTATTACTGAATATGTTGAACACTATTACTGAATATGTTGAACACTATTACTGATTTGTTTCCATTATCAAAATGCCAGCTCTAAAGTAATTTATCAATTTAGACAGGCTAGCCAATGAAGTAGTAATATAAAACATTCATGTAAGTTAATTAATGTAACATCTGCATGGTTTTTTCGAAAAAAATTAGAAAGTTCAACATACAATGCTGGTGCACTTCTGGTGATGTATTCCATGATCTACAAATCTTACATTTTAATCCCTTTATCACATATATTGGTTTGCTTGTTTTAATGTTGACCAACCACTAGACCTGCCCAGCCAACCTGTGTAGGTTTGTTTCCACAATCTCTACTTAGATTAAGTGCAGTGGCCTTAATTGCAATATTATTTTCTAGTACAATCTATACATTAAAATAGATCGACAAAATATGATCACCCTGTATTAACAGGCCCTTAACCAGGATTTCCAGTTTACCCGTTATCACTTTTTATTTTCCAGTTACGCAAAGCAAAAACCAGTTATACGCGTATGTTTAGAGAAACCATCACAGATATACTGTTCATCTGTAAAAAAGAAAAAACTGAAACATTACGGAAAAATAAAGTAAACATAGCCAATCCCTAATTTAAACAGTCCAAACAGTCATTACATTCATAAAGGTGATTTGACCCGACAAAAATCAAATTAATCTTATTGATCTAAGGGTTCAACCCCATTTGGTCTACACCCATCCCCTCTACTCGTATTATGTATACTTTACTAATGACATTTTCAGGACATGCCCCTGTTGGTCTATTATAAATGTGACTGGCTTCGCTCGCCCCATGTGTAGGGAATGTGAGATTGGCATATTACATTCCGGGCCTGATGGCTTATTTAAATATTGAATTACCCTTTAATAAATGTAATAATTATGTCATAATAGTATACGTCTAACTCTTGGACATACCAATTAATTATTATAACAGTGTAACGTTTTCTTATTGATTGATGTTTGAGGGGGTCACAGAAAGAGTGAAACCTTCTATCACGCAACACCCACCACTTCTGGAGAGTGCTAGATACTTGCGAATCCTTCTACCATGCAACACCCACCACTACTGCAGAATGCTAGACACTTGCGAATCCTTCTACTACGCAACACCCACCACTTCTGGAGAGTGCTAGAGACTAGCGAAACATTCTACCACGCAACACCCACCACTTCTGGAGAGTGGTAGAGACTTGCGAATCCTTCTACCACGCAACACCCACCTCTTCTGGAGAGTGCTAGAGACTTGCGAATCCTTCTACCACGCAACACCCACCTCTTCTGGAGAGTGCTAGAGACTTGCGAATCCTTCTACCACGCAACACCCACATTTTCTGGAGAGTGCTCGAGACTTGCGAATCTTTCTACCTCGCAACACCCACCTCTTCTGGAGAGCGCTAGAGATTTGTGAACTCTTCTACCACGCAACACCCACTTCTTCTGGAGAGTGCTGACAATGACTGCGCTGTCCAACAAAGACCAAGATGTCGGCGAAATACAATGTCGCAAGCGTTGGCTTCTCTCAGGGCCGGCATTGTACACCATTTCAGCCAATGTTGAAGGTATTTCAGAAGCCAAGCAACAGCTTCGGGCAGATGAAATAAATGTGACATTCTCTGTCTACAAGAGAAGCATCGTAGAGCCTCAAGTATCCGCCCAAGGATACCGGGTATGACGCTCGTGATAGAGCGACCACATTATCAGCATGACGTTTTGTCCGCAGTGGAGTTGATGTTGATAACTCCTCCATGTCAGAACTCTATAACATTGAAGTCCTCAACATGCAGCTTTGTGATGTACTTTTGGGATATTCAGAGACAAACGACCATGGGGAATTAGTTGAAATTTGGTCAGATGCAAGTCAGCTATCCCTCATCCACAATGCAAAGCTTCCGAGTTCCTTCATTTACAGCTGACGGAGACATGGGTATTATCCGGACCTAGTGTTTGCCTTAAAACGCATTGTTAGGAGATGTGAGAAAATAGTCCTAGACTCAGTTGGACCGACCAATTGGAATAAAAATCCATACAGTGGTTGCCTCTCGTGCAGTTCGCTTCTACCATCGTTTCAACCTAAAAAAAGGAACACTGGGAGACATTTTCAGTAGACTTAGATACTTCAATCAAAGACCTACCAGTTTCAACAGCTATTTACGGTGTACTTGTGAAGAGGATGAAAAAAGTCCTGTAAGAAAGATTCAATCAATAAACCATTCATTCATTAATTTATTCATGATGGGGCTTTTCCTTTTTAAATTTGCAATTTGTTCTCTTCACCTCCTCTTGTGTGATTTTCCGGCTTCGGTTCCACCAGTATATTTCAATGAAAGCATAATTTGTCTACTTGCTTTTATCTTTACTTCGTATGGCATAGACACAGGGAACAACTGTTTTTAGTATATCTTCCGAAACACACGGGCATAGTGGGTGAACGAAATTGCCCAATCTTCGAGAAGGCGGCAGGTGGAATTAAACCGCCGACCTCTCGATCGACAGTCGGGTGATTTAACCACACAGCTCCCTACTATATTCACGACAAAGTTGTAAAGTTGAAAAATATGTCACCAGAACGTGTTTCCTAACGTTTATTACCGAAGTCTAGGATGACATTGCAAATAATACTAAAATTATTAAAACGCATAAGAAAATGTATTAATTTCGCTTGTATCAAGGACAGGAATTTATCGTGCCAGTTACACCTACTTCTGAAATATTAAAACTGTAGCCATCGTATGCATTGCGTACTCTTGCCATAAACGATTGCTAACGAAGTGATACACAACAATGACCACATAACAACATGTGATACACAACAATGACAACATAACAACATGTGATACATAATAATGACAACATAACAACATGTGATATACAACAATGACAACATAACAACATGTGATACATAATAATGACAACATAACAACATGTGATACACAACAATGACAACATAACAACATGTGATACATAATAATGACAACATAACAACATGTGATACACAACAATGACAACATAACAACATGTGATACATAATAATGACAACATAACAACATGTGATACACAACAATGACAACATAACAACATGTGATACATAATAATGACAACATAACAACATGTGATACACAACAATGACAACATAACAACATGTGATACACAATGACAACACAACTAACCTCTGTCAAAACCTTTATCGAATATAAAATATTACATCTGTAAACGTACGCCCTGTTGGAAAATTACACGAAATCAATTTAATTTGCTGCTATCATTATATAGAACTGGTAGGTCAATACAAAACGTACCTCAACCTCTTAACCGCTTTGATGGCTCATTCATTTATTGTAAGAATGTTCATCTCTTCAACAAAATTATAAAGTTAAAAGGTTGAATAGTTATGTATCTGATACATACATATTTATGGTGAATAATTCACAATAATCCTTTTACAAAGAATTGGTAGCTCAATACTAAATGTACCTCAACCTCTTGACCGGTTTGACCAATCACAGGACATGTATCCCCTTTGCAACAGAAGTACAAGATAATACCAATTTTCAAAGCTATTGTAAGATCATGTTTTGCACACGACCTGACACAAACTAATTAACCAGACTGCATCATTAAACCGCAGCTATTCGATGAAAATATGTTCCAAATATTTCTCTACCTATCGCGGTCTCCTCCGTGCGATGGTCAAGTACTCTAAAGGTAGAGCACATGCTGCGATACCGTCTCAGTGATGTCAAGCGCGCGATAAAACAGAATCCCACGATCTTAGTTGGGTTGCATAAATATATTCATACTGGCTGAACAAAAACTGTTGTACATTCATTGGCAATGTTTTATGATATGCCTTAAACATAATAATTCCAATTCTCAACGACACAACCTCTGGTACATTAAGAATGCGAATATTATAAAATAGCATATATGTATGATCCAACCTCTTAGCACGACAAAGTAACCTTACTACTTTTTTCTGTAACAGGATTAAACACTCAATATGTGTAGCATAAGTGTTGCCTCATACTACAGCACAGTACATAGTAAAAGGCAAAAAGAGTGAGTGTAATACACTCAAGCCGAATCTGTGTATCATGATGTTGGCTCTATACACAATTGCACAACACTTTGAAAGTTTAATTTTAACTAAGGAAATGTGATTTTTCCACGTTAACGTATCATCAATCAGAATACAGATTTTGTGGCTTCAACTCTATTAAATGCTTTGTTGATCTCTATAGAGATGTATGTATTCGATTTGGATTTCCAAACATCATGCAATTTGTTTTAGTAACATTTAGTGACAAGCTATTTACAACAAACCGTACATGCAACTTATCCAAATCAGTGTTTGTTCTTCGGATAAGTTCATTTAAATTACTATCACAATAACACAAGTGTCGTCAACAAATAAAGTGAACGTAACTACTTTCGAAACATTACAAGTGTCATTTATGTGGATGAAAAATAGCATTTGTTCTAAAATAGAACCTTGAGGAACACCACAACTTACATTTAGTACCTCTGCAATGAATATTTTTACACTTGTCAATATAGTATTTATAAAAATGTGAGGCGATAATTTACTATGCTATAATTGTTGCTATTGGCAACACGAGAAACAATCCGGAGTACGCGAAATGGCTTTAGTAAAAAATGTCACGTGAGCACGTGACAAGTTATCCCCTGTCCCTTTGTGTTGCAAACCTCGCTGACGCTAGTCGTGTTTTCTAGAAGCAACACATTGGACGTTTTTCTTCGTTAGGTTAGTATCAAGTCAATTTAGTAGATTTTGTACCTGGCTTGGTGTGTACATTGTAATTAAACGCCTTGTTTGCGTTATATTGATTTGATTATCCTTGAGTTATTGTACATTTTATGTCTTCGGCCTTTGTTTAAATATGCGCTGCCATTTTGTATTTTCGAAAACGAGTGCGTTTACGTTGTAAATTGTTAAGCTGTATGTGTCTCTGTCATTTCAGCATTTTTAACTTCAGGCTTGTTCTTACGAACATTGACAGTTTGCAGAGATGTGTCTCTGTCATGTAAACATTTTAACGACAACATAACAACATGTGATACACAACAATGACAACATAACAACATGTGATACACAACAATGACAACATAACTAACCACTGTTAGGCTGCATTATTAAACCGCCACTATTTTGTGAAAACCTGTTCCAAATATTTCTCCACCTGTCGCAAGTACTTTAAAGGTGGAGCACATGCTATGGCATTTCGCTGGGACCGCCTCCTTCATCCGTCAATTCAACATACCACAGAAGTCACAATTCCTCACTATTACTGGTCACTAAATCGTGTAATTATGTAACAATGTCTCCGATGTTCTACAACGCTTCAAGGGTGAAAACAGAAGTACAAAACCCGAGTTGGCAAAGATCGTGGGATGATGTTTTTCGCGCGCTTTATGGTACATGACATGTTTTGAAACGAGCTCTGGTAATTCCAAGTAAACTGGAACGCTTTGATTGGACACACAGACATACATACAGGCAAACATTAGTTTACAATTCTACCATGTAGTGGCGCAACATGTTACATACGAAACAAATAAATAATTAACCGTGGGACATATTTTTCACAAAAGATACAATACACAACACAGACAAATTCTTTAGTGCTGCAGATATGTGAAACATTAAAACAATATAAAACAAACCTTTGATATGTCCGCGTTCAGGGCTAGATAACACTGTTAAAATATTATGATACTAAATTATACCTTCCTTGAAGCTAACTTTATAAAAAAAATTGTTGTTTCATGTTCTGTGTATAAAATATGTTGATTTTATCTTTTTTTAAACAATGATCACTCTGTTCAATGTTGTTGTTTAACGTGTGTGTTCACTAACAACTAACTTGGTCTTGTCGTAATCTGTAAGTCTGGTCATTAATGGAGTTGCAACTGTGAGTGTGCATTTAATAATAAAACAGAATTAGTAGTCCGCAAAATGTTATCTAATGATGCACGATAAATATACATAACAAGCAACCAAGTTTGGTCTGATACAGTCCAAGATGGCAGCGGAAGCAGCCATGTGGATGCCAACTTGGAGTTTCCAATGAAGGCAAAACACATAATGACCCAAGCAGCAGACAGATTGTTTTACTGTTTGAAGACTACTTGAGGGAAAGTGCAGGAAAGTGCATAAAATAGCAAGAAGCCCTTTCAGGAATTAATCAGGAAATAATTATAGTGGAGTGTCAGGCATTTAAGGAGTTCCTTTCCGACATTAAAAAGTTAAAGGATTACATTTTGCTAGGATAAAGAAGACATAGCACGTTGTATAATTTCGTATTAAAATAGTTTCATGAAAAATGGGTGTGACGTGAAAACGTAAAATAAATTAGCGTATGGCTATGTGGATTAGAAAATAATGTTGGATCATTGGAATACACAAATTAAACTTATGATTAAAAAATGCAGTCGAACTTCGCTTAACGGTCACCTCAGTAATACAACCACCTCGCCATTATGGTCACCATGGGACAGTCCAGTTATTTCCATAACAGTAAAGAACCTGATATATGAATCCATATGAACTCATAATTTTTATTTTATTTTAATACAAACAACACACTTGGTAAATTACCGACAGCCGCATAATATATGAAACAAGAATAGTTAGCTTTAACAAAATGCAACACTGACTAGTGTCAGGCTTTAAATAAATTAAAGGAAGTGTTCACATAATTTCTGACCAGATCATTTGTTCATATTATATTGATGAGGAAAACATTTGTTGCCACTGCATACATATCTTCTACACCATCCTTGGTAAGTCTTTATCTTCCTTAGCAGATGATATTTTCAATCATATATGGCAGCTTGAAATTGCTATTCTGTTTAAAAGTTACTTTTAAAAATACTATACTGCTTTATCTAGATATTGTCACTCTCTTTTAACTCTCTTTTTCTCAAAATTCTGATTCATCTACTACAAATTACAGTTCTTGAAAACAAGTTACTTTCAAAATACTGATTCATCTATGCATGAGACTGCCTAATTAAAAACAAATGTGGGCTTATACCAATGACTGGAATCGACATTGGCATGGGTCAACTCTTCTTCAACAGCTGGCAGCTACGATCTCGGTGCAAGTGGCTGGCGTCATAGTAACTACACAGTTTGATCCATTGGAAATTACATATAATGGTGCCGCGGTAGCCAATTCTCTTGCTGCCGTTTCAAAACTTTGGCAAATGCGTTCACTCCACATTGCCTCAGTTCATTTAACTGTATACATATAATTGCTATTCTATATATCTGCAGGACCTTACAAACATTGATACACTGTGTTTGCATGGATTTGTGAAAATTTATACAATGTACATGCATGAACACCTTCATGGACTTATGAACATTATCTTCCATGAAATCATGACTGTTGCTGCACGGCTGGAATATTATAATAAATTGTCTTAGTAAACGTGCAGTGACATTAAGTTTCATCCATTATTTCCCCATCTATGTACCTGTTATCAGTTTCCATAATACAAGGTCAATACAAGGTCACACCGTATTTAAGTCGATGTATTAACAATTGTGATCCCCCAAAAGTTTAATTGATCCAGTATAGAATTAATTACAGCTAAATGATGAAATGAGCTAAATGCCCAAAGCAAGAACTGGGTGGTATAAATTTGAACAAACTGGAACAAGAATCTTAACATTTTAGCTAAAACTTGTTTAATAAAAGTACATGTATCATGTATATTCCTGTCTTGTCAAGTCGATGCGTCACTGAGTAGTGGTCAGACACTTGCGTCACTAGCGAGGAAATGGTAACCACACCGTCACTCCTCAGGGTCACAAGTGTGCAGACCAACAACATTCTCCTAAGTAATAACATTAGTGTACTAAAGCCCCTACATATATAAGATAATTGTGTACCATAAGCAAAACATAATATTATGATTTCAAACTGGCACACTAGGTTCAGTACAGCGAAGCAATTAAGTCAACACATGCTATCTTAGTTATATGTGGGCTAGAGACCATTTGGTAGCACCCTAACTGATGTTTAAGCAGTACTAATTTCGATAACCTCTTCCTAATCTTTTCAACTTGCAACGCATCTGTGTGTTGTTTCCCAAGATGATACATCCTGATCTTTATGTAACACTGGGAACAACACTTGATCAGAGAAAATATGGTTACTGAGAAAAGTTTAATCAAACATATCATTATTCAATGATTCAAATGCATTGATCTATGCACACACCTGCAAGACTGCTGTTGAAATGGCAATGGGCTGCCCTGGACCCTGGGGAAGATTACAAAAGACGTACAATTTGACCAGTCCAGATAAGTAAATGTATCATCAAGGACGGCCTCCACGTGCACAAAATACTTCCGTTTCCGGTTGCGCGCGCATCATTCTGGGTACCACGAGCGCCCCTGGCGATTATAACTAACCCTAACCATAACCCTAACCACCTGTCGGCTGTATAACCCTAACCATATGTGGTCTGTAGCTAACCCTAACCCTAATCAGAACCCTAACCCTAACCACGACATCGGCATTCCTTGGCGACTAAAGGACTGGTCAAGTACGGGTCAATTAGTCATTACCTAAGATCAGAGTTCATCCACCTACGCAAGGAGTGCAGTGTTGATAACAGTTTTTATAGGAAAGCCGTTACAACGAAGCAATACACAATCTACACAATATTGTCCGCAAACGTTAGACAGAGGACCCTGAAGTATCCTGCTATTATGAGTCCACTCGGAACAGTGTTCGTTCATGAAGATGCGGAACGTTGCGTGTCGTGGCGGCAGGCCGTACGAGCAGAAGTAATCGCCGCCTCCATCGCCATTCAGGTACAGCGCTATCCAATGTTCGCCAGGTTCGTCACCGTCGTCGGTGTTGCACACGAAGGCCGCAGGCAAAGCGTCTATCGTCGTAGGCAGTCCGTCTTTGGGTGCGGTACCGCGAAAGATCAATCTGGTGCGCGGGTCCATCGCCAGTAGTCTGGCGATCTGCAGGTTGTCCATCTCGGTAGTCGTAGATGATGTTGCGGCTCTTGTCTATTCCCAACACGGACTCGAACTCGGCGTAGGCGATGATGTTCACGGTGGACGACAGCGCGTCACGGAAATGCAGCTCTACGCACAGGTTGCCCTTTTGTACCAGGTGAAAGCAGGCGCCATCGCACTGATCGGAGGTCAAGTCAAAACCGAAGAAGGTGTAGCCGTGCAGGAGGTCGCTGCGAGACAATCCGTTCCCCTAGTCCTGCCACATCTTGTCGGTCGAGGAGAACAGGCTCATGTAGCTCCTGATGAAGAGGTCGTCTTCGAAATTCGGTTGGAAAGGTTTGGAAGGTATCTGTCGTCCGTCTAGGTACACTGCGTGGAAGCTGATGGCGTTGTTCTTGGATTCTTGTCGTACGAACCGTTGTACGCATCGTTATCGGTGCAGCACAGAACCAGATGTTTCGGCAGGGTGCCGAGGAACAGGTTCTCGTGCGTGTGCGACCGAACGCCCGCGGGAATGGAGTACACCTTGCAGTCGACGGACCGCATCGGATACTTAACCGTGCTCTTCTGGAGAGCCTTGATGTGCTCCATATGCACGGTCGGATTCAGGGTGGTCTTCTTTGCAAACAAGGTGGCACTGACGATGTTGGTCCTGTAATCGGGGTTGGCCCCATCAGCCATGAGCGCAAACGCAGACTTGTTGCCACCAGTCGTATGTTGACATCGACGCAGTTGATCAAGAATTTATCCTGCTAAAACAGATCCACGTGTAGACGACCCAGCATGTCGACGACACGACTCCGTACGATGGTCGCTCGTCGAGCCACGAACCCTTCGTTAGCGACCGCCCGTCGACTATCTCGAAGGCATTCATGTGAGTGGCCGTGTCCTTGTGCCACAGTTGACTCGTCAGTTGCGTGACCTTGGCATCGGTGCCGTAACTCAGCAGCGTCTCTATGTAGGCACGACTCGCATACGTGTTGGTCGAAGGGATCACGATCGACCGTTCAGGTAGACGTCGACTTGACTGAACAGCGAATGGAGCCATTTATTCACTGAGTCCACGGGATCGGCCAAGTCGAGATCGTCCCCACTGGTTCGTGTCACCTTCACCTGCACGTGTAGCATCGTGTTGGCGAGATCCAGGTAGTCGTCTCCCGATACGGGTATCAGGAATTATATCGGTCCACCCGATATTTTTGCAATACAATTAGTCAAATTTCGTCCGGCACGAACCCATTGGTGAATCGAGCAGTGATAGCCATTCCCCTGGTCTGCACACCTTTCAGACAACGCGGAAAGGCTGCGTACACTATGTATTTGTCATGCATGGCACAGTTGATTATGGTTAATGGACGTTTCAATACAAAAGTTCCGTTACTTACTTCTGACTGCAGGCGTTAGAGATCCACCTGCTGTGTCTGCACCTCTACGAATCGCGCCGCCGCCGCCGCCGCCGCCGCCGCCGCCGCCGCCGCCGCCGCCGCCGCCGCCGCCGCCGCCGCCGCCGCCGCCGCCGCCGCCGCCGCCGCCGCCGCCGCCGCCGCCGCCGCCGCCGCCGCCGCCGCCGCCGCCGCCGCCGCCGCCGCCGCCGCCGCCGCCGCCGCCGCCGCCGCCGCCGCCGCCGCCGCCGCCGCCGCCGCCGCCGCCGCCGCCGCCGCCGCCGCCGCCGCCGCCGCCGCCGCCGCCGCCGCCGCCGCCGCCGCCGCCGCCGCCGCCGCCGCCGCCGCCGCCGCCGCCGCCGCCGCCGCCGCCGCCGCCGCCGCCGCCGCCGCCGCCGCCGCCGCCGCCGCCGCCGCCGCCGCCGCCGCCGCCGCCGCCGCCGCCGCCGCCGCCGCCGCCGCCGCCGCCGCCGCCGCCGCCGCCGCCGCCGCCGCCGCCGCCGCCGCCGCCGCCGCCGCCGCCGCCGCCGCCGCCGCCGCCGCCGCCGCCGCCGCCGCGTAGACGAAAGTGTGAACGGTTGATATGCCGCAGTAACGCGCCAAGTCGCCTTATATACGCCTGACTAGGCTGTTGCCGCCTATCTTTCCCGCGTCGACCGTTGAGCGACTGTTGAGTGGGTATTGCGACGCCTAATTTTGTCTGGAATGCAGGACAGTTAGCGCGTGCGGCCCCAGTTCGATAACCTAACTTGCAACCGTTGTCTGGAGTCTGTTGGTTTCAATTGAACTGACGTAGTTGCATGATACTAGAGAGTTTTTGCAAGCGCACCGATCTCGGCTCCCTTCTCGATCCCGATCTCTCTACGCGTACTACGTCATCGCTTCGTGTGTTTACACGATCAGGGCCGTGTCGATGAGACAGGGAAACACCGATCTCGGAGGTTCAATCGGTTAGTGGTCTCCCTATCTATAGTATGTTGAAATTATGGTTGAATAAAAATAATAAATCTACAGCAAGTGTACGTAAGTCTGTTGTTGACTGATTAGTTGCCCTCTTTTAGTTGCCAATGGGATCAGTGCATCGGATAAAAGAGTTTTAAGTGCGCACTGTCTGTGACTACGCGGCTATGCCTATGCCATGGTAAACAAAACTTCACGAAACCATCGACGGCACCGTAGACTTAGATTTAGACATCGCATTGTAGATCAGTCTTATGGCATAAACTAGACCAAAAATTCCAGCTGAATTGTACTGAAATGATGTACAATGCAGAAACAAACAGTTATTGTTAATATTCTATATGTTTTTTATTATATAAAATATATACTCGAGTTTCCTAACTTCGTCTTCGACTCGTGCACCTTTTGTTTTGTTCACATATGAAAGGTTAGTGCAACTATCCGACTATTATTCTTATAAATAAATTCATATTTTGTTGTGATACGATGCCCACTACTGCAACTGTCAGTTCAGCATAAAAACTGACCCCCAATGACCAACTGCAAGTTACAGAACGATAAAAAAACCGCATTGCCACGGATTTGTGCGACGCATGAATTTGGGACATGCAACCATACAAACAAGTATTTTTATTTTACATACTTTCGGATATCATGAATATTTCTTGCTCTGCTTAAAATACAAATAACCCAAAAACTATTTATGCAACAACTGAAATTTTGGCATGGTTATTCTTCATTATTTGTAGATGCTAGATAGTAACATACTTACTACTGTATGTAAATTCTCCCACAATCTGCCATTGCCATTGGCATTGAAGGTGTGTGTTTTATGTGTGAGATTGAGCCATCGAATGAGTTTAACAATAAAACATGTTAGAACACAAATAAATCTTATTTGGATCAGTAATACACCTACATATATGAGACCTTTGAAGTGTCTGTGTTGTTGGTAAATAGTTAAAAGTGGCCTATGTATAGCAGCCAAAAATGCTATGGCCATAGGCATAGAGATAAAATTCCAATTTATTTGTATATGAAAAACAAATACAGTGCCAATGTAATATATTTGGATTACCTATTCAAATGGCTTAATGTTGAAAACAAATTTTTTGATGGACGCTTCGCCTTACAACACAATAACAACTAGGTGATGTTATACCTTTTCCATCTGTAGTAAGAAAACTATGTAAATATGCAAGAAAAACCTTCTGAATACATAGTTCTAGATTATATTTATCAGGTGCGTTTTTATTTATACAAAATAAATTTGGCAGAAAGTGGAAATAGTCAACTAAAACATTAAGCTAGCTACATCCCTATGGTTTGACATGTGTGGTTACACAGACCAATACATTAATTGGTAAACTGTAGGTAGAATCCAAAAAGGTGAGTGCCACAATAATTTCTTATTTTGATTAATGTGAGACATAATGCCCATTTGTAAATTTTTTGTTTTTATCTGGACCTATGAGGATATGTAATTATAATGGATGTATGTACATTTTGGGGTGTAATTTAAAAGCCGGGTGTTAGTCAAATCTTAATTGGAGTTGAATTGATCCAAATATTGTGTGACATTGATTTGATAAAAATCAAAACGGATTGATTTTGCATTTAATTGGAATTAGAAATTCTGCTCAATTTATTAATTGTTCAGTTCATATAAAACGTAAATGTTTTGATATAAATTTACAGATATAATCAAAGAAATATATTATAATTTATTTATTCTTCAGACTTACTTTCACTTAAAAAATACAAGGTGTAATGATCTTATATGGAAATCAAAACAGAAATAGCACCTGCTCTAAGTAAACATGTAACTTGTGGGACAACACAATACAACTTAAGGTAGGTGTAGATTGCGCCATCCGCGTAGATCGGGTTACGTTTGCGCGTGTTGCAAAAACTCTACTCGGTCCCCGATCTCCTAATCACCGTACCGATCGCGCGCGAGATCGGGATCGGGAAGGGAGCCGAGATCGGTGCGCTTGCAAAAAACTCTAATAATTCCGAGTATATTCTGAACTGAGTGTCCAGTATAAATGAGGGTGGTCTAGTAACCCTCTCCGCTTTTCACACATTCCTATAATTGAGTGACTTTATGATGTTACAATGTTAGCGGACTATCTTGTATCCTTATGTAGCGCTCGCCGAGTATGAAACGAACCTGGTTTTTTTTCTGAATGATTAACGTGTTGTTGTTTAAATCGACGAATTCGTGGCAGTTCTCTGACACGTTTATCGCATTACTTGTAATTCTGATGGGTATGTTATTCTTCTGTATAGCTTACCTCAGCAGTTTGCATTCTTTTCTAGACATAATAACAAATGGATCTTTGTTTTTTCAAATACTAGAATAATAAATTCTTCAATCCTCCTGCTGTGTCTACTGTGTTTTGAAGAGGGCTGACTGAGAATAATAATTTCTTCACGACTCCTTGCATTGCCGACGACATGATGATTGCTCTAATAGCAGATGTTCTGTGAGTATATATGAGTCGCCGTCATGATCGATCCACAGGACACGTACCGTTCCGATGTCGTTGCGCTATTTTGCGTTATACTTTACATGATAGGACATGTTATAGCCGAACAATTGAGGTACATTTTTTTGTAAGTATTTATCATACTGTATTATCATAGTTTTAAAGGACAGTAAAGAATATGTATATAACATTGAACACCTTTACAATATTCTACTGATAAAAAATACAGCAAAAGATAATGGCGCGCTGGCTAGGAGATGCGTTATGTCACAACACCCTTTGGAATGGACGACGAAGATGATGACAACGGCTACGCGTCTGACGTGGAGAATTGGAATGACGAATGTGACGTCACAGCAGCGTGTCTGCAGCATCGTCAGGCCTGGCGGTCCGCTACAGTAAAACTTGACCAGTTGTTGTCGTCATCGGAATGGAACCTGGCTGCAAGAACAAAATGGCAACAGCTGCACCTGGAAAATGGACTGAAGAACAAGATACATCCTCCCAGGATGTTGGCTGCATATACAAAAAGCAGGGCAAGCTTCGCTTACCTGCACACGACAAGAATGACATTGACAGCATCGACCCTGAAGACAGCGTGTTTCAGGTTAGCCATCTCTCCCGCACGTCACGTGGCAGTTCCGTGCGCTTCAGCGCCAGCCTCACAAGGCTTCAGGAGGAGCAGCGGCAAACGGAGCTGATGACCCGCGCGGATGCAGCGAAAGAGCAATACGAATTGGAGATGGCGAGGCGTCAAATTGAAATGCAGTTTCGTAAAGCTGAGGAAGAGTACAAATTGACTTTATTTCAATTGGAAAATAAAGAGGAAAAACTGAAGCTGCATACAGAACTAAGTGTCAGTGCAGCAAAACTACAGGCACTGAAGAGGTATGAGGAGGCAGAGGAGATATAATCGACGCCTAAGGTCAAGTTCATGGAAGCGACTCATGTTACCCGCAAAACGGGCCTCAGTGTGCCCTCTCATGCTCATACATCTACTCCACATACAGCTGGACAACTGGGACCGTGCAGTGATGGCGACCTCTCTACGGCAAGTGGTCACATGTTCACTCACGGCGAATCGACAAAGGACTGGATGACTCTTGCGCCATCAGGGACTCAAGCAGAGTCTTACTGTCGCACGAGGGCCATTTATGAACCGGCAAATATGAATGAACAGTGCAGTTGTGTGGTGGCGCCATCTGGTGGGTACATGTGTGCTGTAGAGAATGAGAGGAGATATTCCGCTAGGGTAGTGTCATGACATCGTGGTTTTGTGCGCGGCTCGTGTTATAGGCGAACATACAAAGATTTAGGAGATGGCAACCCTGGGATCAAGGTAGAGGCGTGTTTAATGTACTATAGCAAAACTCCTGTATGCTGGTTTTGAGCATATAATATGCATTACAGTTGATAAAACATGACTTGTAAACTAGCTATTGTTTTTCCCCGGCCCCAACTTGTAATAAGTAGTAATAAGGTTTATTTGTGCATGTATTGGCCTTTATTAGTGATGTTCATGTATTCTACACATTTGTGTTGTTTCAATTATACCTTATTTTCATCTTGTATTTCAGTTTTACGTAAATAAACATACAAATTTTTTTATTTATTTAGACATAGCGTTCAGATTTTATGTATAATCCGCTACAAGTGGTGTTGGATGTTGGTCTGTGATCGTGGTGGAGGTGAGTGTAGACTGAGTACGTAGTGCCACACGAATTGTATCGATATTCGCACAGAAGAAGTTTGATAAACTTGTTGCGAGATCTTGCATGTTGTTATTAGCAGATAGACATGGGACTTCCTTCGCTGCAGCAGTCCGTTTAGCAAATAATACAGTCGCCTGTTTTCACTCCCGCACTGTTCTATTTCAGCGTAGTAGTCAGACTTTGCTTCATTGATGATACTCTTTACCTGTGCACATTGTGTCTTGTACATTTCGCGAGTGGACGATTGGCGACACGACACGTCTGTAGTGGTGCATGCTTCTCGATAAATTTTGTCAAACAACATTGTACTGATCGGCAAGGACAGTCATTGTTTGTATGGCAGACGGCACTGTGGTCAAAGTGGACAATGCGATATCATTATGAAACGCAGTCTTGTCAATGCTTTTAAACTTTCGGTATATGATCTTTTTTTTGCGGATCGACCGGTTTCTACATGTCGACGACACATTCCACCCACAGGTGATCAAACAGCAGCACCGACGTTTTTGTTGAAGTAACACCGTGATTTTCGGAGCTTTTGCAAGCGCACCGATCTCGGCTCCCTTCCCGATCCCGATCTCGCGATGCTTGCTACGTCATCCCTTCTTGTGTTTATACGATCGGGGCCGTGTCGATGAGACAGGGAAAGCACCGATCTCGCAGGTTCAATCGGTTAGTGGTCTCCCTATCCCGATCGTATTGGGCAATACATATAACACATATATTAGCACGTTGAAATTATGGTTAAATACAAAATCGAATTATACGGCAATTGTTCATAAGACGGTTGTTGATTGATTAGCTGCCATATTTTATTTGCCAATGGGCTCAGAGCATTGGATAAAAAGTTTTAAGTGCGCACTGTCTATGGTAAGCAAAACTACACGGAACCATCGACGGCACCGTAAATTTACATTTATACATCGCATTGTAGATCAGTCCTATATTATAAACTAGACCAACACTTCCAACTGAAGTGGACTGAAATAAAACAAACATACTATATTTTATTTTTATAAATAAAATACATACTCGAGTTTCCTAGCTTCGTCTTCAACTCGTTTATTTTTGTTCGCATGTGCAAAGTTAGCGCAACTATCGGACTATTATTTTCGTAAATAAATTCATATTTTGTTTGGGTAAGATGCCCACAACTGCAACGTTCAGTTCAAGCATAAACATATAGACCTCCAACGACCAACCAGGGGTTTGCACAACGATAAAATACCGCGTTGCCACGGAATTGTCCGACGCACGAAATTGGGACATGCAACCATAAAAAGAAGTGTTTTTATTTGACATACATTCGGATATCATGAAGATTTCTTGTTTTACTTAAAATACCAATAACCAAAAGCTATTTGTGCAAGAAATGTGATATATTAGCATGGCTATTCTCCATCATTTGTATATGCTAGATAGTAACATACATACTACTGTATATTAGTTCTCCCACAATCTGCCATTGGCATTGAAGGTATGTGCGAGATTGAGGCAACGAGTGAGTTCAACAATAATTCATGTTAGAAAACAAATAAATCTTATTTGATTCAGTAACACACCTCCATATGTGAGAACTTTGAAGTTTCTATGTTATTGGTAAATAGTGTAAAGTGTCCTGTGTATAGCAACGAAAATGCCATGGCCAGAGAGATAAAATCCCAATGTATTTGTATACGAAGAACTCATATTCCCCGTTCAAATGGTTTAATGTTGAAAACAATATTTTTGATGGACGCATCAGATTACAACAAAATCAGAATCGTTAAACAAAGGACCACCGAAGACGTAAGGTGGAAATGCAATTTCGAAAAGATATGTTTTTATTCGGAAGGCAGCTGCAAAGGAAGCATGCTTGTCTAAGTCTTAGGAACGGTAAGTTGTAATATAGATATATACATAGATGATCTGGAAGTTAGCTTAATATAATAGTATGTGCATACAAACTCTTGCTGCAATGTTTTATGTTACATGCTACTTTTTGCTCATAGCTTGATTGACTAATTTCAGTCGTAGCTGCATTGCGTGCCTCTTTATAATTTGTGTAGTCTTCATCCTTTCTGGTACGCCTGTAAACCCTCCACATAGTTTGTTTGTACACTATTTTTCTAAAAGCTTCTTTTGACAAGTGTTTATTTCTAGACTGTCTTCCTTGTTTTTCAAGGGAACAAATTGTTCAATGATATTCTCAATTTCATATTTTAGAATGTTCTAACATTCAATTGCTGTTTTATTCCTCAGCATGTTATTCCAATCTAGCTTTGCTAAGTATTTTCTCATATGTTTATATATAAATTTTTTGAAGTTTCTCCTGCATTTCATTTTGTTTTTACTTTCTTAGTTTATTTTAATGTCAACATGTATTTGATTATGATCACTGTTACCGAATGTTTCATGTATTTCGACATTGTCCACTAAATAAGTTTGTGAAGACAATATAATCTAAGACATTCTCTCCTTTAGTTGGTTCTAGCACGTGTTGACTGAGGAAGCTATCCTATGTTAAAAGTATAATTTGTTGGTCCTCACCCCGTGTACTCTCTAGATATTTCCATTGTATGTGTCCGAGTTTAAGATATCCCATTATGATATATTCCCCTTTATTCACTACATTTATGACGTTTTTTGTATTGATTTGTGTTATCCTCTTCGTTTATGCTAAGACTTCGGTAAACTAATCGAATTTTTAACGTTGAATTTCTTTTAACTATACTGCACCAAACAGATTAATCGCAATGCTTGTATTTAACCACACGTTTGTTTTAAGGACATTATGTTACTGGCTTGTGTGCATTAGTGGCCTCTTGCCCTGGCTGAGGCACCTCTAATTACCCCCACCTGCGCTTTTAGTTTAAGTAATGTTTGCTATCAAAACTAGTTGTTGATGCTACCCAAGCCACTGTCGACAGCTGCTGAGAGTTCAGCCACAAACGCTGCTGCATTCTTTCCACTTAGATGAAGCCCATCCCTCATGAACATGTCAGCCCTGCCAACACAGCATCCCCACAAATCCACATGTCCAACTTCCTCTTCCCTATATAGCTGCTGGACTAGCGTGACAATTTTCATCCTCCGGAAGTTTCGATAACCTTGAACCCTGCTTCCCATCACTGGCAAAATCCCTGCCATAAATATCTGCTCAGCCTATGTATGTTTAAGTGTTTTGGCTAACTGCCTGTATGTCCTGACTATGGCAATTGTACCCTCCCTCCCTGCGTTATGAGTCCCTCCTGAAATATGTGACAACATGGTTTTTCAGCATATTCACGCTGCTAGCATTTACACAATATGTAGATGATTTGTTCCATTCATTTATTGTACCGTGTGAGAACGTGAACTTCCTGATATCCAATCTACACTGATTATTTACCAATGCTACCCCATGTCCTCTAGTTCTGCTATCTTTCTTGAGTGAGAAAAAACATTTCTGTCAATATTTTCATATATATTCAATATCTTTAAAATCTTCAATTTGATCTCCTATTAACCACAATTGTAGCGTATTGCTGCCATCCAGATATCTAGATGCACGGTGTTACGGAAACATGAGGACGGGAAATAACTACAAAAGCAACCTCACATTTCCATCGTCCTATGCGTCTGAATGATGCAATCTCGCCTTCATAATTCTATTTATTCTCCATATCTGATGCGACTTAGTCGTCTAAAGAATCGGATGTTTACAATGTATGATGGCAAAATATGTTAATATGGTGTACCACATAATCAACGTATTATTATATTTTCCGCCAATTACGTTCGTAAATTACGGTGTTGTGTACACGGCTCAATTGAATATGGTAACTAGGAGTTATTGTTTGGAAAGACAACATTGGATGCTCATGTCATCGACGTCCACACTCGGACAAACATCATTTCACAACTGCTCTCTTCTTTGAGGAGTTGCAGACCTACCTTTCTCATACGATTCACCACTGCAATTCGCACCTATTAACAAGTAATTGTAATATACATTTGGACATTGATATTGATGCTTACAGGAAGCTGACATCTTGGATATAGTTTCCTCCAGGTATTATCACGATCTAGCAGCCATGCGGCTGATTATTTGATTTCAAATTACATGTTTGTATGTTATCAAGTTACCATGCCTAGACCACCATTAAAGGCATGTACGACCTCGTATCGGAAACTGAACCACATCGACAGCAGTGCTTTCGGCGCGGTCCTGGTAAACCCATTGTTGATGAACTCAAAGGTATCAAGTCACAAAGACGAAACGTTGAACGACAGATGTGTAGAAGAAGGTCAACAAATGTTGACACATTGCTGGCAAACATTCTTTGTAACCAGATATGCAACGTTAAGGATGACTCGAAGGGACTATATTCGCTGGCCCACATCGGTATGATAAGTAAGCAAAGTAAGTAAAGAAGTAAACCATTGCCTCAACATGATTCAGTGGAAACTCACCAATGAACTTGGTAATTTTGTAAATGACAGAATATAGCTCCTGTTGCGCAACTAACTGGCCAGCTAATGGGTGAGTATGTTTGTTCTACCTTGGCCTCCTTCTTTATGAAATGCTAGATATGTCAATGACAGCATATATTCTGCACTATATATTTTTTTCTAGCGTTGAAATGTGCGATGTCTGTCTCAACGTTATACATTCAGATGATAACTTGTTGACGGTCAACGCAAAATAAGAACTTTGTTTTAGGGACAAAAACATGCGAACCAAACCTCTGCTTCAACAACGTTCGTAGGAGGGAAAGGCGAATTCACCAGCGATTGTTTGACTGGTTTCGTTGGTGATCGCTGTCAGTTTGAAGATATCTGCAAGACCCGCGCTGCGGTTACTCAGAATCAATTGTCTGAATGGGTTACTGATCGGAGCAATACTTATTAAAGCATTTAGCCGATCGCAAATATGTCAGCAACCAATGCATTCGTTCTGCAGAACGACGACATACAATTGCATTACAGGGAGCATGATGTGGATGTATTGGTTGTGACTAAATGAATTATTCTAACACGGCCAAATATTCATGACTAATCGTCTACGTTTCAACAGCTCTTTCTTTGTTTTTTTCCTGACCGATTGGGAGTATAATAACTTTTCATTTTAAGATCATTCTTCCCGGACAATTATTTATAATTGGTTCAATATATTTAAATATATATATATATATATATATATATATATATATATATATATATATATATATATATATATATATATATATATATATATATATATATATATATATACATACATACATATATTTATATAGTGAACAATTACTGGGATAAGGATTGTTGTTCTCTCAATATAAATTTATTGATGTGGTTTTCGTTAAATTGACTGCAAATGCAAATTGGTGTTGAACGTAAATCAAGTTGCTACTTCACATTCGTCCTGCCACGAATGGACAAGTAAATTATGTCTGATGTACCATGTTTTCGAAACCAAGCAATCTGTTACATGTGTACAATTGCATACTTTATTTTATTCAGTATTATGTATTTTATTTTTAATACAGTTATATAATGTCATAATGATATCGCTACTTCTATTGTGTTTGTCTATCAGTGTTGTTGTTCAAAAAAATAAAGATTATTTCAATCATTCATTCGTTCGTTGATTAATTCATTAATTCATTTATGCATTCGTTCATTCATGATGGGGCTTTTAATTTTTTAATTTGCAATCGTACTCTTTATTTCCTCTTATTTTCTTGATTCGGTTTCACCAGTATATTTCAATGAAAGCATAATTTGTCTACTTGCTTTTATCATTACTTTATAGACAAAGGGAACCACATCTATTAGTATCTATTCAGAAGTACAAAACCCGAGTTGGCAAAGATCGTGGGATTCTGTTTTATCGCGCGCTTTATGGTAGATGACATGTCTTGCCACGAGCTCTGGTAATTCCAAGTCAACTGGAACGTTTTGATTGGACATACATACATACATACATACATACATACATACATACATACATACATACATACATGCATGCATGCATGCAGGCAGGCAGGCAGGCAGGCAGGCAGGCAGGCAGGCAACCAAGCAGGTAGGCAGGCAGGCAGGCAGGCAGGCAGGCAGGCAGGCAGGCAGGCAGGCAGGCAGGCAGGCAGGCAGGCAGGCAGGCAGGCAGGCAGGAAGGCAGGCTGGCAGGCAGGCAGGCAGGCAGGCAGGCAGGAATGCATACAGACAGGCAGAAAGAGACGCAGATATACAGACATACAGACAAACAGAGACAGACAATCAAGCATTAGTTTATTATTCTAAATTGTAGTGGCGCAACATATTACATAGCAACCACATACAAAAGGATTGAGCCATGGGGCATGGCCCAATGCCCTCCCCCTAAATAGGCCACTGCATGGGATTAGTTGTTGTCAGGTATTTAACAGGCAGCGGGACAATTTGTGAAATAATATTACCATCCCAGCCAGCATGTTGTCAGCATAGTAGTTTAAAAAAATACAATGTACAAGACGGGCAAATTCTTTAGTGCTGCAGATCTGTGATTTAAAAAAAAATCTAAAACAAGCTCAAGCCATGAGCTCCGGTAAATCGACGTCATCTGGAAAGTTTTGATTGGACAGACATGCATATACAGACAGACAGCCAAGCATTAGTTTACTGTTCTACCATGTAGTGGCGCAACATGGTACATACGAAACAAATCAAACTTAGCCATGGGACATGGCCTAATTCCCCACTCGTAAATACGCCACGGCACGAGACTCGTTACTGATAGGCACTCAACTGGCAGCGAGTATTACAATTGGTCATACATTCAAGTCAGGCATTTTGACAGCATGGTAATTTTTCACAAAGATACAATACACAACACGGGCGAATTCGTTATTGCTGCAGATAGGTGAAACGTTAAACAAATCTAAAACAAACCTTTGATATGATGGCGTTCCGAGCTAGATAACACTGTTACAAATATTATGATAATAAGTTATACCTTCCTTGACGCTAACGTTCTACAAAATTGTTGTTTCATGTTCTGTGGATAAAATATGTTGATGTTAAGCTTTTTTTTAATAATGATCATTCTCTTCAATGTTGTTGTTTTAAGCGTTTGTTCCTTGATAACGTATCTTGTTCTTGTCGTAATATACCTACCAGTCTGATCATTAATGTCGTTGCAGCTATGAGTGTGCATTTAATAACAAACCAGAATTGGTATTCCGCAATATGTTATCTAATGATGCATGATAATTAGGTAGAACAAATTGTAGTGATTATATGCGATAGTTGACCTCAAAAGCAACCAAGTTTGGTCTGATACAGTCCAACATGGCAGCGGAAGCAGCCATGTGGATGCCAACTGTGAGCTTCCAATGAAGGCAAAACGCATAATCACCCAAGCAGCAGAAAGAGTGTTTTACTGTATGAAGACAACTTGAGGGAAAGTGCGGAAAAGTGAATACAATAGCAAGAAGCCCTTTCAGGAATTAATCAGGAAGTAATTATAGTGGAGTGTCAGGTATTTTAAGGATTTCCTTTCCGACATTAACAAAGTTAAAGAATTACATTTTCCTAGGATATGGAAGACACAGCACTTATGTATAATTTCGTATTAAAATATTTTAACGAAAAATGGGTGTAGCGTGAACATTTAAAATAAATTAGCGTATGGATACGTGGATTAGTGTCATTCAACAATAATGTTGGATCATTGGAAGACACAAATTAAACTTAAGATTACACAAATGCAGTCGAACCTGGCATAACGGTCACCTCAGTAATTCAGCCGCTTCGCCATTATGGTCACTCTGGGACAGTCCTAAATTATTTCCATATAGTACAGAACCAGATATATGAATTCGTATGAACACATTTAAAAAATAATATGTTAATACAAACACCACACTTGGTGAATAACCGACAACTGTGTAAGATACGAAAAAGGAATAGTTTACTTTTAACATAATGCAACATTGATTAATGTCAGGCTTTAAACAAATTAAAGGAAGTGTTCCTGAATATTATGTAAATTTCGGAGTTTTGGTGATACGGACATAGTTAGCAGTAATCTTAGTCCGTTGTTTTCTTAATCGTGTTAGGGACTTCATTTATACCGAAGTGTATGTTGCTCATTTTGGTCATCTGTAGCGGTACAGAATCAGGTTGTGCCAATATATACACAATAGTTTGTCAGTTGTGGACAGTTCTGGCAAATTTGGAAAATATAACCATTTTACAAAGAAAGATTGCTGACACGTGCATTGTAGGTCATCCTTTTTTCGATTGGCGTTCCAGACTCGCCTTTAGGTCATATAAAACTCCTGGCGTGCAGTCATTGTACAACTGACACTGTACCCACAGCTCCCGAGGTCTACAGTTCATGAAAAGCTCGCTGAATGTGACATACGCTGCTGGCGTTAACGCGTCTTCTTTTGTCTTCATCACTCCGTCTTTGATTCCGTCATGTGTCCTTCGTCTAGCCGCCAGTGACTTCCGGTTAGCTTCTCATTCCATTTTGCCGACTCACGATCAAAGAGTTCAACTTGTATGTGTGATGAATTTCAGTTGATTAGGAAACATTAAGAAAAGCTCGCCGAATGTGACATGCGCTGCTGGCACTAACGCGTCTCCTTTTAGCTTCATCACTGAGTGTCTTTCATTCCGTTCTGTGTCCGTCGTCTAGCCGCCAGTAACTTCCGTTTAACTTCTCATTCGCTTTGTCGATTCACGTTCAAAGATTTCAACTTGTGTGTGTTGCGAATGTCAGATTATTAGAAAACAATAAGAACGTACCCGGATGTAGGTGAGGCTCGTGGGCGTGACTTCCATCCTCTTGCCTATGATATGACAAATTCAAGAAATTTCACCAAGGGTGAAATTCGGGAGTTTTCAGCGTTTCCATTCTTACTTCACTTAATGGTTGACCAAGCATTAAGTAATTTAATAATGTGTCTGATGGTTTCACCGAAAAATACATAAAATATCTGCACAAGCAAGCTAGCACGTTACAATGGATACTGGGTAAACTTGATTTTTCTTAAAATGAATTGAATTGGTAATTATATCAGCATAGGCATACTGAGAGGGTGAAACACTGACAATAGGCCAACTGGGAGAGCTACCCAAATTCACAATATGCGAAATAGGAATAATATCAGTATGCGAAAATTCTTTTGTATTTGGTTGCTATGTAATATGTTGCGCCTCTACATTGTAGAATAGTAAACTAATGTTTGATTGCCTACCTACCTACCAGCCTGCCTGCCTGCCTGCCTGCCTGCCTGCCTGCCTGCTTGTATGTCTGTCTGTCTGTATGTATGTATGTCTGTCTGTCCAATCAAAGCGTTCCAGTTGACTTGGAATTACCACAGCTCGTGGCAAGATACGTCATGGCGCGCTATAAAACAGAATCCCACGATCTTTGCCAACTCGGGTTTTGTACTTCTGTTTCCACCCTTGCAACGTGCGCTTTATAAATATTACTATTAGTATTAAGTTGTTACAACTGTAACATCGCTCGGGCGGGTCGCACCAATGGCCCCGGTCCCCCTTACTTCGCTAATATTGGAAAATAATAATGTTGGTTGAGAATTTAAGAAAACTTACATCTTGTTGTCAATGCTGTAAGAAGCTTGCAATCCAGCAAATGTTAATTGTAAGATAAGATATTACACTTTTAAATAATGTTTTTAGTAATTGTTATTATGCTTGGTGTGGAGTTAAGAATTTCAATATGAAAAAAAAATATTACCACACTAGAATAGCAGGCGATATATAAATGTGCTCTTCAGAACATTTGGCATTACTCTTATAATATTATATCTTACAATTACGGTTTGAATACATTTGAAGCTCTGATCAAATGTCAAGATGACTTAACGATGTATTTTGCATGTTTTATCAATGCAGTTAGTTAATATTGAAAAATAATGAGGTTAATTGTGAATTTTATAGAACGTTCTGATTTTCAATGTTTTAGGAAGCCATTGCGTTGAAATATTGGGCGTAAACTAGGATATACTATTTTGGATGAAACAACTGTTCATCTAAGCAACCAGCGTATTTATATTCGCTGATGGCTTCTGCAAGAAAACCTAGGCAGCTTCGGTCAATTAGTTGTCCATTTTGTATCCCCAGAGTTAAAACATATGTGGGAACAAGAGACGAAACATGATAAACCCTTTTGGTTTTTACGAGCTTCTGAGCTCGGTTCTCGATGGTTTCGGCAATGTTTTTTTTATCATATTATATTGCTTTATTCAGTACTGTAATTGTGTATAATATTAGTTAACATATACCTCGTATCATAGTAGTGCATTGGGTGTCAAAGAAATGTTCTCTCCAGATTTCGGAAATATATTTAATGTCTTACTCCTAAAATGGCAGTGTTAATGTTGGGAAATACCATGAACCAAACAACTGGAAAATTTATAATTTCTGTGGGATTATTTTCTGTATCCTTTACGTGACAGCGTCGTACTCCTAAAATGTCAGTGCTAATTTTATATCATCTATAGTGTTGGGAAATACCATGAACCAAACAACTGGAAAATTTATAATTTCTGTGGGATTATTTTCTGTATCCTTTACGTGACAGCGTCGTACTCCTAAAATGTCAGTGCTAATTTTATATCATCTATAGTGTTGGGAAATACCATGAACCAAACAACTGGAAAATTTATAATTTCTGTGGGATTATTTTCTGTATCCTTTACGTGACAGCGTCGTACTCCTAAAATGTCAGTGCTAATTTTATATCATCTATAGTGTTGGGAAATACCATGAACCAAACAACTGGAAAATTTATAATTTCTGTGGGATTATTTTCTGTATCCTTTACGTGACAGCGTCGTACTCCTAAAATGTCAGTGCTAATTTTATATCATCTATAGTGTTGGGAAATACCATGAACCAAACAACTGGAAAATTTATAATTTCTGTGGGATTATTTTCTGTATCCTTTACGTGACAGCGTCGTACTCCTAAAATGTCAGTGCTAATTTTATATCATCTATAGTGTTGGGAAAAATCATGAACCAAACAATTTAAACATTTAGAATTTGTGTGTATCCTCTACGTGACAGCGCCCATAACAGTCTGCTACCGAGAACACACTGCATTGTCTCTACCGAGTGTCGCTTCACACGTCTGAATATATAAAGAGACTCTCCGTTCAGTTTTGGTGTCGAGACGATTGCTCACTTTCGACGGACTGGTCTATGGTAATGATGGGCGTATGGCACAGACCAATCAGGGATCGGCCGATTTTCACTGACGCCTACAAGTGTGCCTTGGACAGTAAGTGTCTGTCAACGTCAGGCCAAAGAATGTGTGGACAACGCGCCGTGATTTACCTTGTCGTTTCTGTCGTCCTATATACGAGCTTCGCGTTCAAAAGCGTTCTCTTGCGCTCGTGGCTTTCCAACGCTTCGGTTCTCTCACAACAACTGTATCGCAAGGTAAGCTGACGTGTGTGTGTGTGTGTGTGTGTGTGTGTGTGTGTGTGTGTGTGTGTGTGTGTGTGTGTGTGTGTGTGTTTGTTTTTGTGCATGCGTGCGTGCGTGCGTGCGTGCGTGTGTGCGTGTGTGCGTGCGTGTGTGCGTGCGTGCCTGTGTGTGGTCTTCTTACAAAAGTGTTTGTTGTTCTGAACTGGATAAATGAGCTATCATCTGAGCACAAGACTTTACACGCCAAACGTCTACCGAATTGTAACGAAATTTCACGCGTGTACTGTGAAAATCGTACTTTGCGTACTGGAGCGGCATCTTTCCTCTCACCATTTTCAAACATGGACGCGTTTGCTCATAATTTCTCTGAATACAATTGTGATGCTCATACTTCAGTGAGCAAGATTGTACATACATATACGTTACAAAAATAGACCAGCTTTTATTATTTCCAACGGCATACTTTTACATCGTTCATAACTTCCTCAGATCTGGAATCAGCTTTAGTTGTTCTTTGTCTTATTCTTATTCTTCTTTTTGGAACAATAAAATACTTTGTTTTGTTGTTGTTACTGTTGTTGTTGTGAATTACTGTACAATGGCATAATATTTATAATATTTAGACTAGTTGTTCAGGGTTGATATTCTGGTTAACATACTAACATTATTTGTTTAAGACAATATGTTTTTATGTTTCAGATTCACAGAAAGGTTATGCTTAGATCATCGTCCTGCCCAAGTTGTGACATCTGTGGTTAAATGTAACCAGCAAAAGGCATCGATTAAAATTAAAGGTTATTTTGAACGCCATTTCGATATAGCTCATTTCCATGAAAACATTAATTGTGGTTTTAATGTTACACTGTTGGGACTTGCAATAAAGCAACATTGTGAGGTTTCATTGTAATAGTTATTATAATTGAGATTGCAGTAACGTTCATCAATGATAAGTAATGTATGGTGTCATACATATGATTATTGATCCGAGCCCTTCCCACTGACCACCACGATATATATTCCACGTTCGATCTTACGAGAAGGCGTAGGCGGCTTCGTGCGTAGCTCGAATAAATAGTCTAAGCCTCGGCAGTTGGTCAACTATACCGTCGCACGACACACATGGTATAATTGACTGCACAACAGTTATTCATCAAGTGGAAACTGATCAACGCAAAGCCGGGTATATTTCTGTGCCATCTTAAAAACGTTCGCTTAGTGTCAGCGTGTCTGAGAAGTACTTGTCTATATCGAGAAAACCGTTTCTCCGTTCTACACGTGGTCAATGCTTTTTCAACTTCACAATCTGAGAAAGAGGTAAACTACTTACACGTTTGAATGTTGCGTCAACGTTTTGTACCGTCAACAACGATAAAGTTGTGAACAATCCCTCGAAGATCGACAAAAATAACATAAAACGTCGGCATTGTTGTCTGGGAGACAACACATACATCGACGCATAGAGTTAACGTGGATTGGAATACCATGACTTTATTTTGAACACTGACTTGTTGTAAACATAATGTCTAACATGTTGTTTTCCTGGTAACCTACAATAATAACGACAAGTCTTCGTCATGGAAGCGTCTACAGACAACGACGTCAAAACGGCGATCATCAGCGCAGTGAGCATAATGAATGTAATCACAAACTCTCTCGTGATCGCTGTGATCGCACGGAATTCGGAACTGCGGGAAGACCGCACCGCGCTGTTCATGTTTTCGCTCTCCGTGTCGGACCTCGCTACTGGGTGCACGGTGATGCCCATCAGCGCCGCTGTATGTTCCAATGCCACCCCGAACGTGAAATATATGACCATTCTTCCTGATCTTCACATGTTCTTCTTGTGGTGGTTCAGTTTCAACTCACTACATAGTCTGTGTTGGTTGACCGTGTGCAAGATGGTCGCCGTATTAAAGCCATTTCGCTACGAGCAGCTCTTCACCCTCAACCGCTGTTACGGCATCATCGTCTTCAACTGGGTCGTCGGTGCCGCCCTGGCAGCAACCAAGTTCACGGTACGTCCCGTGTTTTCTCAGATTATGTGCGTACACACGTTTCTACCAGGCTATGGCATTTCTTCGTTGTCCCTCTTTACGTACGCCGTCACGGCCGTGGGACCGATCCTTGTTCTTCTCTACGCCACGACGAGAATATTCATCGTCATCGTGCGCACACATAAAATAATCTTGGCGCAAGTGCACGCCATTGACGGAGACACTGGGAGCGCCGGACTAGTGACACTTCAGGCGATTCGTTCTGCCAAAAATATACTGTTCATCTGTTCAGTTTCATTGATACTCACCATACCTCTGATTGTGTTTGCATTGCTGCGTCACACAGGAAACAGACTGTCATCGTCAAAAGAGTTTAAATTTGCCGCTATCTGGTTGTTCAGCTGCAACTCGTTCATGAATAGTTTCCTATACATTGTCCTCCATCGCTCACTGCGTAAGAAGACGTGGCGACTGTTCGTTGACGTGTGGCAGTTATGTCATGGTGGCTGAGTTGACGTTTCGGCTGAGTTGACGTTTCGTGGTAGAGCGTTTCCGTGCGGCAGTTGTATAGCTGCTCAATGTTTATCTCCAACTAGTGTTATTGTTTAATGACAAATGTGTTTTTGGTGCAATGCCACGTGTGGTGTTTGTCTTACTTGTGATTTATTTATTTACGTTCTCTGGTGTTATTTACATTCAATTTTGGCACATTTCTATTTGAAGGCATCTTCATCAATCTTCTAGGCTCATCTATCTTCGGCGAGTTGATTCCATTTTCTCGCTCACACTGTCTATGTTGCCTTCTTCTTCTATGTGATATTGGGGTCCAGTGTTGTTTTGTTTCATCCATGTGTTGTCGAAGTGTCCCGTCTATCTTCTTTTCCTAGTTTTGATATCCCTAATTATATATTGGACTCCTCTTTTATATCGTCAATCTGTGATGGTTACTCCGCGCTTTTTTCTGTTGACTAATTTCAGTGACCTTTCCATTGTCTGCACTGTACCTTTTTCTCTACTTTCCTACTTGTGATCCGGGTTTACTTTCCGTATGATAAACTAGTGTGGTGTATTGGTTGATAACCTGTGTCCTGAGTGAGACGGGAAGGTATTCGTCTCTGAACATGTAGCTCCAAAACGCAACCCAAACTAATTGCATTCTTCTATTGACTTTTTCGGTGGTTTCGTTGTTGAGGGCGATCTTCTTACCCAAAATAGGCGTAATGATCTATAGTTTCAATTTCCCCTGTGCTGTTGTTGGCGTGCTTGAGCCTTATTGTTTTCGCCATTATCTATGATTAGCTATTCCTTGTATTCATCTTAATACGATCTTGCAATTTTCTCTGTCCTGTTTTTTGTTTTGTTTAGCTCACCTAGGTTATGGATAAGACGAATCGTTGCTACACGTCGACGAAAATCCCTAATTTTGTTCAGACCAGCGGATGACATCGTCCAGTGTCGCTGTGAAAAATTGTGGTAAATTCCTTTACCATTTCTCTCTTGCTTGACATTGTGTTGGCGATGGAAGTCTATATGCGAACTTTTGCGATTGGTTCTTGTTGCTATGCTGAGTTTGGTGCCTTCTGATGTCCCAGCGTTCTCGATAATGGCTGGTGATATGTATCTTCAAAGGCTTTATCATAATACATACATCACAAGTATCAATCCTCTATCAGCAGGCTGATGGTCTGTTCCCTAGGTTCATTTTCATCCAGTTGTTTGTGTGTCTGTTCTTGCTTGTGTGGATCCTGTGTAAAAGAGACATTCGACTTAGTGATCTGTAAATTGGTGTACCTTTCGTGACATTTTCTTGAATATTTGTTTGTGATTTGTTTCTTTCCATAGACTGAGTCTTTCCTATGTCTCCATAATTGTGTTGAAGACAGCTGTTATTGCTGAGTTGGTTTATTCACCCCTTCCGGTTTGGTAAAGTGCGATATCAGTTGATGACTCTAAAACAATTTAGTCATGTAAAACCATTTAGTCACATTTGCAATATGTCCTTTGAAACGGGAGTATTTCCTAGCAAAATTAAATATTGTTCCACTATTTAAGTCTGGTGCAAACAGTGTGTTTACAAATTACAAACCTGTCTCATTGTTGCCTCAATTCTTAAATAAGAATCAGTAAAAGCCAGTATGGCTTTAAATCTAATATGTCAACTTGTCATGCTATGGTGGAATTGGTTGATGAAATGACAAATGCTTTAGATAATGAAAAGTATACTATTGGAATATGTGTTGACTTAAAGAAAGCGTTTGACACTGTTTATATATAATCTATTGGCAAAACATTGTATTTCAATGGTGTGCACGACATTGCACATAAATGCTTTAGATAATGAAAAGTATACTATTGGAATATGTGTTGACTTAAAGAAAGCGTTTGACACTGTTTATATATAATATATTGGCAAAACATTGTATTTCAATGG
Organism: Lamellibrachia columna; assembly: GCA_963662155.1. Lineage (NCBI taxonomy): Eukaryota > Metazoa > Annelida > Polychaeta > Sabellida > Siboglinidae > Lamellibrachia > Lamellibrachia columna. The sequence continues at coordinate 36,324,472 of OY759266.1, read as the reverse complement.
TGTGCACGACATTGCACATAAATGGATTTCTATAGAGATCAACTAAGAAGCATTTATTAGTGTTGAAGTCACTAAATTCGAATTCTGACTGATGATACATTAACGTGGAAAATCGTATTGCCTTAGTTAAAACTAAACTTTCAAAGTGTTGTGCAATTATGTGCAGAGCCAGCACCGTGATTGACAGATGTGGCTTGAGTGAATTATACCACTCACTCTTTTTGCCTTATGTTATATACTGTGCTAAAGTATGGGGGCAACACATATGCTATAAATATTGAGTGTTTAGTCTTGTTACAGAACAAAAGTAGTAAGGTTACGTTGTGCTGCCAAGAGATTGGATCATACATTTATGCTATTTTATAATCTTTGCATTCTTAATGTATCAGATATTGTATAGTTAATAATTGGTGTTATTATGTTTAAATCATATCATAATATATTGCCAGTGGATGTACAACAGTTTTTCTCCTAGTATGAATCTATTTATGCAACCCGACAAAATTGCTAATTTACTCAAACGTATGCACGTATTAATATGAAAAGTATGATTTCATCAGTTAAAGGAGTAAAACCCTGGAATTATCTTGTAAGCTCACTAATTTGTTGTCAGAATGTTCATCTCTTCAAACAAATTATAAAGCTAAAATGTTGAATAGTTATGTATCCGATATGTAACTATTTATGATGAGAAATTACTGGGAAAAGGGTTGTTGTACTTTCAATTTATTGATGTGGTTTTCGTTAAATTGACTGTGCAAGTTCAAATTGGTTTTTAACGTAAATCAAGTTCCTAGTTCACGTTCGGCTTGTCAATTATTCATGATATACCATGTTTTCAAAACCAAACAATCTGTCGCATGCGTACAATTACATACTTTATTTTATTCAGTATTATGTATTTTATTTGTAATAGGGCAAGTAACATAAGTATTACACTTATTCTTGCCCTTTTTCGACAAGTTTACAGTTACATAATGTTGTAATGATATCGCTACTTCTACTATGTTTGTCTATTCGTATTGTTGTTGAAAAAAATAAAGATTCAATCAATCGTTCATTCATTCATTCATTCATTTATTCACGATGGGGCTTTTCCTTTTTAAATTTGCAATCGTTGTGTGATTTTCCGGCTTCGGTTCCACCAGTATATTTCAATGAAAGCATAATTTGTCTACTTGCTTTTGTCTTTACTTCGAATGGCATAGACACAGGGAACAACTGCTTTTAGTATATCTTCCGAAACACACGGGCATAGTGGGTAAACGAAATTGCCCAATCTTCGAGAAGGCGGCAGGTGGAATTAAATTCACGACAACGTTGTAAAGTTGAGAAAGATGTCACCAGAACGTGTTTGCTAATGTTTATTACCGAAATATAGGATGAAATTGCAAAGAATACTCAACTTATTAAAGCGCATAAGTAAATGTATTAATTTCGCTTGTATCAAGGACAGGAATTTATCGTGCCAGTTACACCTACTTCTGAAATGTTAAAACTGTGGCCATCGTATGCATTGCGCACTCTTACCATAAACGATTGCTAACGAAGTGATACACAACAATGGCCACATAACTACATGTGATACATAACAATGACAACATAACAACATGTGATAAACAACAAAGACAACATAACTAATGTGATACACAACAAAGACATCATAACTAACCTCAGTCAAAACATTTAAATATTGCAGCATTACCTTTATCGAATATAAAATATTACATATGTAAACGTACGCCCTATTGGAAAATTACACGAAATCAATTTAATTTGCTCCTATCATTATATAGAACTGGTATGTCAATACAAAACGTACCTCAACCTCTTAACCGCTTTGACGGGTCACTCATTTATTGTAAGAATGTTCATCTCTTCAACAAAATTATAAAGCTAAAATGTTGAATAGTTATGTATCTGATATATAACTATTTATGGTGAATAATTCACAATAATTCTTTTACAAAGAATTGGTAGCTCAATACTAAATGTATCTCAAACTCTTGGCCGATTTGACCAATCACAGGACATGTATCCCCTTTGCAACGGAAGTACAAGATGATACCAACTTTCAAAGCTATTGTAAGATCATATTTTGCACACGATCTGACACAAAATAATTAACCAGGCTGCATCATTAAACCGCAGCTATTCGATGAAAATATGTTCCAAATATTTGTCTACCTATCTCGATCTCCTCCGTGCGATGCTCAAGTACTCTAAAGGAAGAGCACTTGCTGCGATACCGTCTCAGTGATGTCAAGCGCGCAATAAAACAGAATCCCACGATCTTTGTTGGGTTGCATAAATATATTCATACTGGCTGAAAAAAACTGTTGTACATCCATTGGCAAAATATTATGATATGCCTTAATGATAATAATGCCAATTCTTAACTACACAACCTCTGGTACATTAAGAATACGAATATTATAAAATAGCATATATGTATGATCCAACCTCTTGGCACGACAAAGTAACCTCACTATTATTTTTTGTAACAGGATTAAACACTCAATATTTGTAGCATAAGTTTTGCCCCATACTTCAGCACAGTACATAGTAAAAGGCAAAAAGAGTAAGTGGTATAACACGCTCAAGCCGAAACTGTCAATCATGATGCTGGCTCTATACACAGTTGCACAACACTTTGAAAGTTTAATTTTAACTAAGGAAATATGATTTTTCCATGTTAACGTATCATCAGTCAGAATACAGATTTAGTGGCTTCAACTTTATTAAGTGCTTTGTTGATCTCTATAGAGATGTATGTATTCTATTTGGATTTCCAAACATCATGTAATTTGTTTTTGTAACATTTAGTGACCAGCTATTTACAGCAAACTATACATGCAACTTATCCAATTCCGTGTTCGTTCTTCGGATAAGTTCATTTAAATTACTATCACAATAAAACAAGTGTCGTCAGCAAATAAAGTGAACGTAACTACTTTCGAAACATTACAAGTGTCATTTATGTGGATGAAAAATAGCATTTGTTCTAAAATAGAACCTTGAGGAACACCACAACATACATTTAGTACCTCTGAAATGAATATATTTACACTTGTCAATATAGTATTTATAAAAATGTGAGGCGATAATTTACTATGCTATAATTGTTGCTGTGTGTGTGTGTGCGTGCGTGCGTGCGTGCGTGCGTGCGTGCGCGCGTGCTTGCTTGCTTGCGCGCACTTGTGTGTATATGCAGTGCCTGGCCTTCTGTTGCCATGTTGTAATATGCCATGTAAGGCGTCGGCCTGACAGCGCTGCTGCTGGTAGACCAGACGAGAGTGTCGTCTCTGGTGGGGCCCGCAGGCGGTCTCGACCAGCACAGCTGAGACAGTGGCCAGCGTAACCAAGAAGGTTTTAAAGCAGCTGCGTGACGACCGCTCTGCCGCTCACGTTAATGTGTCGGTTTCCGTTCCTGCTGCACCCGTGGATGTCCCTTCTGCGTCAACTGCCGTTCCTTCCGCGCCAGTGAGTGCATCATCACATCCAAGATATCGTCCCGGACTTTATGATGCAGCCAATGGCGGGTAATCCACCCGAGGCTGCGGACCAGGTGGATTATACAATCGCACGAGCGATTGACGTCCTGCTGCGCGGCGAAAATATTTCCACTGCACACCACTAAGTTGGTAAATAAGTAAGCCACACCAGATGACAGAATATGCCTATCCTCTCATTTCCATCATGCCACAAGGTAAAGTAAAGTAGATCAAAGCACATGTCAAGCACCTCACCCTTCCAGCTCACAGCACTACACACACAAGTAAACCCTACATGTTTATAACATACCCTACAAGGCTATGACCAGACCGAAACTAATTTCTCATGAATTTCAGATCATTTAATTTGGCCCACCATCTCTTCGCTTCTCCAATAATCAACCATCAGCTTCACATCATAAAGATGTAGTGGAAAGGAAACTTGCGAAGGAACTTGCGCTTGGACGTATTGCGGGTTATTTCCTTTCACCTCCATTTGTTAACAACTATCAGTCATTCCCACTTGGTGTAGTGCCCAAGAACCAAGAAGGAGCCTAATGAATTTCACATTATTCATGCCCTGTCATGCCCAGAAGGAAATTCCATCAAAGAACACATCCCAAAACATTTCACGACAGTTCGTTATGAAACCTTAGACCATTCCATTACTCTGCTGAGTCAATTTGGTCTAGGAGCATTGATAGGTAAGACTGACGTTGTGGATGCGTTTCGCAGCATGTCCCTACACCCATCGTGTTACCATTTATTTGGTTACACTTGAGATAATCACTTCTATTATTATTTATTATCATTCTTTGCCGATGGGGTGTGCAGAATCATGTCGCATCTTTGAATGATTGACTTGTGCTCCGCAATGGGTTGTAAAGACAAGGGGTGCTATGGCCGTGTCACACATATTAGATGATTTCATCTTCGTTGGCCCTCCTAATTCGGTGAGTAATAATTGCAATAACTGGATTTCATCTGATGCAATTAAGCTGTTCACAAATGCTACGTCGACACAGGGATTTGCAGCAGTCTTCAGTTCCCGATGGCTTAATGGTAGATATCCACAAATATGGCAGAGTACAACATTGCAGTATTGGAGCTATAACCCATTGTAGCCGCTTTGGAACTGTGGGGAAAATATATAGCCAAACATTCTGTCTTGTTTCTCACTGATAATCAAACTGTTGTAGAGGTGACCAATAAGCAGTCGGCTAAGAATTATCACCTGATGCGTTTAGTCAGAAGATTGATGGTTACTGCGCTGAAATGTAATGTTTATTTTAAATCGAAAGACTTGTGTCATTGCTAACAAACTTTCGCGATTTCAGAAGGGCGCCATGGCTTCAAGTGCAGCCAGCGGTGATCCCAGCAGAGTTTCAGCCTTGGCACAAAGTAATGGCACATCTTCTCAGTGTAGCCTTATCAGATGACAATACAATATGCGGAATTCGAGGACGTTTCTAGCATACCAGCTATAGAGGCCATCCATCTCGACACCGATTAGAATCATGGCTACGTAATTCTGCAGAAATCGTTGGCTACACAAACGAATTACGACCTCGAAGATAATGCAGAACGAAATGATTGCTGTTATTGGGGAGCAGATCCAGCAGAATATTTGTAAATTATTAGAAAGGTTAATTAAAGACCACATGGTGCTTAGCTCATGCATAACACCAGCCTACCTACATTGCCTAGAGACTATAGCAATGAGAGAAAAACGATAAGAGAAACTGCGAAAGTTTGCGAGAATAACTGGGTGAGAAGAACTGCGGGAGTGAAAGGAATAGACAAACGAAGAATGGAGGAGCTGAGGGAGGAAGCTGGTGTGAGAAAGAGTCACGAGGAAGCTGGTCAGTATCCGGCTAAAGTGGGCTGTACATGTGGAAAGAATTGAATGAGTACGGTTGACGAAGACATGCCACATTTTTATGCTTCCAATCTGTATTTTCAATCAGAAAATCTGTATAAACTATAAATCATTTAATCAATCAATTTATTTCTTAATCCAATCGGTGGCATGCGTGGCTAACTCGCAGAGACGTCCTCAAAGAAAAAATCTCCGACCAGACATGGTCGATTGTGTAATCTCGCCCGTCCTCCTGTAGAGCGATGGTATCATCACCCAACATTTAAAAATCCTCGAACTCCTCTTTCAGCTGTTCGGATTCGACATCGGGGGCAAAGCGGGCTGTCAGGCGTAAAATCGGCTCATACGTGAGGTCGACACGCGCAGACATAACACATAGGTTCAATTTGATTAAACAGAGTGCCGCCATCTATCGGGCGAGAAAACATATTAAAATCAAATGTAATCCGCTAGGTTTCGCTTGAAACTTGCTTACTTCCGTTGCAATCGCCAACAATACTAGCTTGCGATTCGTCTGTCACACACACACACTGATCTATATATAACTGGATGGCGCGTCGGCCTGTAAATTTGACTCCACCGTGTCGCCATCTTGGATAGATCAGTGCTATCAATCGGTAAGTAATCGCAATGTAAAACGCTCAACTTCGATAATAAATTGCTGCCTGTATGCAAATATACTTTTGCGATTTAGAGGATACTGTTAGGGGTTAGAGCTTAATAATATTATGTTTAGCGTCAAAAAGCGAACGTTCCCGTTTAATTGTTATTAATATTCTGAAGTCGACATAGCGGCTAGCCTATATCGCCTTATCGGGTTATCTGAAAATTGTCTATAATACAATATATATGCAAGATTACCGGTTCCTCAACTTCAAGGCTCAATGACCAGAACGTAAACTTCAGAATCTAACAGTAGTTCAGAAGTTCTATTTTGTTATATTCTAAATATTGTTAATGTTGTAAAGTTGAGTGATTTGTGCCATCATTTCAAAGTCCTCGAAAATGTCAATGAGTGCACTGCCACTGGTTGCGGCAATTATTGTTATACTTAAGATTAAATGCCTTGTTTGACAAACATCTTAAGACATATTTGTACAATGCCCGTGGATCTATATTCTAAATGAGTCACCATTATTTCATCGATTGAGGGCAAACAAATTGTTAGTATTTTTCTGGTGATGTTCTTAACTTACTATTACAGAACAACAAAGACGTTTTTCCCTAACAGACGCCACTGCATAAAACTGCTACGTATGGCAAGACATTTATTTCTCTACTGTAGATCCAAGTACAAGGAAAAACAGGTTTTGTCACCTGATCTAATATATCTGGCTATCAGAATAACGAAAGTATTATCAAGATGTTGTGTTTATTTTGTTTTGAATAAACTGCTATCATTATAATTATATCAAATAATTTTTACTAGATTCTGAGAGTGAACTTATGCCACTGCATTCCTTACATTACACTATTGTAGTTCTAAAGTTGAATTTAGTTCACACACGCACGCACGCACACACACCCTCCCTCTCTTCTCCCTCAGGGACTATTCGGAAAATGTACTGTTATGCATTATATTTTCAGAATGGCTACTCGCCGAGACAGCACTAGTACGAGTATTAATAGGCTCACATTGTTACTAGATGGGCACAATTTCGTGCGTCGTATGCAACAGCAAGTGTGCTCTGGTGATGCAACACAACGCTGTTACTCTCCCGACCTCCTCCTTTCAAACACTGTACTATATCTAGAAATTGCAGTTAACTTCTCAAAAATCTGATTCATCTACTACAAATTACCGTTCTTGTTAAAAAGTTACTTTCACAATACTGAATCATCTACGCATGAGACTGTGCCTAATTAAAAACAAATATGGGCCTACACCAATGACTGGAATCGACATTGGGTCGACTCTTCTCCGACAGCTGGCAGCTCCGATCTTTGTGCAAGTGGCTGGCATCATAATAACTACACAGTTTGATCCACTGGAAATTACATACAATGGGGCCGCGGTAGCGAATCCTCTTGCTGCCATTTCAAAACTTGGGCAATTTCGTTCACTCCACATTGTCTCAGTTCACTTAACTGTATAAATGAGTATCTGGATATACACAGTGGTGGATGTGAACGAGAAATATTCACACAATAATTGCTGCATGACAGTTCTTCCTAAAGAAGTTGAGTTGGTGTATAAATAAACAGCTCTACCAGCTGGTGAAGTGTAAAGCGCTTTGAGCGGTCCTACGGACTGGATTTCGCGCTATGAAAGAAACTTTTACAATGAGATGGTGCTTACTTTATGAACATTGTTACATCGCCTTGGATTTACAAACTTTGCTATGCAGGACTTTACAAACATTGCTGCACTGCTGTGGAATTACAAACATTGCAGGACCTTACAAACATTGCTACACTGCCTTGAAATTGCAAATATTGCTGTACCTGCAGGACTTTACAAACATTGCTGCACTTCCTTGGAATTACAAAATAATTTTTATTTTATGTATCTTATATATCTGCAGGACCTTAAGAGCATTGTTACACTGTGCTTGCATGGATTTGTGAACATTTATAAAATGTACCTGCATGAACACAAGCATGGACTTACGAACATTATCTAACATGAAATTATGACTGTTGCTGCACGGCTGGAATGTTATAATAAATTATCTTAATAATTATGCAGTGACATTATGTTTCATCCATTAATTGCCCATCTATTTACCTGTTATGATATACTAGTTACAATAACTTGTCATAATACAAGGTTAATACAAGGTTACACCGTTTTCAAGTCGATGTATTGACAATTTTCTTCCCACAAAAGTTTAACTAATCCGGTATATAATAACTACAGCTAAATTATTCCATTAATCTCTGTATATAGGTCAAATGTTAAATGTGTGTCAACTAATTAGGTTATGTCAAAATAAGTAAACACTAGGCCACATAGTATTCAAGTTAACAATTTGACCTTTTCCATCCACCAAAAGTTAAATAGGCCTAATGCCGAATTACTTAAAGCTAAACTATGACATTAATCTAAGTATGTGTCAAATGTGTCTCTGTCTGTCCCCCCCTCTCTCTCTCTCTTTCATACTCTATTTTTCATTAATCCACGTATATAAGTCAAATGTGTCTGTGTCTGTCCCTGTCTCGCTCACTCCTTCATACTCTCTCTATCTTTCTGACTCGGCATGTATATGATATATTAGGTTTTTAGACATGGCTTCTCTTGGTAAAGGCTGTGCAACGACATCAAAGTGGAAACCTGATGCACAGTTTCTTCTAACACGTAATTACATGTTAATGTCACATCACAAATGTTGGATCAGAAATGTGAAGATTGATTATGTGATTCTAGACCAATAGTTAAAAAATAGTCATGAGGATAGATGACAGACAATTTTTTTTATAATTTGTTTCATATAAGCAGCTTTAGAAATCATGAATGACACAGGTTGTATCAACATAATGTTGTAATATAGACATTTAATTTTTCTTAGATGTGACATCAGCATTCAACCCATAAAGAATTATACATGGGACAGCCCAATGCCCAATGCATGTAAGAAAACTGGGTGGTATAAATGTGAACAAACTAGAACAAGAATCTTAAAAGTTTTACTAAAGTTTACTTAAATAAAAGTCCATGTATCATGTATATTCCTGTCTTGTCAAGTCGATACGTCACTGAGTAGTGGTCAGACACTTGCGTCATTAGCAAGGAAACGGTAACCACAATGTTACTCCCCAGCATCACAACTGTGCAAACCAACCAATTCTCCTAAGTAATAACATTAGTGTACTAAAGCTCCTACATAGCTAAGATAATTGTGTACCATAAGCTAAAGGTTCAATGTGATCAAAACAGAGTGCCGCCATCTATCGGGCGAGAACAAATATTAAAATCAAATGTAATCCGCTAGGTTTCGCTTGAAACTTGCTTACTTCCGTTGCAATCGCCAAAAATACTAGTTTGCGATTCGACTGTCATACATTATATTGTTACTAAAACACAGGAAACGTATCTTAGTATGATTTTCTCCTCAATTTGTAACAAATCCATATAAATAAATCAATCTCAAAATCGTAATAATCCGTTTTTTTAAGAAATCACTACTTAGATTAAAAGCCTATGGCATCTGAGATGGCATAATTAACCGACTGGATAGAAAAATGGCTGACTGACAGCGTGTTGTAATAGACGGGGGGGGATTTTGAGTGGGGTACTACAAGGATCAGTATTAGAACCTTTATTATTCTTAATATATATAAATGACTTGGACGATTATATAACAAGCAACGTACTGAATTTTGCGAATGACACAAAAGTGTTTAGAAAGGTTAAAAGTAATGATTATAAACAACATTTACAAAACGACTTAGACAAATTAGTTAAGTGGTCTAAAAATGACAGATGTTATTAACTTTTGGGAAATGTACATGCCTACATACAGGACACGGGAATTTGTATGTAAACTATAAAATGGGAGACACTGTTTTAGGTACTGTCGTAAAAGGAAATGACTTAAGTGTAACAAAAAGTGCTAATATGAAAGTTTCATAGCAGTGTTGCATTGCAGCTTCAAAGGGTAATCAACGTTTGGGTTGATTAGAAGAAATATAGCATATATGAAAAAAGAGCTAATTATACCTCTGCATAAAGCAATAGTGAGGCCTCATTTAGAAAACTGTATACAAGCTTGGATACCATATCGTAAGAATGATATAGATACGCTTGAAAGAATACAGAGGAGAACAACTAAAATTATTCCAGAACTGAGATACTTTAGTTATGAAGAACGCCTAAAAGAAGGAAATATATACGCTTTAAGGAATACCGAGGAGAGCAACTAAAATTATTCCAGCACTGAGATATTTAATTATGAAGAACGTCTAAAAGAATGTGGTTTGACAACCCTAGAGACATGGAGGTTAAGGGGATGTCAAATTGAAGTTTCTAAGATATTGAATGGGTATGAAAATATTAATATAAATAGTTTTGGTCGCACCCAAGAAAGATAGTAGAACTAGAGAACATGATATAACATTAGTAAAGGATCAGTGTAGATTGAATATCAGGAAGTACTCGTTCTCACAGAGGACTATAAATGAATGGAACACATTATCTACAGATTGTGTCAATACTACCAGCGTGAATACGTCTAAAAACAATATTGACACATATTTCAGGAAGGCGGGTTACACATAGATGAAAAATGTGTGACTCTCGATAAACCAATGGTTTCCTTGTCCACTTGCCATATGGGCCTTTGCCTTGGATGGCAATCTTGTTAAATCTTATTAAATATTAATAAGATTGTTAATTTCATATTAAACAAAGAAAAGCTAGGATTGTCAGGAAGATGCAAAAAATAAAACTCCGTGAGGAATTCTTGGAGTTTATCTTGCGTTACTCCGGAGTCACAAGGAAAGCCATCGCCGAAAAGGTCGAACAGCTCGACTTGGATTTCCGAAAGATGCACGAAGAAGCCTGCTGATGCATTGAATATGACCGAGAAGATGAACGGTGTACTGTGGTCCACTTCTTATAAGGACGGACGACTATCGGGGATTGTTTTACTGTTGCGATAGTAGCGCCATAGCAGGATAGCTATTGCAATACCATTGCCATAGTTTTATAACTGTCGCGATAATATTGCGATAGTATCATGGAATAGTGGATAGCCAGGAAAACAGTCCCAAACCATAATTGAAGACTGGCGCTATCACGTAGCCTTGGAGGTAGTTGATTTAAAATGCCAACTCTGTGAACCGACGATTGTTGGTATTATATCGATAAATAAATAAAATTATCCAATATAGTTGAAAAACATGTTTACTTATACAATGACACAAATAGTCCTGCCGCTTTTAAAAAGGTCATTATAACTGTTCAGAAGGGATGACCTTATAACGGGGAGTGTGTGTGTGTGTGTGTGTGTGTGTGTGTGTGTGTGTGTGTGTGTGTGTGTGTGTGTGTGTGGGTGCGTGCGTGCGTGCGTGCGTGCGTGCGTGCGTGCGTAAGTTTGTATCTGTAAACATTGGAATAAGTAGAAGTCCTGCCACCTGGTGCATTTTCTTGGAAACTAGGCGCTCCCGTGGACTGCCCTAGCATCATGTGACGTCAGCTGGTGTATGTTTCGCAGGGGACGCATTTTAACCAAAACATTGACCAAGTAACAACGGTAAAAAAACACGCATAGCGTTGAGAACAATTGTACATAACTAATTCCTTGAACCCCCTGCTGACATCATTTCCAATGTCTCTCTCACTCAAAAGAAAACTTTCGTTTCCTGGCGATAATAGCAAACGTTTCTAAAATATAACTAATCACGTATATACAAAAATTCATTATCTTGTTTATTTGGAATATGAAAAAAATGCAAAAATCGTGTTGTTGACACTTTACTCATGCAATGTATCATTTGATATGTGTTTGCGCACTATAGTCCAAACGTTTTAATGTTAAACACCTAAATTATACAGCTCTGTTATAGCAACCACTACTAACGAAGGTCTTAAGTGTTCAGCTGCCACCACTACCAAGTGTTCACAAATCACCGTGCGACTGTTACACAAGAGCCAATTATTTACTTCCCCGTCGATACATTGCAGCTGCGATTTATTTGGAGCATTGATCATGTAGAATGGGCATTGGTTGCCACGTTGAAAGAGTTGCTTTAAATCGTGCCTCATTAGATATCAATATTGTAAGCTATATGGTATGTCAAAAGTCACATTACAACTGCCTTGCTGCATAATCAACACAGTTCATGTCGACAACGTAAAAAAGTTGTGGGACAACGAATATGGTTATTTCCTGTGTGGCTTACAGTTGTACGAATCGACAGAAGACAGGATCTAACATCTCGTTATTTTCAGGTAATTTATGTCGCAAATGTTTGTTCTGTGTTAGTGTATATGTGAATGAATGTAACAGTTTCGAAAATGTTCTGAAATATCAATATATTACAGATACGTTTGTTTTTCTTGGGGGAGCGTACATTAAGTGTTTCCCAGTAGTCACATTGATTGGGTGCAACATAAAATTTTATAGGGGTAGGATTGAGCTTTTTGGTCGTCGTTTGCCTTTTCTTCGTTGTATGAACCACTATCATGTAACTCATTCTGTACACTTTGCAACATTCATTGCATTCTATGCATTTGTTTGACAAACCATGTGAAAGGTTGCCTACTAAAACAATTGACAGCTTAAATGAGAGAGCACATTTCTTTACATGAGGCGTGTCCTTGGGCAAGTTGGCCAGATAATATTCGAGAGATCTTGATCTGCAGGTGGAAATAGCTGTGATGGAGCAGCTGGGGAATGTGTTGGAAGATAGAAAAATAATATTTTTGGGACCTTAGAGAAGAATGTCCAACATGGCTTAATGAGATTTTGACATCTTGCAGTCATTATCTAATACATGTATAGAGCACTTCAGAAAGTTCAGTTTCGATCATGTTTAGTGGTGCTACTGTTATAGTTAATAATATTATGTTATGATATTTGATATACAAGGTGCATGGATAGACTGTGCACGTAATAAGGTATTAGGTATATATAGTTATGTAGTATTAATCTCTTATTAATACTGTATATCTATATATATATATTATGAAGACTGGGTGCTGTACAGTATAAACACTGGGCCTCCAGTGGGTTCTTGCCGTGCAGCAGCATGAATGTCACTGGTCCATGCCGGCATCACTTTATCATGTGTCAACTGATAAGAGCTTAGCGGTCTTGTTTTACTAACGGGTGTTCTATTTATGTCTATGGATTTCACACATTAACACATTAGGAAATAAACACAGAGATAACAAACAATAACACATTGACTTATATTATTTATTAAAACAAATAGCATTAAAATTGACATGTCAGTAAAACATAGCAATTCATTTAAAGGTCCCTCCTCATTTCTCGTAAAGGTCCCTCCTCAATTCTCTTAAAGGTCCCTCCCTAATTCACTTAATAGTCCCTCCGCAGATATCTTAAATGTCCCTCCGCAATTATCTTAAAGGTCCCTTCGCAATTATCTTAAAGGTCCCTCCTCAATTATCTTAATGGTCCCTCCTCAATTATCTTAAAGGTCCCTCCTCAATTTTCTTTAAGCTCCCTCCGCAATTATTTTAAAGGTCCCTCTTCAATTTCCCTTAAAGGTCCCTCCTCAATCCTCTTAAAGAACCCTCCTCAATTATCTTAAAGGTCCCTCCTCAATTCGATTTTTTAGCATTTGTTCTTGGAAATTGCGCTTTATAAATATTATCATTATTATTAAGTTGTTACAACTGTAACATCGCTCGGGCGGATCGCACCGATGGCCCGGTCCCCCTTACGTCGCTAATATTGGAAAATAATCAGGTTGGTTGAGAATTTAAGATAACCTACATCTTGTTGTCAATGCTGTAAGAAGCTTGCAAGCGAACAAATGTGAATTGTAAGATAAGATATTATTAAATATATGAGCACCTTTTTAGTAATTGTTATTATGTGTGGTGTGGAGATAAGAATTTCAATATGGGGAAAAAAATATTACCACACATGTGGGCATTACTCTTATAATATGATTACGGTTTGAATACATTTGAAGCTCTGATCAAATGTCAAGATAACTTAACGATGTATTTTGCATGTATGAATGCAGTTAGTTAATATTGAAAAATAATGAGGTTAATTGTGACTTTTATATAACGTTCTTCTGATTTTCAATATTTTAGGAAGCCATTGCGTAAAAATATTGGGCGTAAACCCGGATATACTATTTTGGATCAAACAACTGTTCATTTAAGCAACCAGCGTATTTATATTCGCTGATCGCTTCTGCAAGAAAACCTAGGCAGCGTCGATCAATTAGTTGTTTATTTTGTATTCCCAGAGTTAAAACATATGTGGGAACCTCTTGGTTTTGACCCGCTTCTTTCGGGTTCTCGATGGTTTCGGCAATGTTTTTTATTATATTATATTGCTTTATTCAGTACTGCAATTGTGTAATAAGATTAGTTTACGTATGCCTCGTATCATAGTGGTACATTTTGTGTCAAAGAAATGTTCTCTCCAGAGTGTAAATTGTACAGCTTAACGTTGAAGTAAATTTTTTTTCGGAAATATATTTAATGTCTTACTCCTAAAATGTCAGTGTTAATGTTGGGAAATACCACGAACCAAACAATTGGAACATTTAGAATTTATGTGGGATTATTTTCTGTATCCTTTGCATGACAGCGTCGTACTCCTAAAATGTCAGGGTTAATTTTATATCATCTATAGTGTTGGGAAATACCATGAACCAAACAATTTAAACATTTTGAATTTGTGTGTATCCTCTACGTGACAGCGCCCATAACAGTCTGTTACCGAGAACACACTGCATTGTCTCTGCCGAGAGTCGCTTCACACGTCTGAATATATAAAGAGACTCTCTTTTCAGTTTTGGTGTCGAGATGATTGCTCACTGTCGACGGACTGGTCTATGGTAATTCTGGGCGTATGGCACAGACCAATCAGGGATCGGCCGATTTTCACTGACGCCTACAAGTGTGTCTTGGACAGTAAGTGTCTGTCAGCGTCAGACCAAAGAATGTGTGGACAACGCGCCGTGATTTGCTTTGCCGTTTCTGTCGTCCTATATACGAGCTTCACGTTCAAAAGCGTTCTTTGCGCTCGTGGCTTTCCAACGCTTCGGTTCTCTCACAACAACTGTATCGCATCGCATCACTGTGTGTGTGTGTGTGTGTGTGTGTGTGTGTGTGTGTGTGTGTGTGTGTGTGTGTGTGTGTGTGTGTTTGTTTGTGTGTGTGTGTGTGTGTGTGTGTGTTTGTGTGTGTGTGTGTGTGTGTGTGTGTGTGCGTGTGCGTGTGCGTGTGCGTGTGCGTGTGCGTGTGCGTGTGCGTGTGCGTGTGCGTGTGCGTGTGCGTGTGCGTGTGCGTGTGTGGTCTTCTTACAAAGGTGTTTGTTGTTCTTAACTGGATTAATGAGCTATCATCTGAGCACAAGACTTTAAACGGCAAACGTCTACCGAATTGTAACGAAATTTTCCTCTCACCGTTTACAAACATGTATGTGTTTACTCATCATTTCTCTGAATGCAACTGTGATGCTTGTACTTTAGTGAGCAAGACTGTACATACATACACGTTACAATCTTTTTATACTTCCAACGGCATATTGAAGGGTAAACAATGAAAAGTTGCATTTTACATTGACTGATAGATTAATTAAATTAACTACACGCTAACATATCATTTAAATCATTTAAAATTTGAATGAGCATATTTCGCTGTCAGCCTGGAGTGTATTGGCAAGGACAATTGTACGCAAACATACTCCTGCATGGGGTCTAAATGGCTCAGTAATGTGATATACAACCTCTCCTGAGCATGTCCAACTGTACCTTCTCGTGGTGGACCGTGTTGTACATGAGTCTTGCGACGACAGGACAGACACGGTAAAAGGGCTAAGGGAAGGACAACCTTGACAGAAAACCCCACTGACTGGGCCAATCACCCATACAGGGGTAAAGCTGATTACAAAATCCGAAATAATAAACTATTCCACTAACTCAACAACTCATGATGATGTCTCCTTGGAGTGCAACATGACGCGACCTGATGAAAGCCCTCTGGAAGTCAGACCGTCGATAGATCATCTGCTTACCGCCAAAAGAAACACCAGAATAGCTTGGAATGTCCGGACCATGTACCAGACTAGGGAGGCGGATCAAGTGGCATATGAAATGAAGAAATACAACATCCAGGTGCTGGGTCTCAACGAGACCAGATGGAACGGAGCCGGACAAACTAAGCTTGCTATAGGAGAACACATAATATACCCAGGACACGAAGATGAAGACCATGCACGCACACACGGAGTGGCAATAATAGCAACACAAAATGCCATGAGAGCCTGCATGGAGTGGGATCCTGTGTCACCAAGAATCATTACAGCAAGATTCAAGTCAATTGGTAGGAATGCTAGCGTGATCCAGTGCTATGCCCCAACAAACGATTAAAACGAATAAGCAAAAGAAGAATTCTACGTTAGACTACAAAATGTGCTAGATGAAATACCAAGGAGAGACATAACAATCCTAATGGGAGTCACAAATGCAAAAGTGGGTTCAGAAAACACAGGCAGGGAAGAAATAATGGGAAAGCATGGACTTGGAACCATGAACGAAAATGGAGAACTGTTTGCAGACTTGCGTACATTTAACGACTTAGTTATTTGTGGCAATATCTTCCCACACAAAACGATACACAAAGTCACGTGGGTCTCACCAGATGGGAAAAACAGATAATCAGATCGACCACATAACCATAAGGAGGAAATGGAGAAGAAGTCTTCTAGACACACGAGTAAAGAGAGAAGAAGTACGCAGACTCAGCAAATAGACCATAACAACAGTACAATGTTCACAAACTAAAGTCAAGAGAGAAAAACTCGAGTTCAACTGTGCTGTGAGAAATAGGTTTGAAGCCATATAGGATATGACAGATGACATAGATATTGCCACACTACAAGAAACCTGGGCAGAAGCGTGCAAAGAAATCCTAGACAAAAGATAAAACATAAGGTGTGGCTATAAACAGCAACATGGACGTTGATCAAAGAAAGGAAACACATTAAACAAATGGTCAATCGATGCAAGACAGTAGAAGAGAAACAAGAGCACCAAGCAAAATACTGGCAACTAAAAAAGCAGTCAAGAAGAGCGCAAGAAAAGACAAACAAAACTACATCAATGACCTAGCAACACAAGCTGAAATGGCAGCGCACAGAAGAGACATAAAGGGCATCTATGATATAACAAGAACACTAGCGGGAAAAGAATAAATCTTTCAAAACCAGTTAAAGACAAGGAACGAAGAAACATAAACAAGGAAGTGGAGCAAAGATCAAGATGGGAAGAACACTTCAAAGAAATCCTCAACAGAGACCCACCAACAGAAAGACCAGACATACAAATAGCAGAAATGGTATTAAATGTAACACAAATCCACCTTCGGAGGTTGAAATAAGTAGAGCACTGAAGATGAAAGCAGACGCAATAACAACAACATATATGTTGCACCATCTATTCTTGAAGATCTGGGAACAAGAGAAAGTCCCAACACAATGGAAAAATGGATACCTTGTGAAACTGCCAAAGAAGGGTGACTTGGGAATGTGCAGGAACTGGAGAGGAATCACTCTCCTATCTGTACGAAGTAAAGTCTTCACACGCATACTATTGGACAGAATGAAGGGAACACTGGATGAAAGGCTACGTGAAGAACAAGCTGATTTTCGGAAAAAACAAATCATGCATTGACCATAACTCTGTGACCGTTTCGTTGCTCTGTGTACTCGAGCCGAGCGTTATGCGATAAAGCCAATGGTACCGAATTTGAACTGTCATGAATACGACATTGATACTGAGTAGGCATGCGTTCTTGCTGATTTTGCACGATGCTGGACACAGACAACGTGCAGATGAATTATATTCCTGACTAGGATACAGATTCGCCGAAAATTTACCACCCAGAATATAAATGTTGTGTTAGCATAATTTAACGAGGTATGACAGAGTGTCACCATAAAGCAAAACACTCCAGATGGCACTCCTTCATAATTTAACGAGGCATGACAAGGTGTCACCAATACGAATTTTCCATCAGCAAAATAATTTGTACGCTCACTATGCAATGGCATAATATGTGGGCTAGTTGTTCAGGGTTGATATTCCGGGTAACATACTAACACTATTCGTTTAAGACAACATGTTTTTATGTTTCAGATTTACATAAACGTTGTGCTTGGATCACAATTGTGCCCGCGTTGTGACATCTGTGGTTAAATGTAACCAGAAAAATGCATCCATTAAAATAAAAAGTTATTTTAAACGCCATTTCGATATAGCTCATTTCCATAAAAATTGTAATTGTGGTTTTATTTTTACACTGTTGGGACTTGCAATAATGCAACATTGTGAGGTTTCAATGTAATCTTATTATATAGTTATATTATTATAATTGATATTGCATTAACGTTCATTAATAATAAGTAATGTATGGTGTCATACATATGATTATTGATCCGAGCCCATCCCACTGACCACCACGATATATATTTCGCGCTCGATCTTACGAGAAGGCGTAGGCAGCTTCGAGTGCAGCTCGAATACATAGTCTAAGCCTCGGCAGTTGGTTAACTATACCGTCACAGGACACACAGGGTATACTTGACTGCACAACAACTATTCATCAAGTGGAAACTGATCCACGCAAAGCCGAGTATATTTCTGTGCCATCGTAAGAACGTTCGCTTAGTGTCAACGTGTCTGAGAAGTACTTGTCTACATCGAGAAAGCCGTTGCTCTTTTCTACACATGGTCAACGCTTTTTGATCTTCGCAGTCTGAGAAAGAGGTAAACTACTTACACATTTGCACGCTGTGTCAACGCTTTGTACCATCGACAACGGTAAAGTTGTGAATAATCACTCGAAAGTCGACAGTAATAACATTGGCATACATAGTGTTATTAGGTCATGCGGTTAATGCAATTTTCATAAACATGAGTGGTATTAAAAGTCATAAGGTATGCATGCCATAGGCATAGCCATAGGCATAGCCATAGGCATATCCATAGGCATAGCCATCACTATCTTGATTGTTAGCTGGTCACGAGGCTGGTACTGCTCATAGATATTAAACCAATTGGTGAACTGCAAAGTTACTGCATCCATAGCCACATTTTAATCTTTAACAGCATGCCATAGAGAAAATGAACATTAAGCATAACTTACTATTCCATAATTATTTTGCTAGAGCAGTTGTTGTCTTAATCCATGACCTAAATTTTTATGTGTATGTTTTTTTGCTGATAAGTCAAAGAAATGGGTTATCAACGGCAGACGAGCCGACTCAGATATGAAAACACCAACTCAACTCTACAATAACTACCGTTTTGAAATTAGCCAGTTCATGGACCCAGCACACACACCATTGATGCCATATGCGATCCTAACTATATTTGAGTCTGTGACAAACTAACCTCCCAGAATGGCATCAAAGAGACAGCGAAAGGAGCGACACACTCCTGAATTACACAGTACGAATACATTTAATTGATTAGTTGTTAGATGTGTCCTGCATGGATATTTCTATGCTCAGTTCTCTTCATCTCTGTATTCTTGTGTCCATCTGTCGGTTTGTATATATATTAAACAACATGTTTCTTTACCTAAAACACAAACTATAATCACTGTGAATTGATGTACCCATATAGTTATATCCATTTTTATTTCAATAAGTCTGGGTGTATTAGTAAAATGTATGTGTTTTGCAAATACATCACTTGAATCCAGCGAGACTACGTGTTTATCGGATGAACCATTGCCTGGGTCCTCATCTGAGTGCAACACTCCGAAAAAGCGAAAACTACCGAAGGAAGTCGCTCGACTGCGAACGAAACTCTGTTGTTTGAAGAAGCAGAAGAAATGTTCTAAAAAAAAATTACAACACAAGACATGCGTATCAAACACATTATGCAACAATTACCCTTCTATCTCCCAGACAATACCGTTTCATTTATTAAAACTCAGATTCGAATGTCTAAACGAAGTAAA
The DNA here is from genome assembly GCA_963662155.1 of Lamellibrachia columna. Taxonomy (NCBI): domain Eukaryota; kingdom Metazoa; phylum Annelida; class Polychaeta; order Sabellida; family Siboglinidae; genus Lamellibrachia; species Lamellibrachia columna. The sequence goes on along the minus strand of OY759266.1, from coordinate 36,304,476 downwards.
CATGGCAAACAATGGTCCATCTCAGAGAATATGCTAGCCTTGTCCAAATTTTATCACAGCCAAAACGCATATCGCCTGCTCTCCAAATTATTTTGTTTGTCCTTAAAGTCAACCCTGCTTAGATCACTCTGGAAGTCTAACTTATCTGTCAGTGATAAGGTGTTTGATGCGCTAAATCTCAAAGTTGCTAATATACCTCATATTGCTTGTCAGTGTGCTGCAACTTTTGATGAGATTTCTCTTAAGTCTGCTTTGGTATATAATTCTCATCGTGATGTCATTGAAGGTTTTGAAAACTTTGGCGACTTAGATCAGAGCAAGTACATGGCGACACATGAACTTGTCTTCATGGTTCGGGGTTTATCGTCGAAGTGGAAGCAGCCAGTGAGATACTTTCTAAGTTCCGGTCCTATCACAGGGAAAATGCTGCAGTCACTCATTCGGTCATGTATAGATAAATTGGCAAAGATTGGTCTCTCTCTTAATGCGTTAATTTGCGACCAAGGCTCGAATAATCGTCAGTTTATAGAATCATTGGAGAAAGTAACCTGTGATAAACCATTCATCACAGTTGGCCACAAGAACATATATGTTATATATGATCCACCCCACTTGTTGAAAATGTGCGCACCAACTTCAAGAAACATGATTTCGTTGTGAACAATCAATCAATTAAATGGCTATATGTTACCCAGTTTTATGGTTTTGATAAAGCAAATACTGTTGTTGCTTTGGGTGACACATTGTCCTACCTCGTTAAATTATGAAGGTTTGCCTTCTGGAGCTTGTTGCTTTGGGTGACACCTTGTCATACCTCGTTAAATTATGAAGGTGTGCCTTCTAGAGCGTGTTGCTTTGGGTGACACCTTGTCATACCTGGCTAAATTATGAAGGAGTGCCTTCTGGAGCTTGTTGCTTTGGTGACACCTTGTCATGCCTCGTTAAATTATGAAGGTTTGCCTTCTGGAGCTTGTTGCTTTGGGTGACACTTTGTCATACCTCCTTAAATTATGAAGGTGTGCCTTCTAGAGCGTGTTGCTTTGGGTGACACCTTGTCATACCTGGCTAAATTATGAAGGAGTGCCTTCTGGAGCTTGTTGCTTTGGTGACACCTTGTCATGCCTCGTTAAATTATGAAGGAGTGCCTTCTGGAGCGTGTTGCTTTGAGTGACACCTTGTCATACCTAGTTAAATTATGAAGAATGCCTTCTGGAGTTTCATCAGTCATCTCAACTTTGATATATAACTGGGTATCATCAGCGTAGAGAGGTTGTGTCGTATGATGACATCACCAATAAGAGCTGTGTACATAGAGAACAGTAGAGGCCCCAGCATCGAACCTTGAGGGATTTTACTTTTGCTGGAAGCGCCACCTGGTACATTTACTCAATGCCACCTGTCGGGTAGATGTGATCGCATCCAAGTCAGTGTGGGACCAGACATTCCGAAGCGTTGTTGCAATCGGCTGGGTAGAATTTCATGGTCGACTGTGTCGAAGGCGGCAGACATGTCAAGCACACTCCTTCATAATTTAACGAGGCATGAAAAGGTGTCACCCAAACAACAAGCTCCATATGGCGCTCCTTTGGGTTCTGCTTCTAACAACTTCTGTAGGTTTAAAGAAAATATTTATATCAATATATTCATAACCATTCAATATAAACAACTTATGTTGTCTCCTTTTACTCTCTTGATTCTTTGGATTGTCGTTCCAACTAGTAGTATGCGTCGTTCATAACTGCCTCAGATCTGGAATCAGCTTTAGTTGTTCTTTGTTGTATTCTTAGCAGCTTTTCTTTGGGAACAATAACAAATACTTTGTTTGTGATGTTGTTGCTGTTGTTGTAAATTAGTGCAGCCACAACAATACGAATTTTTCATCAGCAAAATAATGTGTACATAGACGCTCACTGTGCAATGGCATAATATGTAGTTTCTCAGGGTTGATATTCTGGTTAACATGCCAACATTATTTGTTTAATAAAATATGTTTTAATGTTTCAGATTCACAGAAAGGTTATGCTTAGACCATTATCCAGACAGTTTTGCCGCGTTGTGACTTCTGTGGTTGAATATAACAAGTAAAAGGCATCCATTAAAATAAAACGTTAGTTTAAACGCCATTTCATTTGAATGCACAACAGCTATTCATCAAGTGGAAACTGCTCAACGCAAAGCCGAGTATATTTCTGTGTTATCGTAAAAACGTCCCCTTAGTGTCAGCGTGTGTGAGAAGTACTTACCTATATCGAGAAAGCCGTTTTCCGTTGTACGCGTGGTCAACGCTTTTTCAACTTCACAATCTGAGAAAGAGGTAAACTACTACTGCGTCAACGTTTTGTACCGTCGACAACGATAACGTTGTGAATATTTCCTCGAAAGAATAACACGAAACGTCGGCATTGTTGTTTGGGAGACAACATATACATCGACATACAGAGTTAACTTGGATTAGACCACCATGACTTTATTTTGAACACTGACTTAATGTGAACATAATGTCTAACATGTTTCCCTAAGACTGAATATTACAGTTTTCACGTGATTATTAAATTGCAATACTATTTTGACGTTTTCTTTGTAGCCCATAAAAAAAAGACAAGTCTTCGTCATGGAAGTGTCTATAGACAACGACGTCAAATCGGCGATCATCAGTGGAGTGACCATAATGAATATAATCACAAACTCTCTCGTCATCGCTTTGATCGCACGGAATTCGGAACTGCGGGAAGACCGCACCGCGCTGTTCATGTTTTCGCTCTCCGTGTCGGACCTCGCTACTGGGTGCACGGTGATGCCCATCAGCGCCGCTATATGTTCCAGTGCCACCCCGAACGTAAAGTATATGACTGCGCTTCCATACTTTCACATGTTCTCCGTGTGGTGGTTCAATTTCAACTCACTACATAGTATGCTTTGGTTAACCGTGTGCAATATGGTCGCCATACTAAAGCCATTTCGCTACGAGCAGCTCTTCACCCTCAACCGCTGTTACGGCATCATCATCTTCAACTGGGTCGTCGGTGCCGCGCTGGCAGCAACCAAGTTCACGGTACTTCCCGTGTTTTCTATCAATCTGTGCGTACACAAGTTTCTACCAGGCTATGGCATTTCTCCGTTGTCCCTCTTTACGTACGGCGTCACGTTCGTGGTACCGATCCTCGTTCTTCTCTACGCCACGACGAGAATATTCATCGTCATCGTGCGCACGCATAAACGAATCTTGGCGCAAGTGCACGCCATTGACGGAGACACTGGGAGCGCCGGACTAGTGACACTTCAGGCGATTCGCTCTGCCAAAAACATACTGGTCATCTGTTGCGCTTCATTGATATTCACCGTTCCACTGATTTTGTTTGCACTGCTGCGCCACACAGGATACAGACTGTCAACAACACTAGATTTTAAATTTGCCGCTATCTGGTTGTACAGCTGCAACACGTTCATGAATAGTTTCCTCTACATTGTCCTCCATCGGTCACTGCGTAAGAAGACGTGGCGACTGTTCGTTGACGTGTACCAATTATGTCATGGTAGCTGAGTTGACCTTTCGTGGTAGAGAGTTTCCGTGTGGCAATTGTATGGTTGCTCAATGTTTATCTCCGACCAGTGCTTTTGTTTAATGACAAATGTGTTTTCGGCGCAATGCCACGTGTGGTGTTTGTCTTTCTTGTGATTTATTTATTTACGTTCTCTCGTGTTATTTACATTAAATTTTGGCACATTTCTTTTTGAAGGCATCTTCACCAATCTTCTAAGCTTATCTATCGTCGGCTACTTGTTTCCATTTTCTCGCTCGCACCTTCTATGTTGCCTTTCTCTTCTCTTTACATGTGATATTGCTGTCCAGTCTTTTATTTTGGTTCGTCCATGTGTTGTTATGTCTCCTAGCGAATTGTCCCGTCCATCACTGTTTCCTGTTGACTCCTATAAATGACCTTTCCATTGTCCGCACTGTACCTCTCAACGTTTTCTCTACTTTCGTATTTGTGGTCTGGGTTTACTGTCCGTATGATAAAACTGGTGTGAAGCTTTGGTTAATAACCTGTGTCATGAATGAGGCGGGAAAGTATTCGTCTCTGTACGTGCAGCTTAATCATCCAAACGCACACCAAGCTAGTTGCATTATTCTATTGAATTTGTTGGTGGTTTCGTTGTTGAGGGCGATCTTCTTACCCAAATTAGGCGTAATAATATATAATCTCAATGTATCCTGTGCTGTTGTTGGTGTGTTTGAGCCTTGTTGTTCACCATTACCTGTGCTTACCTATTCTTTGTGTTCATCTTAATACGACCGTGCCGTTTTCTCTGTCCTGTTTCGTGTTGTTTAGCAAATCTGGGTCATGGGTAAGACGAATCATACGTACACGTCAACCCAAATCCCTAATTGTGTTAAGACCAGTTTTCGGATCACAACTTCCAGTGTCGCTGTGAAGAGTTTTGGTAAATTCCTTGTATCATTTCTCTCTTGCTTGTCATTGTTTAGGTGATGGAAGTTTATATGCGAACCTTTGCGATTGGTTCTTTTTATATTGTTATGCTGAGTTTGGCTCAATTCTGATGTTGCAGCGCTCACGACCATAATTGGTGATCTGTTTCCTCAAAGGCTTTTGTATAATACATACATCCCAGGTATCGACCCTCTATCAGGACGGTCTGTTCCATAGGTTCGTTTTCATCCAATAGTTTGTGCATCTGTTCTTGCTATTGTGGATCCTGTGTAAAAGAGATAGTATACTTTGTGATCTGTAAATTGTTGTATCTTTCGTGACACTTTCTTGAAGGTTTGTTTGTGTTTTGTTTCATCCCATAGACTGAGCATCTCCTCTGTCTACAGAATTGTGTTGAAGACAGCTGTTATGGCGGGGCTGGTTTATTCCCCCCCCCTGTTTGATAATGTGCGATAACAGTTGATGATTATTAACCATTTCGTCATGTAAAACCATTTAGTCACATTTGCAAAGTGTCCTTTCAAACGGGAGGATTTCCTAACAAAATGAAAAAATTATCAATGCTGTTACACTCTTTGAGTCTGGTGAAATGTGTGTTTACAAATTACAAGCTTTTCTCATGTTACCTCAATTATAAACAAATCTAGAGAAAATATATGATGATATGTTTGAAACGTTCTTTAATAAAAATGATGTACTTAGTCCAATGAAGTATATTATTGGAGTATTTGTTGACCGAAATAAAGCGTTTGACAATGTTGATATATAATATAATGATATATTGGCAAAACGTTGCATTTCAATTGTGTCATTTAGTAATTTAGTAATTAAAATGAACTTATCCGAAGAACAAACACTGAATTGGATACGCTGCATGTATGGTTTACTGTATATAGGTTGTCAATAAATGTTTAAAAAAATTACATGATGTTTGGAAATCACTAAGTGAACACATACCTTTCTATAGAGATCAACAAAGAAGCACTTAATAGAGTTGAAGTCACTCAATTTGTAATTTGATTGATGATGTGTTAAAAAGGAAAAATAATATTTCCTTAGTTCAAACTATACTTCCGAAGTGCTGTGCAGAGCCAGCATCATGATTGACAGATGTGGCTGAAGTGTATTATACCACTCACTCTCTTGCCTTATACTATATACTGTGCTGAAGTATGGGGCTACACATATGCCTTATACTATATACTGTGCTGAAGTATGGGGCTACGTTTGTGCTACAGATATTGATTGTTTAGTCTTGTTACAAAAATGTTGTAGTTACGCACTTGTATTATCATAGTATATTGCCAATGGATGTACTTCAGTTTTTCAGCCAGTATGAATATATTTATGCAACCCGACAGAATTGCACATTTACTCAAACATGCACGTAAAAATGTGAAAAGTACGAGTTCATTAGCTAAAGGAGTAAAACCGTGGAATTATCTTGATAAGCTCACTAATTTGTTGTCAAAATGTTCATCTCTTCAAAAAAATATAAAGCTAAAATGTTGAGTAGTTATATGTTATTATATATATATATATATATATATATATATATATATATATATATATATATATATATATATATATATATATATATATATATATATATATATATATATATATATATATATATATATATATATATATATATATATATATATATATCAAGTTACTACTTCACATTCGTCCTGCCATGAATGGACAAGTCAAATATGTCTGATGTTCCATGTTTTCGAAACCAAGCAATCTGTCACATGCGTACAATTGCATACTTTATTTTATTCAGTATTATATATTTGTATTTGTAATACAGTTATGTAATGTCGTAATGATATCGCTACTTCTATTGTGTTTGTCTATCAGTGTTGTTGAATAAAAAATAAAGATTACTTCAATCATTCATTCGTTCGTTGATTGTTTGATTGATTGATTGATTGATTCATTCATTCATTCATGATGGGGCTTTTTTCATTTGCAATCGTTCTCTTTACTTCCTCTTATTTTCTGGCTTCTGTTTCAGCAGTATATTTCAATGAAAGCATAATTCATCTACTTGCTTTTATCATTTCTTTATAGGCAAAGGGAACCACATATATTAGTATCTATTCCGAAACACAAAAACAAAGTAGGTGAACAAAATTGTCCAATCTTCGAAACGGCGGCAGGTGGAATTGAACATCCGAGCTCTCGATCGACAGTCGTATGCTTTAACCACTCGACAACGCTCAACTCTATTACCGACAACGTTATAAATATGATAAAGATGTAATCCGAACGTGTTTCCTATCCGAACGTCTTTCCTAACGTTCAATACCGAAGTCTAGGATAAAATTGCAAAGGAAACTCAACTTATTAAAACGCATCTGTAAATTTATTAATTTCGCTTGTATCAAGGACAGGAATATTTCGCGCCAGTTATACCTAAAACTGTGGCCTGTGCATTGCGTACTCTTGCCATAAACAATTGCTAACGAAGTGATACACAACAATGACAACTTAACAACATGTGATACATAACAATGACAACACAACAACATGTGATACACAACAATGACAACTTAACAACATGTAATAGACAAAAATAACAACATAAGAATATGTGATACATAACAGTGACAACATAACAACATGTGATACACAACAATGACAACCACTAACCACTGGCAAAACATTTAAGTATTTCAGCATTACCGATGTCGAATATAAAATATTATATCTGTAAACGTACGCCCTGTTGGAAAATTACACGAGATCAATACAAAATGTCTAGGATACATTACCTCTTGACCGTTGTGACCTATCACAGGACATGTATCCCCTTTGCAATTGAAGTTCCAGATAATACCAACTTTCAAAGCTATTGTAAGCTAATGTTTTGTACACGACCTGACACACAATAATTAACAAGGCTGCATCTTTAAACCGCAGCTATTCGATGAAAACCTGTTCCAAATATTTGTCCACCTATTTGTCCACCTATCTCCTCCGTGCGATGATCAAGTACTTTAAAGGCAGAGCACATGCGGCGAGACCGTCTCAGTGATGTCAACGAGAGAAATGCTGCGCCATTTCGCTGGGCCCGTCTCTCTCATCCGTCAATTCAACACTATTACTGATCACTAAATCGTGTAATTATGTACCAATGAATATGGGGTGCTACAACAACAGAAGTACAAAACTCGAGTTGGCAAAAATCGTGGGATTCTGTTTTATCGCGCGCGTTATGGTACTTGGCATGTCTTGCCACGAGCTCTGGTAATTCCAAATCAACTGGAACGCTTTGATTGGACATACATACATACATACATACATACATACATACATACATACATACCTACATACATACATACATACATACATACATACATACATACATACATACATACATACATACATACATACATACATACAAACATACAAGCAGGCAGGCAGGCAGGCAGGCAGGCAGGCAGGCAGGCAGGCAGGCAGGCAGGCAGGCAGGCAGGCAGGCAGGCAGGCAGGCAGGCAGGCAGGCAGGCAGGCAGGCAATAACAACCAAATACAAAAGAATTCAGCCATGGGGCATGGTCCAGTGTCCTCCCCCTAAATAGGCCACTGCATGGGATTAGTTATTGTCAGGTATTTAACATGCGGCGTGACAATGTGTGAAATAATACATTCATCCCAACCAGCATGTTGTCAGCATAGTAATTTTTTTGTGCAAAACGGGCAAATTCTTTAGTGCTGCAGATATGTGAAATAGTAAAAAATCTAAAACAAACCTTTGATATGTTGGCGTTCCGAGCTAGATAACACTCTTTAAAATATTATGATAATAAGCTATAAGTTATAAAATATGTTGATGTTAAACTTTTTTGTTGTTAAAATAATGATAATTATCTTCAATGTTGTTGTGTTAAGCGTGTGTTCCCTAACAACGTATCTTGTTGTTGTCGTAATTTACAAGTATGGTTATTAATGGAGTTGCAACTATGAGTGTGCATTTAATAATAAAACAGAATTTGTAGTTCGCAAAATGTTATTTAATGATGCACGATAAATAGGCAGAACAAATTGTAGTGATTATATGCGATAGTTGACCTCACAAGCAACCAAGTGGAGTGTCAGAGGTATTTTAAGGATTTCCTTTCCGACATTAAAAAAGTTAAATAATTACATTTTCCTAGGATACAGAAGACACAGTACTTACATATAATTTCGTATTAAAATATTTTCACGAAAAATTGGTGAAAATTTAAAATAAATCAGCGTATGGATATGCGGATTAGTATAATTAAAAATAATGTTGGATCATTGGAAGACACAAATTAAACTTAATATTACAAAAATGCAGTCGAACCTCACATAACGGTCACCTCAGTAATACAGCCACCTCGCCATTATGGTCAATCTGGGACAGTCATAAAATATTTCCATACAGTACAGAACCAAATATCTGAATTCGTATGAACACATTAAAAAATAATATGTTAATACAAACACCACACTTGGTGAATAACCAACAACTGCGTAAGATATGAAACAGGGATAGTTTAGTTTTAACAAAATGCAACATTGACTAATGTCAGACTGTAAACAAATTAAAGGAAGTGTTCATGAATATTATGTAAATGTCGGAATTTACGATTAGAAAGAGTGGGTCTGTGCCAGACAACATGCACAAACCAATAGAGAACCGGAGTATCCCCATTTCGCCTACTGACATTATTCCTATTTCGCATATTTTGAATTTGGGTAGCTCTCCCAGTTGGCCTATTGTCAGTGTTTCACCCTCTCCGTATGCCTATACTGATATAATTACCAATTCACCTACTCTACGTTAGGATAGCTCCTCTCCCACCAAATTTACAATTTAAATATAGACAACATTTACTTAAATCCAAAAACTTTACAAACAATATTTTTGCTAGTCTCACTCAATATTCATTTGAAGAAAAATCAAGTTTACCCAGAATCCATTGTGACATGCTAGCTTGCTTGTGCAGATATTTTATGTAGTTTTCTGTGAAACCATCAGACACATTATTAAATTACTTAACGCTTGGTCAACCATTAAGTGGAGTGAGAATGCAAACGCTAAAAACTCCCGAATTCCACCCTTGGTGAAGTTTCTTGACTTTGTCATATGATAGGATTTCCGGTTCCGGTTCAGGTGCACAAACGTACGTAGTAACAGCTGCTCAAAATCTTAATCCTAACTAACCATTCAAAGTTCTTTAACTAATAGTTCAACTGATAGCACAAGTCAAACTAGACACTGTTAACAGTACCAAAAATTAAATAACTTCTACCTTCTAGGATTCCCAAAATAACTTTAACTTTGAAATCGAATTGTTCCCGCCATATTAAAGTAAACAAAGGAAAGAAGAACCCCAAGCACCGCTCAACATACAAAACTTAGACATAGGAAATTAGCTAGACATAAACATTAGTTAGAAAAAACACTAGAAATTAGTTAGACATAAATACATTTCGTCAACCGTCCTGCACAAATTCTTGACCTTATACTAATTTGGCCCTTTCATCAAGGCAACTCAATATACCCAGAGTCGGAATGGAATGGAATGCGAGTACTGTGATAAACATTACTGCATTGAATGGGTCGAAATAACGGATAAAGAATATAAAATCATGACGGATAAACCACAAATTCACTGGGTCTGTCCGCCACGTGACACAAAAGTAATTAAAAACTTGAAAAATGAAAAAAGCTGCGAAGAAAAGTGTCAGAAGTTCCTTAAGTAAGTGGAAGAGAGAATCATTGAACTAGAGAAAGAAATCAGAACCAAAGTGGACGAAACAAGAGTCATCGAAATGATCAAAGAAGCTAAGTTGGAAAAAAAACCATGCAAAGACATCAGCCCAAATGAAGTTAAGGAAGTCGTACAAATTCAGGTAAAAGAAAAGAACATGGAATCAAAAGACAGAGGGAAAAGACTCAACAACGTAATCACTTTCAACTTACCAGAATCTACATCACAACTAAAAACTACGAGACAACAACATGACAAAGAAAATGTGTACAGAAATAAACAATAACTTCACAGACACTGATGTCACAGTAACGCGGAGGCTTGGGGAAGCCAAGGAAAATGCAACCGGTCCCAGACCGGTTCTAATCACATTAACACATATTGACAAAAAACGAACCCTTCTTCGAAGGTTCCATCACATTAGTGAAAATGACAAGTTCAAAAACATAAAAATTTATCATGACAAAACTAAACAAGAAAGGGAGGAATAAAAAAAGCTCTATGAAGAAACAAAGAGGCAGGAAGCTGCAGACAAGACGGGGGACTACCTATACAGAGTCAGGGGTCCACCATGGGAGAGAAAAATAAGAAAGATAAGGAAAAGCCAGTAAAGACTACACATCCATCTAGAGTGACGGATGGTAAAACAAATGTTAATAAAATAATCTTAATGACATAGGCAACATTCTGTATTTTATACCAATGCTGATCAACCAAGGAACAAGCAAAATTAATTTGAACAAACAATTAAAGAAATGAAACCCCACATAATAGCAATTAATGAGGTAAAACCAAAACAAAACAAATGCACTGTAACCATACCAGAATTTTCCTTAGAAGGCTATACATTGTTCTCCAAAAATATAGAAAATAATTGATACATTGATAAGGTTAATTACACAGTTGTTATTTATATGGATTTTCAAAAGGCTTTTGATACCGTGCCACATACGAGGCTAATAAGTAAATTAAAAAGTTTTAACATTAGGAATGATTTGGTTAACTGGATTGAGGCATTCATCACAAATAGACGACAAAAGGTAGCAGTAAATGGAAAATAATTAAACTGGCACAAAGTAACATCAGGGATACCGCAGGGATCTGTCTTAGGGCCTTTATTGTTTGTTCTATACGTAAACGACCCGCCAGATTTAACTAAATCCAATACATTTCTGTTCGCTGATGACATTAAGATATTTAGAGCGATAACAAACAAAAATTACCAGGATATACTACAACAAGATTTAAGTATCCTAGAACAATGGAGCAACAAATGGTTATTAAAATTCCACCCAAACAAATGTAAACACATGGAAATTGGAAAAAATAATATAGGTGAAAATGAATATTTCATGACAAGTAATAATGTTAAACATTCACTAGCCACCACATATAAGCAAACTGACTTAGGTGTAATTATCGATTCAAAATTGTCATTTGATGATCACATAAACCAAGTGGTAAATAAAGCAACCAAAATTACAAAAATAATCCGAAGAACCTTCCAATTCCTAGACACACACACTTTCTTGCCACTATATAAGACAATGGTTAGATCTCACCTAGAATATGCCGTAGCAGTATGGTATCCATATAAGATAAAACATAAAATAGCAACAGAAAACGTCCAGAGAATGGCCACAAAAGAACTTCCTGGTATAAGGGATTTATCATATATAGAAATACTAAAATTACTGAAGCTACCCACACTAGCATAATACCGAAGGCTAAGAGGAGACATGATAGACGTCTATAAAATAATGCATGAACTGTACGATAATGAATCTGCACCAAATCTCCTGAAATGGGGGGATGTGACACTAAGGAAATAGAGGACACTCCCTTAAAATATTTACCAAAAGAGCAAAAATAAATTTAAGAAAAAATGCATTCCCTCTTAGAGTGGCTGAACCGTGGAATTGTCTCCCAAACTCTGTAATACAAGCTAGATCAATTAATCCATTTAAAAACAAACTAGACAAATTCTGGTCTACCCAGGCAATAATATACGACTATGAATCTCCTTTAACAATAACTAATGAAATCGGAAATTATGATATAAAAATATTTGATTCAGAAGATCTGATCATGGAGGAATCAACTGGATCCTGCGATCAGAATCGTCATAAGGTCATAAGGGTAATCAGGATAGGCAAGAGGATGGAAGTCACGCCCACGAGCCTCACCTACATCCGGTTACATTCGTATTGTTTTGTAATAATCTGACATTCGCAACACACACAAGTTGAATTCTTTGAACGTGAATCGACAAAGCGAATGAGAAGTTAAACGGAAGTTACTGGCGGCTAGACGACGGACACAGAACGGAATGAAAGACTCAGTGATGAAGGTAAAAGGAGATGCGTTAGCGCCAGCAGCGCATGTCACATTCGGCGAGCTTTTCTTATTGTTTCCTAATAAACTGAAATTCATCACACACACACACACACACACACACACACACACACACACACACACACACACACACACACACACACACACACACACACACACACACACACACACACACACACACACACACACACACACACACACACACACACACACACACACACACACACACACACACACACACACACACACACACACACACACACACACACACACACACACACACACAAACACACAAACATACACACACACACAAGTTGAATTCGTTGAACGTGAGTCGGCAAATTGGAATGAGAAGCTAAACGGAAGTCACTGGCGGCTAGACGAAGGACACATGACGGAATCAAAGACGGAGTTATGAAAACAAAAGGAGACGCGTTAACGCCAGCAGCGTATGTCACATTCAGCGAGCTTTTCATGAACTGTAGACCTCGGGAGCTGTGGGTACAGTGTAAGTTGTACAATGACTGCACGGCAGAAGTTTGATATATAACCTAAAAGCGAGTCTGAAACGCCAATCAAAAAGGATGACCTACAATGCACGTGTCAGCAGTCTTTCGTTGTAAAATGGTTATATTTTCCAAATTTGCCAGAACTGTGCACAACTGACAAACTATCGTGTATATATTGGCACAACCTGATTCTGTACCGGTACATATGACCAAAATGAGCAATATACACTTCTGTAGAAATGAAGTCCCTAACGCGATTAAGAAAACAACGGACTAAGATTACTGCTGACTATGTTCGTTTCAAGGTCGCTAACACCAAGTCACTATTGTGTTGAAGTGGGTATTACAGAGTTCTCCACCACCCTTGAACTCGCGTATACATCTTCCAAAAATTAACTGCCAGTTGACGCAAATGAGCAGAAAATAAAGTATTATAAAATACATCCGGTTTGAAGCACGGACCCGTTTTCTCCACCAATCGCGATCTCTTTCGTGCGATAGTCAAGTACTGTAAGAGTAAACCACATACGGCGAGACCGCCTCAGATACGTCTACGAGAGAAACCCTCCTTTATCAATCAATTCACAATCTCACAAAAGTTATCACAATTCCTCGCTATTACTCGACACTAAATCGCATAGTTACGTACACATATATCTGCAATCAGTCGATGAAGGCTTAAATCTTCTTTTGCGGATGCTTCGAGGCTGAAAACAGAAACACAAAACCCGAGTTGGTAAAGATCGTGGATTCTGTTTTACAGAGCGCTTGATGGTACATAACATGTTTTAGATGTTTGAAGGGGGCGTCTTACCCCACCCTAACATAGTTATTATTATGCTTGTCAAACATAATAATAACTATTATTATGTTTGTCATACATTAGTACATTCCAATGAAACGCTTTCAAATGGAGACAAACGCGTTTAGTGAAAGTTACTACGGCGTAATTTGTGTAATTTCAACAATGTTAATTATATAACTTTACAGTATGTGATGCATCCACACCCTAAATGATATCCATTGTCAATCGAGGAATTGCTGACGTTAAACTGGATGTTCAGAGGTAACAGGAGACAACAGTGTAGTTGCAGTGACGGTAGGTTATTTCATTCATTACTATTTCGCCTGTTGTGGTTTATGGCTAATTCTGAGACAGACAGACAGATGAAGTGGGAATTATATCAGTATTGGCATACAGAGAGGGTTAATAACTGAGAGCAGGCCAACTGGGAGAACTATTCAAATGCTGAGTATGCGAAATGGGAATAATATCAGAAGGCGAAATGGGGATATCCGGTTCTCTGGTTTATGCTTGTTGTCTGGCACGGATGAAGTTAGCGTAGAGGAGATATCTTCAAACACTAATTGGCCAACTAATGGGTGAATAAGTTTGTTCACCCATGGCCTCCTTCTTTGTGAAATGCTAGATATGTCAATGACAGCAGATATTCTGCACTATATATTTGATACTGTTGAAATGTGTGCTGCCTATCTCAACGTTATTCATTCACATGATAACATATTGACGGTCAACACAAAATAAGAACTTTGTTTTAGGGACAAAAACGTGCGAACCAAACCTCTGCTTCAACAACGCCACCTGTCGGTACGTAGGAGGGAAAGACGAATTCACCTGCGATTGTTTGACCGGTTTCGTTGGTGATCGCTTTCTGTTTGAAGGTATCTACCAGACCGGCGCTGCGGTTTCTCAGAAACAGTTGTCAGAATGGGTTACTGATCGGAACAATACGTACTAACGTATTTAGCCTATCGCAAATGTGTCAGCAACCAATGCATTCGTAATGCAGAACGACGACATAAAATTGTATTACAGGGAGCCTGATATGGATGCATTGGTTGTGACTAAATGAATTATTCTAACACGGCCAAATATTCATGACTAATCGTCTACGTTTCAACAGCTCTTTCGTTGTTTTTTCATGACCGACTGTGAGTATAATAAGTTTTCATTTTAAGATAATTATTCCCGGACAATTAATTATAATTGGTTCAATTATAAATAGTTTTGATAACTGTTCTTATGTTTGACACTTTCTCTATGTTTTCTCACTAAATGTGTGTGTGGAATTATATGGCTGGTTAATTCCATCGACAGTTTGCAGACAAGATCGATCTACTTTGTAGTGCGACCCGACGAGGATTGGACACATTGCGGTGAAACACACTTGACCTCTGACCGCGGAGTGATATCATCGCCGTGATATCTCCGTCTGTACCCGCCAAATGTGAACTGCGCGTGGCTGTTGGAGACGGAGGCAAATCGCATGGTTTTATTGACATATGTGAAATATTCATCCTCACTACAATGGATGAGATTGTGTGATATATAAGTGATTAGCGGTAAGAAGGAATTATAACAACATTATTCAGTTTGTGTAACTTTGTGTATGTAACGCTTTCAGTTAAGGAGTAACGCTTTTAGTTATGTATGTAGCGCGTTTAGCCGTGAAGGTGTCGCACTAAGGAGCCTGGAGGCGTCTGGATGTTCGGTTGGTAACCACATTTTCTCCCTACAGCGCTGGCTTCTCCTGCTGCTCAACGTGATGCGACCCGTCTGTGTAACCGTTTCGTTGCTCTGCTCGAGCGTTATGTAATAAAGCCAATGGTACCGAATTTGAACTGTCATGAATACGATATTGATACTGAGTAAACATGCATTCTTGCTGATTTTGCACGATACTGGACGTAGCCAACGATCAAGTGAATTGTGGACTCACGATCAACGAGTTCAACCCGTGTGTGTATGATGAATTTAAGTTTATTAGGAAACAATAAGAACTTGAACCGATGTAGGTGAGGCACGTTGATAATTACTAAGGATAAAGCGTATACCATAAAATGCACATATTAATTAAAACTGCTTCATCAACTGATTTAGCCTATCGCAACTCTGGTTCATTGGTGTCCAAATATGTAAATCTGTAGTGTGTGTAATTAGTTTATGTAACATCCGCAGTCGATTTAATAAAACATGCCCACTTTTGCTCAAATCCTCGAAATAATGGACTTTAGTAGTTAGATCTGGTAATGGTCAAAATAGTGGATATCCAAAATGGTAAACACTGTGTGGATCAATGCTGATCATGTTCGCGACCTCCATCCTCTCGCCGATCACATGACAAAATAAAAAAAATTCCCCAAGAAGCAAAATTGTGATTTTTCAGCATTTCAATTTTCACTTTAGTAAATGCATGAACAAGCATTAACTAATTTAGTAGTTTGGCTAATCATTTCACAAAATACTACATACAAAAGTTGCACAAACGAGCTAGCATGATGTAGTGGATACTATGTAAGTTTGTTTTTTCGCAAACTTAATTTGAAATGAGATTAGCAAATAAATCGAATTGATTAAGCATATTTAAGTACTATAACGTATTCCACATTGTTACTTACCAACTATATGAAATGACAGATCGTACGTTTGAAAACAAATAGCCTTTATCAAAGTAAAAACATTTTCCACTATCCAATCACGACTATACTTTGACCAAATCCTCGTGTTGTCCACAGTAGGAATGATATAGACATGTGTTAATTCCAGCGTTAAAACTCCAATTGATTTAGCCTATCGCAAATCTGGTTTGTTGATTTCAAAATATATAGCGTGTGAATAGTTCATATAACATCCTCGATTTATAAAAATAAAAAAATTACTTTACTCGTTATATCTGTAAGTTTTAAAATAGTGGATTTGCAAAATGTTAAAAACTCTCCGGGTTAATGGTGGATATGGGCGTGAGTTCCATCCTCTCGCCGATCATGGGCGTGAGTCCCATCCTCTCGCCGATCATGGGTGTGAGTTCCATCTTCTCGCTGATCATGGGCGTGAGTCTCATCCTCTCGCCGATCATGGGCGTGACTTCCATCCTCTCGCCGATCATGGGCGTGAGTTCCATCCTATCGCCGATCATGGGCATGAGTTCTTTCTTCTCGCCGATCATGGGTGTGAGTTCCATCCTCTCGCCGATCATGGGCGTGAGCTCCATCCTCTCGCCGATCATGGGCGTGAGTTCCATTCTCTCGCCGATCATGGGCGTGAGTTCCATCCTCTCGCCGATCATGGGCGTGAGTTCCATCCACTCGCCGATCATGGGCGTGAGTTCCATCCTCTCGCCGATCATGGGTGTGAGTTCCATCCTCTCGCCGATCATGGGCGTGAGTTCCATCCTCTCGCCGATCATGGGTGTGAGTTCCATCCTCTCGCCGATCATGGGCGTGAGTTCCATCCTCTCGCCTATCACTTGACAAAGTTACACAATTTCACAAACGGTGAAATTCGTGAGTTTTCAGCGTTTCCATTTTCACTTCACTTAACGTTTGACCAAACATTAAGTAATTTAAAAGTTTTTCTGATGGTTTCACAAAAAACTACATGTACAATTTGCACAAACGAATTAGCATGTTGCAGGGAATATTAGGTAGGTTCGATTTTTGTAAAATGAATTTAAAATGAGAAATTGAGGAGGGACTTTTGATATTAATTAGTGTCGCCTATATTTTGTAACAATACTTAATTGTCTGCTCAGTTGCGTCAACTGCCAGTTAATTTTGGAAAGATGGTGGACAACTCTTTTAATTTAAACGAAACAGTTAACATTAATCTTGGTCCATTGATTTCTTAATGGTTTTGGTGATTTTAAATCTACGGAAGTGTATATTAATAATTTTGGTCATCTGTAGCGGCATATAATCTGAATATACTTGTGTGTACATGATACTTTGCTAGTTGTGGACAGTTCTAACACATTTGGATAACATAGCCATTTTACAATAACATATTACTGACACGTGCATTGTAGGTCATCCTTTTCGATTGGTGTTTCAGACTTTTAAGGCATGCAAAACAAAGCACTCCTGCGTACAGACATTGTACATCTGACACTGTTCCCACACCTCCCAAGGACTACAGCTCATGAAAAGCTCGCTGAATTTGACATACGCTGCTGGCACTATCGCGTCTCCTTTTGTCTTTGATTCCGTCATGTGTCCTTCGTCTAGCCGCCAGTGACTTCCGTTTAGCTTCTCATTCCATTTTGCCGACTCACGATCAACGAATTCAACTTGTGTGTGTGATTTCAGTTTCAGGTTCAATTTATTAGGAAACAATAAGAAAAGCTCGCCGAATGTGACATGCGCTGCTGGCGCTAACGCGTCTCCTGTTAGCTTCATCACTGAGTCTTTGATTTCGTTCTGTGTCCTTCGTCTAGCCGCCAGTAACTTCCGGTTAACTTCTCATTCCGCTTTGTCGATTCACGTTCAAAGAATTCAACTTGGGTGTGTTGCGAATGTCAATTAATTAGACAACAATCAGAACATAAACGGATGTAGGTGAGGCTCGTTGATAATTACCAAGGATAAAGCGTTTAGCTTATTAATGCATACATTAATTAAGTACTACAGCACTACCAACTATACGAAATGACAGATAGTACATTTCAAAACAAGTAGTTTTTTTAAAGTAAAAAATGTTCCACTACTCAATCATACCATATCGTTGATGTCCAAATACGTAGTGTGT